>LPNX011020075.1:259112-381659 GCA_001517045.1 Pseudotsuga menziesii
AGTCACCCAAATGTCTCAGCATCCTCTATATAGGCATGTACATTATGTAATATAGACATCTTTCTGATCATCATTTGATACCTCCATCTTTCATGGAGCAGAAGTAATAAATTGGTTCAAATTCTTGCATATTGTCTCTGTGTATATTTCTTGTCGAGCTAGTGTGTTTTCTTGCTTTGCTATATTTCTTTATATGCTTCCGCCGCAATAGAGCTCGACTCATTCAGTCGAATGCTGTCCCTAGAGTGCACTTGGGCACGACCTAGATCATTGGTATCAGAGCAAGATTTTTTCCAAATCTTAAGTTAAATAATCACTTCCATCGAAGTTATTTAAATTTATGCCTGTTCAAACATGCTCGCAAGCCCATCAACACAAGAAGACACTTCCTTCGACTTCATAAAAGATGACTGAAGAAACAGACAATAGACATGCAACTGATGAGACAAAGCAACTCATAGAAAAAGAACTGGCTCGCCAACGAACCGAAATGTTCTCCCAGTTTTGTGAGATTCTCTTGAGAGTCACTGCAAACTCTAGGGAAACCTCGACGCAATCCCACTTCGATAAAATCAGCCCCTTCAAAGTGTAAATGAATATGAACATACCGAACCTGGAAGGCAATATCGATGTGGAATCCGTCGACAATTGGGTGCAACAATTGGAATCTTACTTTGTGGTAAATCAACTCTCTGAAGCGGAAAAGATCACCATTGTATCCTTGAAGATGTCAACCTCCATACACCATTGGTGGGAGAACCTGTCGACAAAAATGGAAAGAGAAGAAGACCCCATCGACACATGGGTAAAATTTATTGAATATGTGCGAAAGGAGTTCTATCCACCCAAGTACATTGAACAATAGTACAAGAAGTGGCAGCAATTAAGGCAGTGGAAAGACCAGTTAGTAAATAGTTACACCAATGAGTTTTATCGACTCATGGGTAGACTTGGAATCCAAGAAGAAGAGAAATTGCTTGTCCAGAAGTACGTCAACGGTTTGTCCTTATACATTCAGCAAGAGATGGAGTTTTTTACTGTTAAAATGCTTGCAGATGCATTTCATTATGCCAACATGCTTGAAGCTAAACAAAAAGGAAAGATACATTTCATAAACAAGACAACAAACCAAACATCTGATAAGAAGGCGCTAAACGACTCCAACAAGTTCAAGAATCCTTCTAAGTAGACTTCGCCAAACCCTGATCATCAAAAGAAGAACTTTCAGAAAGACAAGAGGGATCGCAGCAAACAGAACCTACCAGGAAATGGTGCGATTATCACAGTTCATCATGGCATGATACGTCATAATGCAAATCTCGGAAGACATTTTTGGAAAAATTGTCAACATCCGACTCATCCGACAGAACCTTGGTAGAATCTCATCTAGATGCATCAGCCCTCCTGGCTTCGACCTCGACCACTCCGACAACCTTGACCATCGTCGATGAGGAAGAGTGAGAGATCCTATTCCATACACATATATGGGTTCAAAACAATCCATTACATCTAATTATGGACAACGGTATCCAAAATAACTTTGTTTCTGAAGATCTTGTGAAGAAATTAGGTCTTGTCACCACTCCACATCCTCAGCCTTACAATATCGGTTAGATGAAGGATGGGAAGGAACTAAGGATCGCACAATAATGCCAACTCGCCTACTTCATTAAGACTTTTGAAGATGAAGTACTCTGTGACATGGCACCACTTTTCGTAGTCAATGCTCTATTTGGTAAACCCTACTTATGGGATTGATATGATACATATCAGTCACGACCTCAAAAGGTGATTGTCAAAATCCAAAACCAATGGTATGGCATGCCAGAGCAATAACCCACATCAACGGTTACTATGATATGTGCGAAAAAAATGAAAAATATTATCAACCATGCTCAAAAGTTCGCATTAATCATGATAAAGCCTTAACATTCCAGGAAGACTGCAACAACGAGTCAACTCATCAACCAGCGCAGCTTTCGATAACAACAACAAATCGACAACATTCTTGAAGAATACTAGAACATATTTCAAGCACTAGACAGAGTACCTCTGCACTATTAGTTAAAACACTTCATTCAACTTGTTCCTAGTTCTTCATTACCTAACACATCTGTTTACATAAGATCCATTCTTGAAAATGAAGAGATTCTAAGACAAATCTAGGATTTCATCAACAAGGGTCATATCCGCCCCAGCTCCTCTCCTTGTGGAAGTCCAGTCATCTTAGTTCCAAAGAAACATGGGACTTGTGGCATGTGCATTGACTATTGGGATCTTGAGAAAATTTTAGTGAAGAACATATACTCTCTTCCACGAATTGACGAACTCATCGACAATCTGAAAGGTTCTAAGTTCTTTACGAAAAATCGACCTCAAGTCAGGATACCTCCAGATTCCAATCGAGTCCACTGATGTAAGGAAAACAACTTTCAAAACCAAGGAAGGATTGCTTGAATGGTTAGTCATGCCTTTCGTCTTAACCAATGCACCTACAACCTTAATGAGATATATGGATGGCCTTCTACAACCTTGCATCGATAAATGTGTCATTTTGTATCTCGATGATATCTTGATTTTCAGTCAATCATGGGAACAACATGTCAAGCAATTTCGGCAAGTTTTCGAAACTCTCCAGCGACATCGGCTATATATGAACATGGAAAAATGCTTATTTGTGATGACCAACGTAAAGTATTTGTGGTATGTAATTGACTTTGCAGGCATTCATGTCGACACAAAAAAAGTACAGATCCTCAAAGATTGGCCCATTCCTCAAAACATTCATGAACTAAGAAGTTTTCTTGGTTTGGCGAATTTCTATCAACGATTCATACTTGGCTTCAGTCACATTGCATGGCCTTTGAATCAGTTGATGAAAGGAAATGGGAAAACTGTATTCTAATGGACACCAACACAACAACAAGCTTTTGATCAAATAAACAACAAGATTTGTACTGCACCAATACTTTTGTTGATTTGCATCAACCCTTTGAGATTGAGATGGATGCATCAGACTATGCCCTCTATGCAGTGATCACTTAGTCAGGTCACCCAGTCACATTTCATTCTGATACTTTCATTGACACAGTCAGAAGGTACTCGACATATGAAAAATAATTGTACGCCATTATGCAAGCTTTTAAGAAATGGAGACACTACATTCTTGGTAGGGAAACGGTCGTCCTCACTGACCATAAGCCTTTGTAGTTCGCTCCAATTTCAGTTGGTCAAAGTATCGGAAAGGTAAAGCCAATGCCACAACCGATTGTCTCAACAGACCACCCATTACTCTACTGTCTACAGTGATGATTATGCAGGGTTATGACACCACTACTTGGCCGCAATTGTAGTAGGTAGACTATGATTTTTCTACAATCTATCGACAACTTCAGACCGACAAGTTGTCGACTATCGATTACTTCCCAAAGGACACCTTGCTATACAAGCTTGGACAACTTTGTGTACCGACCAGTGAGCGTCACTAGAATCTCATTTGAAATGTGCACTAGAGCAAGACCGCATGACATTTTGGAGTCACAAAAACACTTATTATCCTCCAAAAGTATTTCTATTGGCCTTCACTTAATTTTGACATTAAAAAGTACATTTGATCGTGTGTGGTTTGTGCCATTGCTAAACCGTCGAATCGATGACAAGGACTGTATACACCCCTTCCAGTTCTTAGTCAACCATGGGAATCTATTTCTATGGACTACTTGATGGGATATCCCACTACCAAACATAAGCATGACGTGATACTAGTAGTAGTCGACAGAGTTTCCAAGATCGATATACTCATACCATGCAAGAAGACTACGACAACACAACAGACTGCTCATCTCTTCTTTGAACATGTGTGGAAACACTATGGCCTCCCGACGACCATCATTTTCAACAGAGATGCTATATTTGTTAGTACCTTTTGGAAAACTCTCTAGAAACAACTTGAAATGAGACTTTCTTTATCGACAACCTTCCATTTGCAAACAGACAGACAGATGGACGTTGTAAATCGCTTAGTCGTACAACTGCTTCACATGTACAACCATAAGCATTGTCGAACATGGGATGATAGCCTTCGATACATACAACACAACTACAATTGTGCTCAACACAACTCTATAGAAAAGAGTCCATTTGAGATCTGTTACATATTTCAACCCTCAGTGCCTATTGAATTAATCAGATCTTCGACACAGTCAAACGACAATGACTTCGAAGGAAGAGAAGTGGAGAAAGCATTCAAATTCAGAGATCAAATCTGCAACATCCAGAAGTAAGTATAGGAAATGTTGCAATGAGCAAATGCAAAAGCTAAGGCCAGACACGACAAGCATCATATTCCTCATTCATTCCAAATTGGGGATCAGGTTTGGTTACATCTAAAGAAGGAGCGCTTGACTGGTCCATACATAAAGATGAAACCTTTGTTATATGGTCCATACATTATCCTTACATAGATTGGAGAAAGCACTTTTCATCTTGGCATTCCTACATTCCTTTGCCTCCATCCAGTTTTCAATGTAGATCTACTTTGACCATACCATGTAGCATTGTTAGAACAAAACGACTTGCAGATAGCAGAACCCAAAGACATCCATCCAGATGTTCAGGAAACTCTTCTTTGTGACACCATTGTGGGACGATGCATACACCTTACAAGGATGAACTCCATTCCCTTGTTTCAAGTGGCTAAAGATGGATAGCTCTCCATGCAAGGAAAATGGTAATCTGCTAATGAAGTCACCGAAAAGTTTCATCACTTGAATGAATACACAATGGAGGCTATTGTTTCTTAAGGAAGGATGAATGATCCAACCAACAGCTGACAGGTTCTCCTTCGACAGGTTCTCCTCGACAGGTTTGCCTCGACATGCTCAATTGACAAGTTCACAACCGAAAACATAACAACATGCTCTATAACGGTTGAAATTTTGACCATTATAACTTCTTGTAACTAGACATAGCGGGTAGTCACCCAAACTTCTCAACATCCTATATAGAAGCATGTATATTATGTAATATAGACATATTTCTGATCATCATCTGATTCCTCCATATTTCATGGAGCAGAAGTAATAAATTGGTTTGAATTCTTTCATATTGTCTGTGTGTATATTTCTTGTTGACCTAGCGTGTTTTCCTGCTTTTCTATATCTCTTTATATGCTTCCTCCACATTAATAGATTTCGACTCATTCATTTTACTGTTGTCCCCAGCGTGCACCTGGGCACGACTTGGATCATATATTTATATATATAATTATTTTATTTTATAGTTTTGATTTATTAAGCCATTTTATAAATGAATATTATATTTCTGTATTACTATTTTTATTTCAAAATTTTATAATTTATTCTAAAAATATTTTGATCAAAATTGTATACACACAAATAAAAAAATGAATAACTTGAACCAAGCAAAATATAAATTAAACCAAAGAACCAAAAAAAGTGTAATGCTATAACATAAAAGTCAAGAAACGGTGACATCAAAATAAGAAAGCATACAAAGCATTTAACACCTAAAACTAAAACTAGTTTCTCAACACCTAAAACTAATATCTTATACTACTCTCTTATAATTGTATAGTTATATGATAAATGAAGAAAGACTCATGAGGTGTAGGGAAACTCGACTAAAAGTGGAATGTGATCAGAAGGCAATTTTCATGAAGGAAGTGTAGCATAAACCACTCTCACATCGTCCTCTCTCATTAACTTCAAAGTAGTGGGAGTGTAAATTAAATATGTAATCCAACATTCCTTTGATTTTGTAGGAGAAGTTAGTGAATTTAGGCTCATGGGTGATATGATCCATTTTCCACATCTCCTGCTGGATACAGTTAGTGCCTAATTCAATCACATCCTTGTCAAAATAGGAACTATATGCACTTGTCAAAGGTATGTTAAATGCTGAAAGTCGCCATGAGGCCACAATAAACCACAAGGATCAACGTTCAAATAATCTTCGGTCCCATATAAAATTCTTTGTTTGAGAAGATTATGGGGATTCTAGGGAAAAAAATATTATGAAGAAACATTCATATCTAGGGAATGTGAAATCCAAATTGAGTACCTATTACATCAAAAGGAGGAAAAAAATATATATGTGGTATATAATTTGGACTCAGATGATAAACATTGGACACTTGGAATACAATACAAGTTATTTCTTCTAGATAGACCAAAAAAATAAGTGTTGGAAGATTTGAAATAACATCTTATTGGAGCATCCGAATCAGGTCAAAACCACGTCATTAGAAAGATGACACATTATGCTACAATAGGTCGAAGTGTCAGACCTAGAGGAGCTAAAATTTTAAATTTATCCAAGTAGGTCATAAAATAATCTTCCAATCAAGGCTTGAAGAAGGAAAATCTAAAGTTCAAGTAGTGGTAGATCGTATAGAGCATCGACAAGCAGTTCTCCAAATATTGAAGATGTCCAAAAGTAGGATGAAACAATAGGAATATCAACATCACAACCAAACGGGTTTTGATGAAGGAAAACTCATATGGGAACTTGAACAAATCACTGAAACAAGGACCAAAAAACTATGAAATCAAGCTATTATTGAGTACCTCATCATGTGGAAGAATTTACTAGCTACATATTCAACATGGGAAGACAATTCCTTCATATATATATGCATCCAAAACTACCCAAGCGTTGATGACAATGCTTGTCTGAAGGGGAGGGTCATGCTAAGCCCTAAATGTTGGGCACTTCCCCCCTATAGTGTGGTGCATTACTCCCTATATTGTGGCGTATTACATATTATGGATGTCGGCTTGGGTTTGTTAGTTGTTATTGTACATATTTCTCTCCTATATATAGGAAGGAAATATTTTCATTTAAGTCATCATTGAATCTTGTCTTGTCTTATGTACTTAGTACATTGTGTAAGGAGGTTCCTCCCTCAAAGAGGATTTATATTCATCATTTATTCATTATTAATGCATGGATTACTTTCTTATGGTCTATTTCTGCTATTTTTATGCTATCATGGGACTTGGTTGCATAACAAAAGTAAAATTCGTTGCATGAGGACATCATACAAGAAACACTTATCTGTAAAGAAAATCAATCTAGGAAGTTGATTACGTGGGAGATACATTCCACCTAGCTGTAGGAACTCTTTCAAGCATATAGTGTTTTTACTGAGAGGTCACCCTTGAGTTGGGATATGAGGCCACTAGGGAGAATAATTATTTTCTATATGATCCTATAACCCATTTTATCTCTCAATTATTAGCCATAGGATCACTTGAATATTCTACAGGAATCTTACTTAGCCCTTGCAAACTTCACCAAAAATACCTTCCCTACGCAAAAATTTTCTAGACTCAAGCAATTCCTTCACCAATCCATGGTTCCCTCGAGTGATCCATAGAAGGATTCCAAACCACTATGTGTATTTCAAGCATTCTAGATAGAAATTAATTGTGTCTTCTCAAGCATCTCATGAGTATTAAAATTTAGTGAGTACAGGTTCTCATCCTTCCCAAGCTCACTTGTTCACCTACACCCATCTATGGAACCTCTAAGGCTTGCTATTCCTCTATTCACAATTAATTTCCTGATTGTTTAGTAGACTAGTAAAAATGATATGGTTATAGCCAATAGAATGAACATCAACCCAGAGAAGAATATACAAACCAATGTCATTCCCTTTACTCATAAGGTTAATTGGTCCTAATGCATGATAGGATCCCAAATATATGAGAGGATTAAGGAAATATAATTGACATAAATTATGACTATAAAAGAGAGGACTCTTACAAAATTCATAGAAATATTTTATCACATGCTTCCTTTAACTCCATGAGAGGAATTTCCTCACCAAACTCAAACATGCATTCAATGATTGGGTAATATAGTCAAAATTAAGTAATTTGGATCATTTAGGGAACATGGTAGCAAAATATGAATTTTAAGGATGACGCTTGGAAATAGATGATTACATCTCTCATAAGCCCCATTTAAACTTCACCTCTTGTGAAATCATAACCCCTCTTTAGTGCTTTAGTGCTCTCCACACAACTAGCTTGGACCATTTTATTACATTTCAACATGACATTTACATAACATTTGAATTAGCATGATAGTCAACCATAAGGTCCATATAGCTATATTCACATTACACATGCCTAGCCATTCATGAGTTGAGCCTTGGCCTTGAGTTTTACACTACGAATCCATACTAACATATTTACATTGTTTACATGATTACTTTCCAAGTCAAAACTAGGTGTATTACAACCAACAAACCTTTGAATATCAATACATTGATTTTGTGTATCAGTATTCTAACCAAATAGTATTTTAAGGATAAATAAACAAACTTGTAATGTACGTAGTGAAAATGTATGATAAGGGTAATAAATGTAGTTTGTTGATGACAAAGAGTGTTATTCATGCTTTATAGCTATGCCTATGCTAAAACATGATAACACTCATGTTGAGTTTCAACAACTATGGAAGCAACAAATGACTCTTCAACAAACCAACATTTAGCAACATAGGGTAATGGCAAGAGAGACCATAGCAACTAAGTGTAATATTTTTTGTAGCGATATGTACCCATACTCATATTTCATATGTGAATTTAATGCATATGATATGTGGAGGTCAAGAGAAGATTAACAATTCAATAAAAAGTGAAATTCATGCAAGAATAGGAAAACCCAATGTCTTTATTTTATGTTTTCATTATCTTATAGAAACTATATCCAACAAGGAATGCAATGTAAAATGGAACGGGGTAGAGTGAACAATCGTTCCCAAAATAAAAAAAAAGTTGGATTATCGTGCTCAAGATTGTGCAAAGGAACAAAATATAAAGGGTATGAATGAACTTAATGAAGATAACTCACACACAAATCCACACTACCATTTAAGACTAAAAGTATTCATAGTACTACAAAACCAAATAAATGAAAGATTTTTGTTGCCTGGTATCTTTCTTCTTATTTCCATACCACAGAATAAGAATTCAATTATATATATATAATTTATATTCTAAGAACATTTTGATCATATGAACACAAATAATAAAATAAATAACTTGAACAAAACAAAATGTAAATCAAAGAACCAAACCATGTGTAACGTTATAACATAAAATTTAAGATATGGTGACACCAAAATAAAACTAACAGCTAAAACTAAAACCAGTTTCTTTAAAACCTAAAACTACTCTCTTATACTACTCTCTAATAATTGTATGGTTATATGATAAGCGAATAAATACTCATGAGCTACAGCGAAACTTGACCAAAAGTGGAATGTGATCAGAAGGGAATTTTCATCAAGGAAGTGTAGCGTCAACTGCTCTAGCATCTTCCTCGCTCATCAAATCCAACTGTGACATCACCTTCAAATTAGTGGGAGTGTAAAATTTATAATCCAACGTTCCTTTGAATTTGTAGGCCAAGTTAGTGAATTTAGGCTTGCCAGATACAGACAGTGTCCAGGTCCATGTCCTTGTCAAAGTAGGAACTATATGCACTTCTCAAAGGTATGTTATGCTGAAATTTGTCACGAGGCCGAAATAAACCACAAGGATCAAGATTCAAATCATCTTCCGTCCCAGATAAACTTCTTTGTATAAGAAGCTTATGGGGCACACTTCCTGGCACAGAATTGAAGTCCCCGCATATGACAATGGGAATGTCCTAATCTTGGACTATGTTCTCCACACATTTTAACAAGTAACTAGTGTTTGCTGTAACTAGTGTTTGCCTGTATGTGTGTATTCACGATGCACACACGTCCACCAGTTTTTGTGAATTTTAAGACCACAACCAATGCAACGTTATCTTTCTTAAACCTGTTTCTAACTGAACCTTCTGGCAAATCATTTGCTACATCGCCCAACCTGATGCACATCGAACACAAAAGAGGTAATAATGGATTTCTTAGAAGATGATATTTTGGTGAGATTCGGCTACCCTAAACAAATTGTGACAGACAATGCATCTGTGTTTAAGTCCAAGAAGATGATCAATTTTTGCCATAAATACCACATAATCCTAAATCACTCTACTGCTTATTACCCACAGGGAAACAGACTGGCATAATCCTTTAACAAAAGTCTTGTGAGGATTACTAAGAAGCGTTGGAGGATAACAAAAGAGTTTCGCACACAAAATTGAAATATGCCTTGTGGGCCGACAGAATCATCACAAAGAGGGCTATCGGTATGTCACCATTTCAGTTGGTATATGTGGCCAAGGTAATTTCCCCTGCCTCTCTAGGTGTTCCAGTCATGAAATTGTTACAGGACCCGTTATATGAGCCTAATCCCATTCAAAGAAGGATCAACTAGATTATTGAACTGAATGAAGTGAGGGACAAATCTTATGATAAAGTCCAGATGCACCAGGAGAAGATGAAAGATACCTTCGACATAAGAATAAAGGAATATGTTTTCCAGGTCAATGACCTGGTGTTGAAGTGGGATGCCCCACTTGAAGAAAAAGGTAAACATGAAAAATTTGACCACTTATGGGTAGGCCCGTACCTTATTGCAGCACACAGAGGAGACAATGCCTTCATTGTACAGTATCTAGATGGGTCATAGTACAAAGGAGGCACAGTGAATGGGAGGTTTATGAAACATTACCTGGAGTAAAGGGACTAAGGTCCATGTATCATAGTGTAAATATGTTTTATATTTTAGTCTATACAGATGGTGAGTCAGAAGATTTGAAGCCCGTGGAGAAGGCCTTAAGATCGGAAGAGGTAACCATTCTTTCAAACTATGTTTTCTTTCAAAAAGTAAAATAAAAGGATGTTGTTAATGGACTACGTGACTATTCTATGGGTTCTTTACTACCTCGCTGGGAGGATAGCATCCCTTGTAGAGCCGGTTGTTAACACTCTATCAAAATTTTGATTATAAGAGATGTGTGGGAAATCTGATCCTGTCGAAAAGTGTTGGAAAGGAAACCTTACAGTTTGCAGGGAGGCTGATGGCATATACAAGATAGCATTCAGCCACTAGAATAGGCCGTGGTGCAAATGAAGGAAAGGACAACGTAAATTGGCGGCCTCACTCTAGAGTAATAAATATTGAAAGCAAAAAGACACTCTATGGATTAGAGCTGCAGGGTAAAGCAGAGAACATCAGATACGCTGAAGGAATTAAACGAGAGTCATAATAGAAGGCTGAGATTGATCTGATGGCATATCAACGGTGTCAAAACATTTCACACGATGAACATGCTCGGCCAAGCCACTTTTCCGAATCGTGAAATAGGTTAAAAGGTGGAGGCATCTAACGGTCGAGGTTGGGATCCAAGAAGATCCACAGTCATAAATGATTTCACATCCTGGATTTGCAAGGATGTAGTAGCAATTTTGGATTGCGAAAAGTGGTACAGGTCACTCAAATCAACAATCACTACAAGAGCGGAGGGAGATCTACGGTTGTGGTTTATTTCGCAATCTAAACTAGCATGGAGGGGAGCATAAACTTGCATCACAAAACATGGTAGGGTCCACTCAGATCAACGGTTGTGAAGAAAAGCCGATCTTGATCAACAGTTGAGCTACACATGCACGAGGTAAGGAAGAATGTAGCATAAAGGACCTCACATACCAAAGGCTCATATCGCAAGGAGTAATATCCATGGTGCAAACTGCTTGGGAAGGGCATGAAGGTTACGCTATGTAAAAAGCTATAAAAGGATACACATGGAGTTGGAAAGGTTTGTCTTTTCTGAAGCCTCGAAGCCGTTGAATACCCAACCGCATATAGATCGCTAGCACGGACAAACCAGGAGACTGTGCTAAAAAGCAAGGTAGGCCCCTGATACCTCCTCAGTGTTATTTGAAAATGGGTGTGATAAGAGAAGTAGAACTGGTAGGGGTGAGAGATGATGCAGAACCCAAGGTCACATGTCAGAGGGCAGAGGAAAGTCTCGTAGACTAGAATGCTAAGATTTTCAATACCATATTGGTGGGAGAAGCCATTGAAACTGCCAGAGGTAAATTGGAAATACTTAAGGACCGAGGTAGAGATACCTGTGTTGTTTTAAAATATTTTTCCAATTTCTTCTCTGTTGGCCAAACCCCCCATTGCCCTGAGTTTATTGAATGGTGTGCAAACAATTTCTCTGTCACCAAAGAAGTCATTATGAATAAGTCAAAGTCCAAAATCCTTTGTTTAGTCCAGGCTTCCATTGTCCACAAAACCCTGCACATCCCAGACAAGTTTGTCCATATATCCCAAAACTATCAAGAGGAAAATATTATACGTTTCTTCAGAGAATCTACCAACAAAAGTAGAGAAACCTTCTTGAAGGCCTGTTCAAAACCCAGTGGTGAACCCATCAACCTGTCATAGCCTATCAACCTTAGCCAATTCAATGAAGAAACGCAATGGTGTATATCCCTGGCCAATCCGTTTTTAGGTCTAGATACTGATGCTTATGTCCCAGAGTCATTGTTGAGTCTATTGATTGTCTTGAGTACTTGCCTGGATGAACCTGAATTGCCCAGGAAATCTTATCAGTCTTGATGTCTTAAGTTTGATGAATTCCTAGCAGAGAACATCCGTTCTTAGTTAGATAATTTCCATGGCACTAAAGTGTTCAGATTCCAGTCCTTTTTGCTGAGGATGCTTATAGCTTATAACTAAGAAGACCTACAAGTACCTGAATTGGAAATCACTATTGATATGGCCACGAACTATTGTAAGTTCATGAACCAATTGATGGCTAAAGTATACGACCTTTTATTTTGCGAAAGGTTATCTAGGGTGTTTCCTGAGATGAGGCAAATGCTACAGTTGTCAAATAGCAAGAAGATGGGGGACTAGTTCCTGACAGAATTCAGGACGACCATAATATTGTACGGCTTTGTGCATCAACCCTACATTCTGCCAGCTTTTCTAACTACCAGGGTTTTCTCCCTAGAATTGATTTGACAAAGACTCACTATTGAGGAAGAGCACTTATTGAACTATAAAAAGAGCTCAAATTTGATTTTCCCTTGGGAAGTGGGACCATACACAGTCAGGAGCAGAGCTGCTTTTCCATTGGTTACCAACTTGCTCAGGGGTATGGAATTTTCTCTAGAAGAAGCGGTAAACTATGACCCTCATCAAATAATTTCCAAAAGGAGGAAGGCTCACAAGTGCAAGCCTTTTGAACACACTGAAATACTCGTACTCAGGGAATCATCAAACTAGTATGATTTCCCTAATCCTACCTCGATGGACACCAGCATAGAACGAAGCACTAGCTCACACCTGCCAGGAATAGCTTCTCCACAAAGAGAATTGGCTAAAATAGTTGCAATAGCTGGGGATGTCTCATCATTGGTCAGCTATTCAGCGATTTCAGTGAAAAGAGGGGGTCTAGAGACTATGGATACTGAAGAGGTGGACACAGCCAACATGCCCAAAAGGCAGAAAATAGAACAGGAGCAACAGTTAGTGCATGTTAAAAAGGGAAATGCAAAGGGACAAATGAAGAAGAATAATATGGAGAAAAAATAGAAACAAGAAGAGCTCAAGGTAGCCAAATTACAAATCCAAGAATATGTATTTGACGGGAAGACTCCAAACAGGTAAGCAACCAAAGAATATTGGCTAGGCTCTTACCGGGAAATGGCTGATAAAACTTTCAAAGAGACAACAAAGCTATATAGTGAGGAAATGCAGTTTCTTTACCCAAACATGGCATTAAATACTATAAGGGATCATGCCACTGACACCCTTACCTTAGATTTGGCGATGGGAAATAAGGTGTCACAGGTTAATGTGAACCTCGCAAAGGTTCGCACTACTGACATAATACACCTCAACAAAGAAACTGGGGATATCTTGAATGCTATATTGCTTAAGGCCACCATACAGATGTCCAATCTAAAGGGAAGTAAAACAAAGACTTTGGATCTTTTGAGAAAGGTAAGAGTGGAGAGCAAAGGCCTTAAGGACCAAATCAACAATTTGCAAAATGAAGCAATACAAATAGAGAGACCAGCATATAAGGGAGTTTTGACTCAGAAATTGCTCAACGATAAGGAGAAAGAGATACCGGTACTAAAAAGAAGTTGAAAAATCCTTTCTACCCAGCTCCCTTAGATAGAGGAATTGGCTAATTTCGAAAAAGAGAAAGAGACATTGAACACTGAGCTTACCGAATGCAAAGCCAAGCTACTAAAGCTTGAAGAAAAGGAAAGGTAGTGGGGAGTAGACATCCAACTTTTGAAGAAAAGTGAGGTGGAATTAAAAGCCATATTAGCAATAAAAGAAAGGGAGCTTCAAGGAAGGAGTGTTGAGAGTGCAATTCAGTCCGTAGGTGTAGCTGGAGAGATAGACACTGGTTCTCTTTCTAGAGAAATGTCCTAGATAGACCTGAAATATACAGAGCTTGTTAAGTTAAAGCAGCAGATCTAGGAACTAGAAAAGGAAAAAGGCAAGGAGAGATAAGAAAAGGAAAAGAAGGAAGAGAAATGCCAAGGACTGACTCAACAAAATGCCAAGTTAATCCAGCAAGTGGTCAATAAATTTTCCTTGTAAGGCACTAGACATTTGATCTGGGATCAGATCATTATAGAGGATGACAAGTTCTGACCTTATATAGATTTCATTGAAGAACAGGAAAACATTATGATAGAGGCCAAGGAAAAGGTCCTGACAGTATTAAGGGAAGCGTATAAAAGACCTGTGGCAACAGCGGAAAATGTCATTGCTTTCCTAAGCTCCTTGTCAAATGATTTGGCCAATCGGTAAGGTATCCGGGGGTATAAAGGTAATTTCCTAAGCACAAGATGTTGGAAACTGTACAAGAAAAAATAGAGGTTATTGAGCACAAAGTCTAGGAGGTTATCAGTTTATTCAAACCACTGGTAGGTAGAGGCATCCATTTCTTCTCAGAAGAGAAGGGTCCTTTATTTTACCAAAAGGAGTATCAGGAGCGTCTGGTTCATTGCCGATTAGACAACAACAAGTTTGGAGATATGCAACAATCATTGTCAGGAAAGATCGCTTTTGATAAGCTGGCCAGTGAATTTGAACTGTTGTTTGATTTTAAAGCCACCTGTGCCAAAGTCCCTTAGAATTCGTACCTGGAAATGATGGAGCTCAAAGTGCAAGCATTCGACATGGAAGTTGCGACTCTGCTTGGTCCTAACCTATGGAGATCCATTCAGCAATACGGGTCGGCCAAATTCAAAACGCATCCATAGAAGTGGCAATGATAGTACGTGGGAAGTTTTCTCCGTGGGAATGCCCTTTCCAATGGTTACCTCTCCCGGAACTCTGTACAGCTATCACTCGCTAGATGGAAGCATGGAAGACTCTCATGCATATTTTCTCCTACAATCCATATTTCATTTTTTAGTTTTTATGTAAATCGTGGCTGATGTGTCACCTAAGATTTTGTTAGAAGTTGTTTTTCAGTTGTAACAAGTTTTGATTCCCGAACCTCGGATTGGGAAAGTCCAAAATAGTATAAATATATCTCCTGAAGAGGGAGAAAGGGTTGGAACTGATGTAATTTTGCAGTGTATGCTTTCAAGAGTATTTTTTTAAAGTTGCAGAGCTGAGGTCGGCGTTTTACACAGCGATTCATGTGTTGTTTGTATTACAGTTTGTTGCTTCCTTTCTCATGTGAATGTTTTTCCAGTTTATCTCTTCCAGTATGTTTTCTTTCATGTATGAAATAAGTGTATAATAGTTTGGAATTCATACATGCTATGCTCTGTCTATTGTTTCAGATATCCACCAAATCTTTCTTCTAAAGTTAATACATAATTCATTTTCCAATGCTCTGTGTTGATGGTCTGTTCATGTTCTTCTTTCCCATTAGACAATTATAATTTGACTGTGATTGAATGGCTATCTTGCCTCTGTGTTGAAATCATATACATAAGTTATGTTTATTTCTGTTACACTTCTTGACTCAATCACCCAATGGTTCTATGTCTTGTTTCAACCAATTTTACAAACAATTTATAGTTTCACTTGTACATATCTGGAATTGTTAATATTTGGAGAGAGATACCTCTTGGAAGAGTAGAAGGCCAGTTCTGTCTTTGAAAGAGGTTCTGTTGTTACTTGGGAGTAGGACTTCCACAACCTTTGGCTCAATTCTAGTGCTAACAAATACAAGCCCATGTCCTATAGGCATCATCTAGGCGAAATAGATTCCCATCTAATTTCTCCTAAAATTTGTATGATGAACCATTCCCTTTTCCACTGATGCAATCAGAAAACTTTCCTTTGGGGTTGCTTAGTTCCAATCTGTCTACCTTCACTCCATTAGTGGATTTATCCAAACTCCGACTTATTGATCCAAATGGAAAGAATGAAGCTTCCCCATGTGTAGGGTTCACTCAATCCAAAGATTTGACATTTTTTTATCTATGCTTCAACTCAAATGAATCAAGTAGACATCCCTTGCATAACTATGCATGATGGAGACATCAAATAGATTCCTTTGTTATTGCTAAATAAATTGTTAAGGGACTAGTGTGCTTTCCAAACCATAAGGATTGATAATAAAATCATCAACAAAAAAAGGGGGAGCCTCCTACTTCTCATGTGACACCAAGAGAAAGCATCCCCTTACCTAATATTCATCCATGTATGTCATGGATATTATATGTATGTGGGATCATGAACAATGAACCAACCTATGCGAATAACCCTCCATTAGTATTGTGGATGGCTTAACTACAATGAGATCAGGTGCCTCCAATTCTATGTAAGAACCTCCTAGAGGAAACTCATAACCTCTTTGACAATGTACAAGTGCTTGGAATTCATATTTCTTTCCTCCAAACTCTTCAAGCACATGAGAAATAGAATGTGCCTCATGTGCCACCATCACATGAAATTATTCCTATGGATAACAAATGAAATCAACCATATGAAAATGATTGTATGGGATGCAAGAGATGGAGGATATATCTTAAAACTTCATATGAAGCTTCTCATTAGTATGCTCAGAATATTCAAGTGCACTAAGAGTACTTTTCAAAGAATCATGGGTGGATTGCAATGCATAAGTGAGCTTGTCAATTTATTTTGCATCCTTGATATTGTTAGGATTAATTGTAATCCTCCTTTGACCACCATACTCTAAATTCCATTTTATAGATTAGGAGTATGTTTCAACTTCATTAGTGCCATGGAGAAGTCATATAGGGCCAACCTATCACCTAATTCCCCAATATGCATGAGTTTGGGAGCTCTAGAGACCAATCCCTATAATTTAGGAACCCACACTGAGTCATGGGAGTCTGACCATCCGTCCACCCTAGTCTATGTTGATTTATTCTCCGATGGGCATCAGTTAGTTCATATTTAGTTATGTAGCACCACATATGCATGATTTAAGGAGGATAGGTGCCTTTTCTCGCCTACCTTGGTCAGTTAATTAATTGTGAAATGATTCAGTTGTACGGAGTTGCATTGGTGAGCATCTAGTGGATATTTTCCACAATTAGTGATCTTTGGTGTCAGTCCAAGTCATGGGATTTGAATCACTCCTAGAGGATTTGAATTTAATTTATTGTATCATGGTTGTATAACATATATATTAATCATTTTATGAGAGTAATGTTATGCTAACAAGTTTTTTCCTCTTGTCTGTTTAATTTTACCATGATTGTTTGATTGTTGTACACTGAATTTCTTCTTCTTCCTTTATCTTCTTTCACATTGAGTTTCAATCCAGCCTGAATATCTTGAAGCCTTGATAAATTAAACATGGTATCAAAGCAGGTAATGAGTCCAACTTCAATCCTTGAAAAATTCCATGGATGCACCAGAAGCAACTGGGCTACACATAATTCCTGGTATCTATTCCTTTCTCCCTCTCAATTTATCCAAAGAAATTTAGCAAGGTGTGAAGCACCCTGATAATGTCCATGTATAAAAGTAGAGATCGATTGAATTGATTATCCTTCAAATTGGATGCATTTTTGTAGGTAATTTGAATAATCTAGAAGAATTGTGTTGCTCCTGAAGCTGTAAAATGAAGAGTTCAACAACCTTGACACCCAAGATCCTCACCCCCTTCAACTATCTTGATTGGAGGTATGATATGCAGATTGTGTTGTGCGAGAAAGGTCTGTACATGGTCACTATGGGAAAGGAGTTTGAACCCTAGCAACCTCTATAGAATTCGAAGTATCTAAATAAATTGGATGAAGGATTTGGTTTCATGTGCATTCATATATTCATGGAGTTACTATTCCACCTAGATGGATTAAAAAATACAACAGAAGTATGTAAGAAGCTCGAATCACTGTTTGGAAAGAAGGATGAGCTAAGACTGTTGATGTACTTGTAAATTCGAAATATATTCTAATGTATAGTATCATTGTATGTTATTGTACCCCCATTAGGGATGTGTGTTACCCCTTTACGGGATGTATAAATTGTGTCTTGACCTTGAGGTACAACCTCTGTTGTAAGTCGGGGAAATAGTCCCCAATGTAACATCATGTAATATGTAATTGTGGTCTCTCTAGGAGAAGTGAGCCCCATGTGAGATGACATGTAAGCTCGAGTCTTATATTTTGTCAGTGAATTGAAAGGGTATAAATAGGGAGGCACTCTCGCTCATTTATACACACCTTACACACTCTTTAAGGTCCATGAGAGAGAGAGACAGTCATATGAGGAGAGAAAGATAGCTACTGAACATTTCTTATCACTGCTTTTGATCATCTTACTATTCTGAATAAGTTTGCAGGGTTTTCTCCTTTATGGTTTCCCCAATGAAAATATTTATATCTTGTGTATATTTTATATCTTATGCATTTTTTATACTTTTTATTCTTTCATATACATATCCTAGGCAATATAATCAGATATTAAGAAAATCTAACATGGTGTCAGAGCCTCTTTGAAAGAAGTCACTGTGCAACTGTGGGAGCTAGGCATTCCTAGTTGAAGGTGTTATCTCCAGAGATCATCAAGAAAGGATGGATAGGATAAATTGCTTCAATAGGGCACATATATTGGTGGTATAAGTTTCACTGGACAACCGAAATACAACTACAATGGCAGCTAATGAAAATTAGGGTTTCATGCTTGAAAACCATAGAAGACTGAATTTAGTCATTCTAGCACTTTCACTGTAATGCGATATTGGAGAATCCTAAAAATCCAAGAAATTTATAGGCCAAAGATAAATGTGTTGTACAATGTGTAAAATTTTCATCCTTAGATTTGCTATACTTCAGGAGATATGGTTCCTCCAAATCAGGGTTCCATCCTCCTCCATAATACAGTCATAAATAGGTGACCTAGGGATATTTTCTATATTTCAATATAGAAAGGTTGAAATGAAATATAGCAATATGTCTTAGGTAGAGAATGAACTGTAGTTTCTATGGTACGCTTTTCAGACCCATAATGTGGAACAGTGACACATGGCATTCTGTACAAGTTGCCTATGCTGAACAGTCCCCAAAACAATCACCTTTGGAAACTCAACATAAGTCCCATTTGGAGAATCCATTTGTGATATAATATTTGGGGTTGGAAAGAATACTTATTAGTATATCACATTGAGAAGTTTCAGACTTCAAGGATCCAAAAATTTGGAGATACAGCTGAATCAATATTAGACATTTCTATAGAAGAAATTGGAAAACTAGGGCTTACTGGTTCAAGAAATTCCCACCATTGTTTTAAAAAATGAAGTACATTGGACAGCTTGCCTTGAAGTGGCCCATATTTCTATCCAATCATAAGTTTGAAATTCCATTTTTTGAAAATTAGGGTTTCTCTGACAAACCCTAGATCAGCTAGCTCTGGAACTAGGACAGACACCTCAAATTGGTAAGATCTAATTCTTTTCTATTCACATTTGAGGTTCTCATTTCAAAAAGAATAATCACACGAGCTTGATGAAAAGCTTGGTGAAGCTGACAAATTTCGAGTATGGAAGTATAGTACCTTCGTGATCCTTGAAGAAATTGACTTGGATCAGTATTTCAGTAAGGAAGTTCTAAGGGCCAGAGGGAGATGAGGCTAAGGCTAGAGCCAAGTGAATCATTACAGATTCTATTAAAGATCATCTCATGGGCCATCCTTAAATACACCAACATGAATTGTTCGATGCTATGACAAAGCAATCGAAGAAGAATAAGATATTTTTATAACCATATTTAATGGCCTCCCAATATCGTGGGATTCATTCATTCGAGGAATGTGTGCCAGAAGGGAGTGATTACCTTCAGCATATTATGGGAAGAGTGCACATAAGAAGAATATCAACTCATAATAAGAGAAGAGAAGATGTGAGCAAATAAAGATCAAGCTCTCATGATTCAAAGAGGATCCCTTAAGAGATGAGGAATATGAAGGACTCAATTCTTGAAGAACCTCTTATCCATCTTCGCATTTGGATAAGAAATGATTTTGTTATAAATGAAGAAGATGATGAAGCTGAAGACTCAAGAAGGATTCTACCCATGAAACAAATAAAGATATGTATTCAATTGTAATTTCATGATATTGTTTGGTTATGCATTTGTTTATATTCAGTTGATGTGTTATGCATGTTTGACTATTTGCATTTATACTATTGAATTGCACATGATGGGTAAGAAGTCAATGATGTTATACAACATTCTATTACTACTTATCTAGATTAAAACCTCTTTGCTGGCATATTAGGATTAGTACACACTCTCAATAACATTGGGGTAGAATTCATCTAGAAGTTACTATATGTATACATGATATGGATGAATGTTGTAGCATTGGCTAAAATAGTCGCATGGCTATGTGACATATATTTGTAACTATTAATATGTTTTGGAAATTATGATATGTTTATAATCATGCAAATGAACTTGAATTATAGATCATTGCAAAGAATAAGTAATGATAGTTCAAAAGAGTAACTTGAAGCTTCCCGGGTCAAAGACGCCATAGTGAAAGAAAGAGCTTTAGAATAATATAAAGAGAATGGTAGATCAACCTCAAGAGATGAATACCACCTCGGGCATGAGAAATAATCCAAGATGAAGAATAGTATGACAAGACTTCCAAATAAAGAAAGAGGCCTAAGAAACACTCTAGTTATCTGACACTATTGAGCAACATCATTGATGCAGAACCTTCCGTTTATGAAGAAGTAGCCAAGAATAAAGGGAAGGATACAATGATCAAAGAGTACTAGGTCAAGAAGAATGATGTCTAGGATGTGGTGTCGAGACATGAAGGAAAGTCCGTAGTGTCTTCCATATGGCTCTACAAGATCCAACATGCAGTATATGACAACATCGTGGGATACAAGGCAAGATTCGTAGCACGAGGCTTCTCACGGAAAGAAGGCATAGACTACAAAAAGACATTTGCACTAGTGACAAGTCAATTATACGTAGAGAAACCATTGGGATTTGAGACATATGACAGGAAGAATCATGTGTGAAAATTAAATAAGACCTTGTGCGAGCTTAGAAGGAACCCATGGGATAGAACATACATTTACATAAGGAGCTTGAATATCACCTAGAGTGATGAAGATATTAATCTTTGCTACAATATTGAAGATGAAGACCTATAGAGGATGACAAGCTCACAGATGGGTGCGAGAAGAAATTTTCAACAAAGTTCAAGATAGAGGATCTTGGTATCTAGTGACCCTAGATGGATATAGAGAATATTAGTAGCAGAGGAAGATACTTGTCATTCCATTACAGAATGTTTCAATAAATAGAGTGTGAAAGGAAGAGGGGGAATGATGTTATTCCTCAGAGGGATGACTACAAAAGATCTTGAGGTTTGACGTGGTACAATAGGATGGACAACTTATTGATGGCTCTAGGATTTACTGAGAGTAAAGCAGATTCCAACCTTTACTTCAAGGTTGAAGGAATGAAGACCATTGTTGCTCTTGTTATATGATGATGACTTATTCCTAACAAGAAAAGAGGAACCCATTAAAGATGCAAGAAGTAGACTTGTTGTCGAGCTTGAGATGAAGGACTTGTGTATGATGCACTATTTTCCAGGAACAGAGGTGTGGAAGAGTGCGGATGGAATCTCCCTTCGACAAGGGAAGTATGCAATGGAGATCCTGAAGAGGTTTGGGATGATGGAATACAAGTCCATGGCCACACCTATGGAATCAAACCTAAATATATTGAGTGATACTTCATTAGAGACGGTTGATTCCACGATGTATTGTTAGATGATTTGTTCAGTGATGTGACTGATGAATACAAGACCATACACATGATTTGCTGTGAACGACTTAAGCGAGTTCCTGATGGATCTGAGACATGCTCACTTGGTTACAAAGCATGCAATGATGTACGTGAAGGGTACAATTGAGTATGGGCTCAAGTATGATATGAATCAAAAGAATAACTTGCATGGTTATGTTGATTCGTATTGGTAGCGCCACTGACAAGAAGAGCACCTTGGGTTGATTCTTCATTTTGAGATCCAGTTTGGGATACTGGTTTAGCAGGATGCAGTCTTGCATGGCGTTGAGTAAATCCAAGGAAAAATATGTTTCCACTTACTTGGCTATTTATGAGGTAGTGTGTTTATTTTGAAATCTACTATTTGATTTGATTGATCTAACTTGAATTTTTGCATGATGCAAAGAGGAGTAGTGAAGCTCCAGTATGTGATCCAGATTGAGATCTCTCGAAAGAGGGTGTGATGAGTTCTAGCATAGACGGTGAGACAGGTTATTTGAGCATAAAATCCTAGCAAATATCGTAGGTTGCTCAGACGTTATCAGTCCTATAGGTTGTCCTCGGATGTAATCAGTCCTGGTGAAGCTCACAGGTTATCCTTGGACATAATCAGTCTTGATTTGATTCTCTACTATAAATGGCCAAAGTGAAGTTTGAATACTTTAGAGAGAAGCATGGTGTACTTCAGATCGAGGTTCCCTGCAAGAGGAAGTGATGATTCCGGAAGACGCAGATACACATGATCCTTTCTGACATGGTGGCAGTATGGGCCTTCCATGGTCATGATGTAAGTGTAGAGCCTTTTTGACATGGTGGTAAGTTGGGCCTCCCATGGTCATGATGTAAGTGCAGATCCTTTCCTGGATGGTGGTAGGTGTGTCCTACCATTTTGGTGAATGCAAGTGCAAATAATTTCTCGGATGGTAGTAGGTGTGTCCTACCATGTCGGTGGATGTAAGTGAAAATCCTTTCCCTGATGGTAGTTGGTGTGTCCTACCATTCCGGCAGATGTAAGTGTTGGATCCTTTCTCGAATGGTAGTAGGTATGTCCTACCACGCTGGTGGATGTAAGTGTTGGAAGCATTTTCTCAGATTGTAGTAGGTTTTTCATACCATGCCAATGAATTTGAGTGTTGTGTTATGTGTATCTAGGTTGTGATTTGTGTGACAGTGAGATGATCTGAAGATGATGAGCTAGAAGTAGGGTACACAAGTATTTCAAGGCATGTAATCAGTCCTGGGATGCTCCTTCAGGTTTTGCAGTGGCATATAATTAGTCCTGGGAGATCTTTCAAGTTTTGCAAGAGGCATATAAAAAGTCCTGAGATGTACCTACTTGATGGATTGCTCACAGAGATGATGTAGATGAATACCTGGTAGAGTACTAGGACTACATCCAACATGAAAAAGGGTTGGCACTGTAGATGAAGACTTGGTAGAGGACTAGGCCTACATCTAGCATGAAAAAGGGTTGGCACTGTAGAAACTTCTGATGATAGATAGTATGGTACAATGCTCAAAATTATAAGAAGATTATGGCAGAAGCTATGATGAAGACTCTATGACTTCATGATGATGATGATGCAATGACGACCTGACCAAATGTGTTGATGACTATGTAGAGAGAGAATACCTTCCTAGTTAAGAGGGATTGTTGATGTATTTGTAACTTTAGAAGATATTATGATGTATATTATCATTGTATGTTCTTGTACCCCCAGAGGGGATGTGTGTCACCCCTTTACAGGATGTCTAAATTGTGTCAAGACCTTGAGGTACAATCTCTGTTGTAAGTCAGGGAAATATTCCCTAATGTAATATCATGTAATATGTAATTGTGATCTCTCTAGGAGAAGTAGGCCCCATGTGAGAAGACATGTAGGTTAGATTCTTATATTTGTTTAGTGAGTTGAAAGGGTATAAATATGGAGGCTCTCTCTGTCATTTATACACACCTTACACACTCTCTAAGGCGCATGAGATATAGAGATAGTCAGAGGAGGAGAGAAAGATAAACGTTGAACATTTCTTATTACTTCTTTTGATCGTCTTACTATTCTGAAGAAGTGTGCAAGGTTTTATACTTTATGGTTTCCTCGATGAAAATCTTTGTGTCTGGTGTATCTTTTATATCTTATGCATTTTGTTGTTCTTGTTATTCTCTCAGATAAATATCCTAGACAATATAATCAGATATTAAGAAAATCTAACAGAGAGGTCATATTCTAGAGAATAAGTTGATTTCTCTTTAACCCAGCGATTTTGATACCATCCACCAATTATTCACCGAGTTCAAATCCTTGGTCATGCAGTGCAAGAAATGTGGGATTGACAAGAAGGATGAGCAATTGGAGTTGTCTATTTTGATCAAACTTTGCCCATAATTCTCAGTGTTCATGTCCACCTTTCATTCTGGGAGGTTGACTACACCAAACTAGTGAATTCCCTCTCTTGATGCATAAACATAATCTCTTATTTAACACCAATATAAGATGATACATATGGGAGCCCTTAGAGCCTCCAAAAATCAAGATCTCTTGGCTCAGGAGATAATGAATGCTCCGGAAAAAGGGAAACAAAAAGGAAAGGATAAAAGGAACACTGAATTCAAACCAAAGGAGGATTTTGATCCATCAGATGGATCCTCATGCTCTAAGAATGACAAACATCAAAGGTTTGATAAGGGAAAGTGATCTAACTGTAAGAAAGGAAACCATACAAAGAAAGGTTGTATGAACAAAACCATAAATCATATGTCAAGACTTCTTGAACAACATAATATTTCCCTCCTTGAATGTGCAAGGAAGGTTGATTGTGGAGGAAATACTAAAGATCATGAGATATGTCATGCACTAAAGGATGGTTTTTCAAAATCCCAAGCCTTCCTCATTGATTTAGGAGCTTCCAACCACATGGTTTCCTCCAAATAATCATTTTCTTCATTAAATCTAACTAATGGTACAAGTATTCACATTGGGGATGATACTGATATCCACTTTGAAGGGAAGGTACAATAAAATTAGAACATGGAATGTTAAAAAATCTCTTATATGTTCACTCTTTAGTAGCTAGTCTGTTGCCTACATATCAGAAGACTCATATAGACTCGCCAAAGCAAGTTGCATTTGAACCTGACTCAGTGGAGATCTCAGATATCTCTACTGGGAAGATGATATTGAAAGGAGTTGTAAACCATGCCTCGAAGGCATATGAATTCTAACATTTTTCTCCATACTTAGATCTAGTGCAATCTCTACAACCATTTAAAAGGGAAGGTAAATTCATTCTACCTAAACAATTTTGATATGATGATGTTTCAGATTTAGAATCCAAAGAAGAGGACCAAGTTGAATTAGATCTTCGTATTGAATATGAAGTTCAAATGGATCTAGATCTAGATCCAATCCCTATTCCCAAGCCTAGGTCTAAATGGGCTCAAAAATTCATTGAGGATGCTGGGAACATGGCTGGAGATTCATCTGAAAGAAGGAGAACCTGATATCAGTTTTAAGATGAGAACCTTGTGCTATGTCATGAAAATACACTTCTCCTAGAGATGTGTTATAAACCCCCATAGAAGCTTGCATTATGCCATGCAAATCCACTTCATTATGAAGTTCAAATGGTGATTTCAGATTTGATCTATGTTCTGATTTTGGATCTAATACAAAAGATACCTTACCACCATTGACCACATCATCTTCCTTTGCAATGATTTTTATATCACCAACAAAAAAATTGGAAATGATTTCACCTCCCACATTGCCAACACCCACAACACCTGAAATACAACTTAGTGACAATGACATAATGCCAGCATCCTATCCATAGGAGGGGACATCTCCCATCTTCGACTAGGGGCACATCTCCTACATTAAATAAGAAAAATTACTCTCAGTGCAAAAAACAAACTATCAAAATATGTTCTAGTGTTGCACCCTCCTTCATTTTAACTTAGGTAGCTTCTTAGAAAATATTGAAGTCTTGGCTTGTGGTCCCTAGAATAATTGGAAGTTTCCTTCTTTCCTTTTTGCTTTCTACTTTTCATAACTAACTAGTTTTTCTACCTTTTGGAAACTACTCCCTCCCTTGCTTTCCTATTGTTTCCTGCTTTTCACAACTGACTGCTTTTATACACTTTCCTGCTTTGTGCACTAGCATGCTTTAAGCACTTGCCTACTTTTCCTTCTTTTTGTTGGCACATTGCTTTGTGTTGCTTTCTTTCAGTTTCCTCTTTTGTGTGACAACCCATAGGATATCCTTCTTTCCTTATGTTCCCTCATGACCCCTTTTATTGTGTCCTACTCATATTTAGTTAAATAATGAATTAAATATTCCAAAATGTTAGATAGCCTCTTTAATTTAATTTGTCTAAAAAACAGCTATATCTCACATTTATTCCTAGTTACCTAATTTAATTGCCTAGCATACTTGGCCTAGGTTATCCCTCTTATTAATTGATTAACTTAATTCCACTAGGATCCATGGGGTTTGATGGGTCATTGGATGCTCTGTGGTGCTGATAAAAAAGGGAAATTACATTCACACTTTATAGTTGTGACTATGGTAAAACATGATAGCACTCATGATGGATTTCAATAACTATGGAAGCAACACGACTCTTCAACTAACCAACATTTAACCACATAGGGTAATGACAAGAGAGACCATGACAAGTAAGTGTAATTATTTTTTTGTAGTGATATGTATCCATGGTCATATTTCATATGCCACTTTAATGCATATTCTATGTGGAGTTGAAGAGGTGATTAACAATTATAAAAAGTGAAATGCATACAAGATAACGAAAATCCAATGTCTTAATTGTATCTTGTCATTATCTTTAAAAACAGAGAAATTGTTTGCAACGAGGAATGGAATAGAATGGAGTGAACAATTGTTCCCAAAATAAAAAGTTAGATTATCATGCCCAAGATTGTGTAGAGGAACAAAATGTGAAGGGAATGAATGGACATAAGGAAAATAAGCCACACACAAAGCCAAAATACCATTTAATACTAGAAGTATTCACAGTACTATAAAACCAAATAAATGAAAGAGAGTTTTTTCGATGATATTTTTCTTCTTGTTTCCATATCCTCCTATCAATGTCGGTTTCTCTCTCCAGTAATTTTTAAAATGGTATTTTTAAGGAAGTGATATACCTTATCCCTACATGCATTCACACATAAAAACCACTCAATACCAATAATAAAACCACTTGCAAGAGAAAAATATCAAGAACCTGGGTTCCTTCTCCATTTTATAATGGAATCCCTATTCACTAGTATATGCTTCCTTGATATTTTTTCACTTATTTGACAATGATGCCAAAAAGTGTCAGGTCAAAGAATTATAGCAATATATGAGCTTCTAAATTTGTAAATTGCACTTACATTATCAATCTAGTTAGCATAATCTTGTGAAGTGTTGTGCGGAGGCAATACATCCTTCAATACTTCAAGTGTTGATGAATGAAATATGTATTCTTTGTCCTATGTGATGATAACCTAAATGTTTCGACCATTATCCATGGGCTAAAGGTGTGAACATTCTATATAATGACTTAACCTAAGAAGATCTTTCCCATTTTGTTCTTTGCCTCATGGATTCTTGAAAGAGGATTCACTCAACAAATAAGAAAGAACGTTATTTTATGGAAACCACGGGATATATTTCGTAACATGTTGTTAACACTAGCACATTGACTCGTCAACCAACCTTATGGTCATGCCATAGTGGAAGATGAATCCATAGGTAGTTGCAGCTGGATAATGAATTCAGAATGGATTATTGACGAAGGAGTATGTAAATGAATAATCTATGGATTCATGAACAAATGAAACTATTGAATAAAATAAAAATGAAAAGAATATGCAAAAAAAACAAGCAATCTAATATGGATAAAGGGGACTCAACCACCAATATCTTTATTTAGAGTGGGCCCTTACTCTAAATCAATCAAAATGTTGAATCACTCAAAATAAAACGGTATTTATAGAACTCTTTAACACAATAAGTAAGATTTCATATTGGATGACAAATTTGAAATTATAATGTTTATGGACATAAAAATCCATGCGGTCTCTTGTTGGTTTGATTACTAACCTATTCTAAGCTACAAAAGTAAATTTAAATAAAAAATGAGCTTAGAGATATCTTGGAACATATCTCTATAAATGTGTGGATCTTTCCAACAACATTCCTACACTCCAAACCCCTATATAATTATGGATAATTAGATGTGATTATAATAATTGAAGTGCCAAATAGTGTTATAATAATATATTGCATACATAGTTCCACTTTGTAGGTATACTAATTAACATTAGGAGATCACAAAAGAACCTTATTATAAACATTCATTTGCATATATAATTACTATATATGAAAATATAAAAATACACTTAAATAAGGATTCAATTATATATATATATATATATATATATATATATATATTGATTTATTAAAGCAATTTATAAATAAATATCATATTTCTATATTATTATTTTTATTTGAAAATTTTATAATTTATTCTAAAATATTTTGATCAAAATGGTATAAATAACAAAATATAAACCAAAATATAGTATTATAATAATATATTGGATGCTTAGTTCCACTTCATAAATATACTTACTAATAAATCAATATTAAGAAATCATAAAGAAACTTTTATGATAAATATTTATTTGCATATAATTAGTATATATAGATATAAAAACACACTAAAATAAAATTTTAATTATTTATATATACATATATATATATTAATTTTATAGTTTTGATTTATTAACTAAATTCATAAATAGATATTATATTTTTATATGACTATTTTTATTTCAAAATATTATAATTATAACAAAATAAATAACTTAAACCAAACAAAATGTAATGCAAATAAAAAAACCAAACAAAATGCAACGTTAGCATTTAACACCTCTCTCTTCGACACCTAAACTACTGTCTTATACTATAGACTAATAATGATATGGTTATATGATAAACGAAGAAAGACTCATGAGTTGCAGCCACACACAAATGAAGGGAATGAATGGACACAAGGACAATAAGCCACACACAAAGCCACAATACCATTTAGTACTAGAAGTATTCACAGTACTATAAAACCAAATAAATGAAAGAGAGTTTTTTCGATGATATTTTTCTTCTTGTATCCATATCCTCTTATCAATGTCGGTTTCTCTCTCCAGTAATTTTTAAAATGGTATTTTTAAGGAAGTGATATACCTTATCTCTACATGCATTCACACATAAAAACTACTCAATACCAAGAATAAAACCACTTCCAAGAGAAAAATATCAAGAACTTGGGTTCCTTCTCCATTTTATAGTGGAATCCCCATTCAGTAGTATATGCTTCCTTGATATTTTTGCACTTATTTGACAACGATGCCAAAAAGTGTCAAGTCAAAGAATTGTAGCAATATATGAGCTTCTAAATTTGTAAATTGCACTTACATTATCAATCTAGTTAGCATAATCTTGTGAAGTGTTGTGCGGAGGCAATACATCCTTCAATTTACTTCAAGTGTTGATGAATGAAATATGTATTGTTTGTCCTATGTGATGATAACCTAAATGTTTCGACCATTATCCATGGGCTAAAGGTGTGAACATTCTATATAATGACTTAACCTAAGAAAATCTTTCCCATTTTGTTCTTTGCCTCATGGAATCTTGAAAGAGGATTCACCCAACATATAAGAAAGAACGTTATTTTATGGAAACCACGGGATATATTTCGTAACATGTTGTTAACACTAGCACATTGATTCCTCAACCAACCTTATGGTCATGCCATAGTGGAAGATGAATCCATAGGTAGTTGCAGCTAGATAATGAATTCAGAATGGATTATTGACGAAGGAGTATGTAAATGAATAATCTATGGATTCATGAACAAATGAAACTATTGAATAAAATAAAAATGAAAAGAATATGCAAAAAAAAACAAGCAATCTAATATGGATAAAGGGGACTCAACCACCAATATCTTTATTTAGAGTGGGCCCTTACTCTAAATCAATCAAAATGTTGAATCACTCAAAATAAAACGGTATTTATAGAACTCTTTAACACAATAAGTAATATCTCATATTGGATGACAAATTTGAAATTATAATGTTAATGGACATAAAAATCCATGCATCTCTTGTTGGTTTGATTACTAACCTATTCTAAGCTACAAAAGTAAATTTAAATAAAAAATGAGCTTAGAGATATCTTGGAACATATCTCTATAAATGTGTGGATCTTTCTAACAACATTCCTACATTCCAAACCCCTATATAATTATGGATAATTAGATGTGATTATGATAATTGAAGTGCCAAATAGTGTTATAATAATATATTGCATACATAGTTCCAATAAGGATTCAATTATATATATATATTTTGATTTAATAAAGCAATTTATAAATAAATATCATATCTCTATATTATTATTTTTATTTGAAAATTTTATAATTTATTCTAAAATATTTTGATCAAAATAGTATAAATAACAAAATATAAACCAAAATATAGTATTATAATAATATATTGGATGCTTAGTTCCACTTCATAGATATACTTACTAATAAATCAATATTAGGAGATCATAAAGAAACTTTTATGATAAATATTTATTTGCATATAATTAGTATATATATAGATATAATAATACACTAAAATAAAATTTTAATTATATATATATTAATTTTATAGTTTTGATTTATTAACCAAATTCATAAATAGATATTATATTTTTATATGACTATTTTTATTTCAAAATATTATAATTATAATAAAATAAATAACTTAAACCAAACAAAATATAAAATATAATGCAAATAAAATAACCAACACCTATCTCTTCAACACCTATGATAAACGAAGAAAGACTCATGAGTTGCAGCTAAACTCGACCAAAAGTGGAATGTGATCAGAAGGGCATTTTCGTGAAGGAAGTGTAGCGTCAACCGCTCTGGCATCTTCCTCGCTCATCAACTCCAACAGTGACATCACCTTCAAAGTAGTGGGAGTGTAAAATATGTAATCCAACGTTCCTTTGAATTTGTAGGCCAAGTTAGTGAATTTAGGCTCGTGGGTGATAGGATCCATTTTCCACAACTCTTGCCGGATACCTTCAGTGGCCAGGTCCACGTCGTTGTCAAAATAGGAACTCTATGCACTTCTCAAAGGTATGTTATGCTGAAATTTGTCATGAGGCCGCAATAAACCACAAGGATCAAGATTCAAATCATCTTCCGTCCCAGATAAACTTCTTTGTATAAGAAGCTTATGGGGCGCACTTCCTGGCACAGAATTGAAGTCCCCGCATATGACAATGGGAATGTCGTGATCTTGGACTATGCTCTCCACACGTTTTAACAAGTAACTAACCTGCAACAACTTCACATCGCTGTAATTAGGGTTTGCCTGTATGTGTGTATTCACGATGCACACACGTCCACCAGCTGTTGTGAATTTTAAGACCACAACTAATGCAACGTTATCTTTCTTAAACCTGTTTCTAACTGAACCTTCTGGCAAATCATTTGCTACATCGCCCAACCTGATGCACATCGAAAACTCTAAATTAAATTGATCTCGTCTATAAAAAATCGCACAGCCATCAATTTTTTCATTTCTGTCATGATCAATTTCTTCATTTCTGCCATTTCTTTCCCGATAAAATCCTTCGTACCCTTTTCTGTCAAATTCTGGACGAAAGAAATCTCTATAATGGTTGTTTTGAACTTCCTGCATGCAGATAATGTCAGCTTCGTAACCAGATATTTCGTTTCTCAAGTTTTCTCTACGATATTCCCATTGGAGCGCCTTGTATGGACAGAAACTGTGCCAGTTCGGAGAAGCGTAAATTTGTGCCAGCACGTTGTAAGTTAAAATCCTAAGTGATCGGCCAGTGAAGGCCGGATTGGGAATGGGCTGAAGGCTAATCATTGGACGTAACTGTGGAATGATAGCTGGCCCTGTCCAAACCACCCAGCGAGGGTTGCCATTGATGATCCAAGGGTTTAGCAGTAACATGCTATTTGCGTCAACTCCCAGGATGGATTTATATATGGAGGTAAAGTGAAGGTTGAAATGGATGTCAATTGGTTTAAAGGTCCCATTGGCATTAAAGTTGTTGAAATGTGGATGCAGCTCGAGGTGGCGGGGCCATGAGTCCATGAAGCACTGTCTTGAACAATGGAATGATGCACCACATAAATTCTGTTTAAAACAGTAATTGCATTGACACGTAGCCTTTCGGTCAGGATGCTCACTGCAGACATAGATCTGCACGACATACTGCTTATATGTATTCGCCGCTGTCATCCGATATGGCAATCGGTCGGGTTCTGTCATCACATATCGTAATCGCTCTGGTTCTGCTGAAAGGTTATTCAGTTCCTCCACTATCACCATCTTTGCTTTAGAAAGCCTTGCTTGCCCAGTAATTATATTTTCCACTTCCCTTTCGTCAATCAAGCTGCAAACCTGGAGATGATGTTCTCAAGTGAAATCTGTTGGCAGTATTCGTGCTGCAATCCCCTGGTGGTCTGTGTCCTCGTATTGATTTTCTCTCCAAGAAAGAAAGAAAATGCTTCCACTTATACGCGACTTAGCGACCAAAAACTTTTAACTTTCTTGTCGGCTTTATTTGTATGGTGCTAAATACAATTTAAAAAACAATTTCATTAGTATAGAGTATGTGTTTTTATTAATAATAATAATAATTAACTTAAACTTTAAAGTTTAAATGATATGATATGATAAAAGTTTAAATGACATGATATGATAAAACTTATTATACATGGTATTTTAGTGTTGTATCTGGCTGGATTTTTAGATTTTTAATGTTGGTGTTGCCTTGTTGAGGAATTTCAACTTGGGTGTCCAACTTTTCGATCTTTAATGTTGCATGTATGTGTTGTGCTCTTGAAGAATTTCAAAAACCCTACCCTGCCAAACTCACAAACAATGTTCAAGCTTTGGTTCCTTCATTAATATCTAATTGAAGGTTTTAATATTGGTATATGGGAAAGTAAACATTAGCGCTCATAATAATAATAGTGTTGTATATAGTTGAGTTTTTACCCACAGTGAAGTTAATAGCACTTAGACTAAGAAAAATGCAAACGAGATCTAGGTTTATGGGTATTTCAACTTAGTAATTTTGGGGGATTTCAACCAAAAATAAATATACTTATTATAAAGGTATTTTTTCTTTCCAAAAAAGATAATGTGTTTGTTTCAATTTAAAAAACAACCTTAAGTTGAATGAACTTACTTTTGAGGAAGCTAGGGTAGCACCCACAAATGGAAGAGGCAACACATAAGGGCCAAAAGATGACCCTTAGGACTTTAGTTTCTTGCAACTTCCTCTATGCCACGGGGTCTTCACTTGTTTACCAATATCCTATCACGTTAGTTCATATTGTGGGTTTTAAAATTATAAAAAATCAAACCAATATATTGCAGGTACTCGGGGGATGAGGGGTTTAAGGTGGGGGTGGTAGGGTGCTTTATAAGGATTGAGGTATAAAATGGGGTGGGGAGGAAGTTTTAAGTATTGGGAGGGGGTTTCAACAAAAAGAATTTGGGTCAATATCTCTCGAAATTAAGGGTATTCTTTAATATCCCACGATGGCACGTGTTATATGAGAGGCTCACTAAGTGAAGTCCAATGTGTCATGATGCATATATGGTTGTAAGTGAATCTTTGTAAAAGAATGGGTGTTTTTTAGAAACTCCAACCATTTTACCATTTCAATGTCAATTGTATAAGGAGTTATCCATTTATTAAACTTTTTTCACATTGATAAATATGTTAACTCAACTATTTAAAGAGATATAATTATTAAACTTTTTCACATTCATAAATATATTAAAAGTTCATTTTATTAAATTTGTCACATAATTGGTATTTATTAACTTTACTAATTGTATTTATATTTATATCTTTCACTCACTTTTATAATTGGTCTAACTATTGGACTTTTTAGGCTTACTTTATAAGGTCTTTTCACCCATTATAATAACATAGAGTTTTTTTTATAATAACTGCTCATGTTATAAAAAACAAATTGTTCATATTTTCTTAAACCAAACCAAAAATTGACATCATTCAAGATATTGAGACCCATAGTACAGAGTGCACACAAAAGCCATTCTCTCAATAGTTTGCACTAACTATGAATATACATGTTTTTGTATTCATATTAAGTTGAGTGATTTTTTATTGTTGTTCAGAAACCTCAATTTAGGTTTTGATATTTTCCCTAAAGGCTAGTGCTATTAACATATGTAATCAAATTATTTATGTATTTTTCTAACCAATCACATGCAATAACAACAACCTATGAGAATATACTACTCAAGTTGGCTTATTAACATGAAATACCATGAATGAGAGTAAAATGGCTCTAGAATGTTTAAAATAGTAAAAAGGTCTCATAGTGAATGGTATTCTCATCATCAGTATTCATTATCTATGTAATGCTTCATCAAACATCTTATAAGGTTAAATTTTCTAACATTTTATAATTTCCATCATAGTTCATAAAGTTGTGTGTTCTTTCTTATGACTTTCGGTTTGATTAAATTTTTGAGAAACTTGAGACCATATTTTTATATTCTCTCTTAATTTTATTGAATAATTTAAAGTTAATTAAATAAAATTTGGATTATTATGTATATTTTCAAGCATTCATATTTAGCATTTTCATAATAATGATAAGCATGTAAAGTGTGGATACGATAAGTCAAAGTGTGGACTGAATGAAGTTATTCATCAATTCTAAGAATAATCTTGAATAGCCTAAATATGAGTTTATATATTAGTAGTTATGATTTATTACATAACAATTACATGTAATTTCATTGACCACTTTAATTTTTTAGATATTCTAATGTATAAATATATGCAAGAAAGTTTTGTGGCCAAGTTTTTACTACATCATGAGTGGTTGGCCCAGAAGGTTACACTTAAATCATGGAGAAATCTATTTAGTTTTTGGGTGATATATTATAGAAGATTTTGAACTGTTGTTTACTATTTTTAAATGGAAATAAATAGCATTATTTGGTCACTATAAGGTAGCATTTGCATCTTATTAAAAACCTCCTACTAATAGCTCGATGTAAAGCTAGTGCCAATGTGAAGGACATTTCCACCACGTGGCTCTTGTATAGTATAAGAAGGGTTGTGGAGAAGAATTTTATAATATATTTTTAATATGTTTGAATCATAATATATAGTTAAGATATGCAATAATGTCAAACTAATTAAAGGGGTAATAATTAAAATAAAACATCTATAATATTCACATTTTTTTGTTGGTTGATTAAAGTTATTCATCTTCTGCTCACTTAAATACCTCCATCCTTATTAAAATTGTTTGGATGTTTGATAATATTAATCTCCTCTCGGAATCATAATTTAAGATATCTCTAATTGGATATCGATAATTCCTCCATCATCCTTGACAATTCTCTCGACAATTGGACACCGATGGGGCCCTTCTAAGGAAACAATTGTGATTTAATCCGAGATCACATTGTATGGCTATAATGTTTCCCTTTCATTAATTCATTGGATGAAATATTGCATCATTATGCACCTATGACTCCTTAGATTCTAACTCATACAACCAGATATTTCACTCAAGCCCCTAAATCCAATCTGTCATGCCCTCATCCCTCAATAATGAGGGGAAAACTACTTATGAATCCATGCCCCCATTATCCCCTTGAGGACCTTACTACAACGTCATAAACAAAATGTGTACATATGCATGGAAAGGAAATACAATGGAAATAAAAAAAATTCATACACATACATCAACACAGTCAAGCATATTCATTCACACAAATAAGCAAAAATTCATTCATAGGAAGATAATGTTAAAATCATTGCATAAGCACACTATACATGAAATTTTTATCTTTAAACGAAATAATTCCAAGCAACTAACTATGTGCGAGAAACGTTCCACCAAACCATAGACACTTTGTACAACATATAATCTTTATGTTGAGAGGCCACCCGTGAGTTGGGATATGAGGCCACTAGGGAGAAGAACACTCACATGGTTTTTTCTCCCATACTAGAACCCCTTTTTTCTTTCAATTATTATCCATATGTTAACTTGACTCTTCTATATGAATCTCATTCATTCCTCACAACCCTATCACCAAAAATACCTTTCCTAGAAAATACACTTCTAGGTTCATGCATTCCCTTCACCAACCCATGGTTCCCTTACGCAATCCATCTTTCCATACACTTGCTAATGTGTGAATAGGAGTCTGAACCATTTTTTTCCTTTCAATTCCAAGTAGAAATTATATGTGGCTTCTCAAGCATCTAGTGATCATACAAAATAAGTGAGTAAAGATTCTCATCCTTCCCAACCTCACTTTCTCACATGTACAACCATATCTAGTCTCTATGGTCTGTCATTCCCCTATTCATAATTAGAGTCTTTATTGTCTAATAGACCAGTAAAAATGGAATGGTTATAGCCAATAGAACTAACATCAACCTAATGTAAAACACACAAACCAATTCCATTCTCTCTACCATAAGGTCAATTGGTCTGAATGGATGATAGACTCCCAAAGATATGAGAGGATTGAGGAAAGACAATTGACATATTTTTTGACTATATAAGAGAAAGCTCTTTCAACTTTCACAGAAGTATTTCATACCATGCTTCCTTATTTCATCACGTTTTTCAGGTATTTCTTGTTTTGGGGGTAGTGCGGTCCATCAAAAGTATGCCGAGTGGGTACTCGTTGGATGTGAAATTTAATTCCGCAACCAACGAGCTCTCCCAATCGAAATTTGAGTAAAAACACGAGGAGATATGTTGAAAATACAACAAAAAGTAGTTTTTTCTTTTCTTCCTCCAAAATTAATAAATATTATTTTATTATTTTAACTATTATTTTATTAATTTTTTTAAGAGGCCCATTTTGAGTTGAAATTTCCTCTAATGGATCTAAGATGAACTTAGATCTAACAGTTGTCAGCAATTCCACTACATGAAAATCCCCAAAAGATAATATTCAAGACAAGCAATGGAATTGGAAAGGAATCATTGCTCCATTGAAGGATGAGCACTATCGCCAAGGAATATCAACGGTAGAAACTTATTCCATTGAGTGAAGTTGCGGGGTGTTAATTAAACTATGCGGGCGCATATTTTTTATGAAGTTCAGTTCAATACCGATTCAATTCCACTATTTATGTGGGTTGATAAAGATCCAATGGTTAGAAGATAGCTCATAATAGATCTACGGTTGAAGAGTGTTCCACAAAGTTATAGTGAGATCCACATTTGATCTCAAATCAATGGTCAAGAAAGAATGTGCAAGAAATTGACATCTCAGAGAGTTGTGAAAAATGATTTGTGGAAAGAGATTTATGGAGTCCCATTTACAAAAAGTTGGGAGGCACATCTGTAATCTGCAATCCGAAATGCGGAAGCAATCAATAATATGCAATCTGCAAATTATGAAAGGAAGAAGTTTTCGATTTTAGAAAGGTTGTTTAGGAAAGATAATTGCGGAAGCAATTTTTGAGAAAAGTCTAAATGCTTACCCGCAATCTGCAATTGTGGAAGGAAGAAGTTTTTGATTGCAGGAAGTTTGTTGTGGAAAGACAATTGTGGAAAGCTAATTACGGAAGGTAATTGCGGAAAGATGAGTGCATAAAGGTAAATGTGAAATAGAAAATGCATAAAATATCTGTTGTTGAAAGGGTGTTGTGGAAAGGAAAACGTGGAAGGTCATGATTGATAAATTAAACAGAGTTAAAAATGATGAACAAATATGTAATTTGGAATGAGCTTATTTGTCTGTCAAGAGTCATGATGAATATATGCAACTATTGAATAAAGATGTATGTTTGAGGGTATATAAACAATGTTTTAAACATTCGAATAAGTTTCTTTGTGCTTTCAATTAACATATTGATTGAAGAATAGTCAGAGATCAAATTATCATATAAGGGAGGCTTGGATGCGCTAGGGCGAGAAACATGCCTGCAAGGGGGTCGTAGCCTCCTTTTAGTGGTAGCTGGTAAATAAGGTGTCGTAGGATCCTTTCAATGGTAGCCGATAAACTAGGGGGGCATAGCCTCCTTCAAGTAGTTGTTGGTAAATAGGTTGTAGTACCATCCTTGTCTATAGTAGCAGGAAAAAAACATTTGTAAAATATAAGTTTGTAGTAATAGGAAGTGTTGGTGGTTTACCCAATTGGGCTTGCATGATAAATTTGTGTTCTATGTGTTTTTTTTACCATGTGTGTTAATCAATAAATTAAAAGTGGTTTAAATTTTTAAAAGTTATCAATAATGATTCACCCCCCCCCTTCTCAGTATTGTTGACTATTCCAACAATTGGTATCAGAGCCAGGTTCCTTCACTACAACTTAATCACTGCAAGGAATATCCTATTAAAAATCACTATGGATAAACATGGGTTAGCCACAAATAGACCTCCCTTATTTACTGGAGATAATTATGCATACTCGAGTTTAATAATGAAGTGCCATCTAATGGCTCTTGGATACAAAGTTTGGATGACTGTTGAAACATAATATAAAGTACCATATGGAGTACCTATAGATGAAGGAGAACTAAGCCAATATGAGGCCAATGCAAAATATCTAAATGCAATTTTGTGTTGGTTAACAGAATGAGTACTTGTGAAAGTCATGAGAAGCAAAACATCCAAACATGCATGGGAAAAATTAAAATGCGTCTATGAAGGAGAACCCAAATTCAAGGAATCCAAACTCCAGACCTACAAAGGACATTTTGAAAACCTAAAAATGAAAGAGGAAGAAAATATTGCGGAATATTATCTAAGAGTACATGAAATTTTTAATGGCATTAGAGGAATTGGAGGGGAAATTAAAGAGAAAGATGTAGTCAACAAGGTACTAAGAACCATGCCAATGAAGTATGACTCAAAGGTGTCCTATTTAGAAGAACAAGATGATCTTAAACTTATGACAGTAGATGAACTCCATGGGATATTCACTAGCTATGAGATGAGAACAAAACAAAATGGATCGTCAAAGAAGGAACAAACCTTTAAATCCATATCCAAGATCCAATCTGAGGACCTAGATGATGAGGAAGCTCTCTTCATAAAAAAAAACTTTAGAGAGGCACTAGCAAGTACAAAGAGAAGCTACGCTTGAAATGTTTTAACTATGGAAGGATTGGACAATTTTCCAAAAAGTGTCCTTATCCAAAACAAGAGGATAATGATGATGAAGAAACTTATTGTCATAAGAAATATCAAAATAATGAGATCATATACATGAATAAGTTTCAGAAAAATAAGAAAAACCTCTACTCCAAAGAAGATAGTGAAGATGATGAAATAAGTGAAGATGTTGAAGTCCTATTCATGGGTTTTGAAAGAGAAATACCTAAAGAATAAATAGAAGATGTGGTATATCTTGAAGCATAACTTATAAATGCTCATGAACAATTATAAAAGTATAAAATGATGTACACGAAATAAGAAAACTCACATGATATAATTTGAAGAGGAAAACAACGATGCAGAAAGAATGAATGCTAACTTAAAAACACAGGTTCTAGAAGTCAAAAGGGATGAAAAGATCTAGAACATCAACTCAAAATAGGAATACAAGAATCAGAAAGGCTTCAAGAATACATTATGCCCCTAAGAAAGAAACTAAATGAATAATCTATCAAGTCAAAGTTTGAGAACAACTCAAGGACTTTAGATGAAATCCTAAGTGTCCAAATACCAACAAGATTCAAAATCAAAGAACATAAACCTCTCAGGAATTAGAAATAATTCACACTGATCTTTGTGGACCAACAAGGAATAAAGTATTTCAAGGTGAATATTACTTTGTGTTATTAATTGATGATTATACAAGGATGAATTTTGTGAAATTTCGTAAAGAAAAATCAGAAGCCTTTATAAAATTTAAAGCCTTCAAAGCACTTGTTGAGAATCAAGAAAATCACAATATTAAATTTCTAAGATCATATAATGGTGGGGAATTCACCTCAAATGTGTTCAATGAGTTTTGTGAAAAGCATGGAATCGAGAGACAACTCTCAGCAACAAAAACTTCTCAACAAAATGGAGTAGTTGAGAGAAAGAATAGGACAGTCCAAGAAACATCTAGAACTATGATAAATGAAGAAACAATTCCTGATGGTTATTGGAGAGAAGCAATATATATAACTATCTATGTACAAAACAGAGGACAACTCAGAGTGAATAGTGACAAAACGTATTTTGAGCTATGGTTTGGAAAACTATCTTTAGTTAAATGTTTTAGAGTTTTTGTAAGTAAATTCTACATAAAAGGAGATGATGATAATCTAGGGATTTTTGAATTTAAAACCGATGAACTCATATTTATTGGATATTCTTCCACCAAAAATCCATACAAATGTTTTAATCTAAGGTCGCACAACATAATATAAAGTGCAAATGTAACTATTGATGATACTAAACCAAGAAGAATACAAAATCAAGAAATTGTTGATGATGAAGAAATAGATGATAAGGGAAATAAAGAAAGTACACAAAAAGAAGATAATTTTGAAGAAGAAGAAGAAGAAGAAAAAGTAGAGGAATAAGAATCACATGAAAATGAGAATGAAGATTCCCCGAGATCAGACACGAAGACACCATCTAGGTGGGTCTAAAATAATCATCCTGAAATTCAAATAATTGGTGACAGAGAATTAGGAGTTAAAACAAGAAGAAAATTATTTGATGAAGAAAAGGCACTACTTTCAATAGTAGAACCCAAAAAATTTAAATAAGCTTGCAAAAGTGAGGATTGGATCAGCTCCACGTATGATGAACTTGATCAAATAGAAATGAACCAAACTTGGGAACTTGTCCCAAGAACTAAGGATATGAACGTTATTGGAACCAAATGGATATTTAAAAACAAGTTCAATGAGCATGGTCACGTGACAAGAAACAAGGCTAGGTTAGTTTGTAAAGGATATGCTCAAGTAGAAGGCATTGACTTGAAGAAACTTTTGCACATGTGGCAAGACTCAAAGACATTGGAATTTTCTTACTTTTTGCATGCTACAAAACCTTTAAAGTATATCAAATGGATGTAAAATATGCATTCCTTAATGGAGAACTTGAAGAAGAAGTCTATATTGAGCATCCTGAAGGCTTTCTTTTGTCAGAAAACATAAATTATCTGTGCAAACTTAAGAAAGTGCTCTATGGCCTTAAACAAGCTCCAAGGGCATGGTTCTCTAAACTTGAAAATTATTTAAAACAACAAGAATATAAAAGAGGGGCCACAAAAAGTAATTTGTACATAAAGATTGAAAATCAAAATATGGTCATTGTGGTAATCTATGTAGATTACATCATATTTGGAAGTGATCTACAAATTATGAGTGTAATATTTGCATCAAAAATGAAGAAAGAATATGAAATTTCAATGTCAGAAGAACTAGCATTCTTTCTAGGTTTACAAGTATCTCAATCATAAAAAGGAATATATCAAAGAAATGTTGAAGAAGTTTAAAATGAAAGAATCCAAACATGTTAGTAATCCTATGGTCATTGGTTGTAAATTAAGCAAGAGTGATGAATCCTTACAAGTGGATCGTACTATGAATAGGTCAATGATTGCTAGTTTATTATATGTAACATCTACTAGACCAGATGTAATGCAGGCTGTAGATTTGGTTGCCAGATTCCAAGCAGCCCTAAGAGAGACACGTGTAGTTGTAGTAAAAATAATTCTTAGATATCTAAAAGGTACTATGGATTATGGATTATGGTATCCAAAAAGCAATAACTTCACTCTAAAGGAATTTACTAATGTAGATTGGTCAGGAAGTGTTGATGACTGAAAGAGTACTAGTGGAGCTTTAGGATTTATAATCCTGCCTTGATCAAACTGTCTATTAGATTATTTTATCCTAACTTAAGAGTCTTTTATTAATTATTGGGTCCACTAGTACCGTTGGGTTCACTTATCCTAATGGGTCCACATGTACCAGTAACTAGAGTGTGGGGAACACTGATAGATGCTAACTGATACTGATTGCACTTGCATGCATTAGTTTAGGTGCCTCCTAGGCCAATCCCTACATTTTAGGAGCCACTAGGAATTTCGGCACCAACCTCCTTTAGTTGTTGGGAGTTGGTAGCTAGTTAAGCTTAGTTACTCTTCAGTTACATTCAGTTATTTCTACTCTAGTTCAGTTAGTGCTAGTTATTCCTGGATGCATGTGGGGAGGCACTAGTTCATACCTACTTCTCACCTACCACTGCAGTTGGACTGGTTTAACTGATTATAATTGATGGATTGACTGAATTAGACATATGGAGTTAACCATTTGGAATATGATAATCATTTAGACATCTTTATTTAGCCATGCAGTCAGATACAATTAGAGTCAGATAATGGATTCGAATTCATCCCTAACGATTCGAATTCCTCCTTATGTAACTCTATTGTAACACCAGATTTTGTAATGAACATAATACTGTAATTCTTTGAGAAATACTTGTATGTTTCCTGTGAGATTTGATTTGTTTAGTTTGTATAATTTATTCCTCTTCACTACATAATAATTAAGAATCTGATTGCAATCATTTCTTGATGATATAAATGGCACAACAATTCTAAAATGGTATTAGAGCCATCTCAAGAAAGCTTCAAGTCTGTCTACTATCCATTGAACACCAAAAGTAGTTGGGTTTCCATAGAAGTCCCACAAAGAGTGCCTTTCTTCCTCTGAATTTATTGAGAGTGATGGTACAACCATGATGGACCATGAGAAAGTGTCCATATCGATAGGGAAGGCTCGATTCTAACATAGTTCGAATGATTTTGATTTTGCAGTGAGATTTCTACAGGTTCTACATGGATTATGTAAAGATATTGTCTTTTCCAGAAGGATAATTATGGATGCTCAACCCTCCACACCTCATATCCTAAGACCCTTCAATTATGTTGATCGGAGGGAGGATATGCAGTTGTCCTTGTACAAGAAGGGATTATTCAGGGTAATACTTAGAAGGGAGGTTGATCCCCATCATCCAACTAAGAAAACAATCTTCTAAACTACTTTAATGAATCCTTTGGTTATCTATGTACTCACATATACATGTATCTCCTCTTTCTCCTTGAAGGTTTGAGGACTCCCAAGAAATCATGGGAGAAGCTTGAATTTTTGTTTGGAAAACAACATGAGCTTTAGGGATGTGTTTTGGAGAATGGGTTGATAGCCTTACATCCCAACAGTTTTGATACCATCCAACAATTCTTTACTAAATTCAAGTTTCTTGCACTTCAATGCAGATAGTGTGGAATAAAAATAAAGGATGAGAAACATGTGCTCTCCATACTCAACATACTAGGCTTTGAGTATTCTATATTTTTCTCAATATTCCATTCAGGAAGAGCTTCCATTCCCAATTGTAATATTCCCTCATTTGATTCCTTTGTCGAGACCTTAATACAGGAGAAAGAGAAGCTGATGCAGATGGGAGTCATCAAGACTTCCAAAGATCAAGCCCTCCTAGTGACAGACTCTACCAAAGTGCGAGCTAAAGGGAAATATAAGGGTAAGGAGCCTAAAGCAGTAAATTCAAATCCTAAAGAGAATCCGAAGAGTTCTGAAGGAGCTTCAGGCTCTAAGAAGAAGAATAAGTTTGAAAAGAAGATGTGTCCATATTGTATGAGGGTTTTTCATCCACAATTCTCTTATATGAAGAAGCATGTTAACCAGCTGACTTCCCTCCTCAAGCAGAATAACATTTCTCTTCCACAAAGAGAAAATAAGTTTGATGATGGACCACAACCAGAAGATGATGAAAGGTGCCATGCCTTGAAGGTAGCCTTATTTAGTCAACATCATATATAGTTGATTCTAGAGCATCTAATCATATGGTTTCCTCCAAATAATCCTTCTTGACCCTCACACCATTAAAAGGGCCTAATGTTCACATGGGAGATGATTCCGAAATTCCAGCAGCAGGAAGAGGTTCAGATAAAATCCAACATGGCGAGTTAAAAATGTTCTCTATATGTCCTCCCTTACAGCTAATTTGTTGTCTATTTATCAAATTACCCATACACGCTCTCCCAAGAAAGTTACATCCGACTCAGATTTAGTTGAGATCATGAAAAAAGCTACTAGAAATCTCATAGTGAAATGTATTGCAAATCATTCTACTAAATCTTATGATTTCTCACATTTTTTTCCTCTCACCTCCTACATTTTTATTGTCTCATGCTAACAACACTAGCAATATTTGGCATGATATATTTGGCCATATCAATTTCAAATATCTCCAATAACTCCAAAATAATGAAATGGTTGAAGTTTTTCCTCTCATCCAAACTTCCGATGAGCATCCAGAGAAGAGGTATGAAGTTGGGAAGGCACATAGAGATGCCTCTATACTTGATTTGATACATAGTGATGTGGCTATACGTATGCCCACAAAATTCATTAATGGTTACAGGTATTTACTCACCTTTATTCATGATTGGTCTAGGTATTGTTGTATCTACTTTATGAAACATAGATCATAAGTATTTGATATTTTTAAATTTTTTAAAGTTATGGTTGAGAATATTTTCAGTAATAAAATCAAATCCATAATATCTTATAAAGGGGGAGAGTACATCAAAAGATATTTTCAGTATTACTTTGAAATAGAGGAGACTCGAATGAAACACTCAGTTCCATACACACAACAACATAATGGTGTGCCTGAGAGGAGGAACATATCACTGAAGAAGATGGCAACATTCCTTCTCCATGGTAAGAATCTCCCTCCTTCTCTTTGGGAAGAAGCTATAAACTGTGCTTCATATTTTCAGAACAGAGTGCCTCATAAATCAGTGGTTGGGACCACTCCATTCGAAGCACTGCATGGGAATAAGCCCAATGTCTCTCATTTGAGAGTTTTTTGTTCCAAAGCTTGGGCCAAAATACCACCTAACAAGAGGAAGCTCTTCCAAGCCCAAAGTAGTGAATGCATTCTATTGGGATATGAAGGGGATGGAAAAGAATACAAGTTGATGGAGGTTGAAACTAGGAAATGCTTCATTGAGAAGAGTGTTCAGTTTGAAGAAGATTTGTTGTGTGACGCACCAACATCCAAAGCAAAAGAAGGTATAAGAACTCTTCCTCCCATTTTTGATGATGATGATTTATTACATGTTTCAGATTCAAATGAAGAGGATCAATACCATAATGATCATGTTATTGAGGCTGAAGCTCATGAGGTTCAAGATCCAGATACAACAACCATTCCAAACCAAAGGCCTAATCCTAAATGGGCTCAAAATATCATTGATGCAGTTGGGGATGGTGCTGAGAATAGAGAAGATAGAATGAGAAATAGGTCCTAGTATTAGAATGAGCATGTTGCACTCTGTCTCACAGATTTTCTCTCTACAGAGTGGTGCAGAAACATTCTAGGATGGTGCTACTTGATGATAGCGATTGATCAACCACTTGGCCTATAGAAGAATAAATTTGATCATTATCCACCTTTTCCATCCAAAAGAAACACACAAATTGATCATTTCAAAATGAAATTAAGAGGTTCACATGCACAGCTTCAGGATGTTGCTGCATAGAAGAACCATACTGTTGCATAGAGCTACAAATTTGAAACAGTGTTTTGAGAGGCCACTAGGGAGAAGAACACTCACATTGTTTTTCTCCCATACTAGAACCCATTTTTTCTCTCAATTCTTATCCACATGTTAACTTGACTCTTCTATATGAATATCACTCATTCCTCACAACCCTATCACCAAAACTACCTTCCCTATAAAATACACTTCTAGGTTCACGCATTCCCTTCACCAATCCATGGTTCCCTTATGCAATTCATCTTTCCATGCACTTTCCAATGTGTGAATAGGAGTCTAAACCTTTTTGTTCCTTTCAATTCCAAGTAGAAATTATATGTGGCTTCTCAAGCATCTAGTGAGCATACAAAATTAGTGAGTAAAGATTCTCATCATGCCCAACCTCACTTTCTCACATGTACAACCATCTCTAGTCTCTATGGTCTATCATTCCCCTATTCATAATTAGATTCATGATTGTCTAATAAACCAGTAAAAATGGAATGGTTATAGCCAATAGAATTAACATCAAACCATTGTAAAACGCACAGACCAATTCCATTCCCTCTTCCATAAGGTTAATTTGTCCGAATGGATGATAGACTCCCAAAGAGATGAGAGGATTGAGGAAAGACAACTGACATATATTTTGACTATATATGAGAGCACTCTTTCAACAGTCATAGAATTATTTCATACCATGTTTTCTTAACTCACAGAGTGGGCTTTCTTCACTAACCTCATAGATGATTTCAATGATTGATTAAGATAATAAAAAAAAGTAATTGGCTCATTTAAGGAAGATTGAAAGAAAATATGAATTATTAGGTTGAAACTTGGAAATAGAGGATTAAATATACCATAGCCCTCTTTCATTTTCCTCTCTAGTGGAAACATAACCCCTCTTTAGTGATCTCCACACAGCCATATTGAACCATTTTATTATATTTGAAAATAACATTTACATAGTAGTTGAATTCAAATCATAGACAACCAGAAGGTCCATACATAGATATTCACATTATACATGCCTAACCATTCACTCGTCGGGCCTTGGCCTTTAGCTCCGCCTAGGATTCCATACTAGCATATTTAAATCATTTACATGATACATTCCAAGTCAAAATTGAGTGTCTCTCAACCAGCAACCCTTTGAATATAATTACATTGATATTGTATGTCTTAGTATTCCAACCAAATAGCCTTTTTTAGGAAAAAGATACAAAATGTGTTGTTATAAAGGTTATTGAATGGAGGCTTGTAATATAGGTAGTGACAATAAATTATTAGGGTAATATACATATTTTGTTGCAAATAAAAGGTGTTATTCATGCTTTTTATTGTATGGAATTGTCATTGATGTTCGGTAATGAAAAAGGAATAAGTGATGGCATATGTGATAAGAATGGAAAGACAAATGAGAGGATTCAGTGAGGGAATCAAGTCAAGAGAAGTATGATTAAGTTTGTTTGATTAATCCTCTAATTAATCAACATAGAGTCATGGAGTTGCAGTCACTTATTTAGCATAGGTTGGACGACTAAGATCGTATCAAGAAAATAGATCGACAGTCATATCGAGATGATTATCAAATCAACGGTTGAGGGGGATTATGTTATGGAAAAGTGCATGAAGGTTAGTAAATAGTTTGACTCTGAAATCGATATCAAGTATTCTATTAGCATTAAAAATAACCGTAGATGTAAGATGAACTTAGATCTAACAATTGTCAGCAATTCCGCTACATGAAAATACATAGAAGATAATAGTCAGTATAGGAAGTGGAATTGGAAAGTAATCGTCGCTCCATCGAAGGATGAGCACAATCGCCAAGGAATATCAACGGCAGAAAATTATTACGCTTGGTGAAGTTGTGCGGTGTCAATTAAGCTATGCGAGGGCATATTTTTTATGAAGTTCATTTCCATACCCGTTTAATTCCATTGTTGATGTAGGTTGATAAATATCAAACAATTAGAAGATAGCCCACAATAGATATACGGTTGAAGAGTGATCCACAAAGTTATAGTGAAATCCACATTTGATCTCGGATTAACGGTCACAAAAGAATCCACAAGAAATCGATGTCTCAGAGAGTTGCGAAAAATTATTTGTGGAAAGAGATTTGCAGAATCCAATTTCCAAAAAGTTGGGAGGCACGTCTGCAATCCTCAATCCGAAATGCGGAAGGAATCCATAATCCACAATATTGAAATTGTGAACAGAAGAAGTTTTTGATTTTAGAAAGGTTGTTTTAGAAAGATAATTGCAGAAGCAATTTTTGAGAAAAGTCGAAATGCTTACCCACAATCTACAATTGCGGAAGGAAGAATTTTTTTATTGTGGAAAGTTTGTTGTAGAGAGACAATTGCGGAAATCTAATTGCATAAATATGAGTGCAGAAAGGTAAATGCAGAAAAGTCAATGCATAAAATATTTGTTGTTGAAAGGGCATTGTGAAAAAGGAAATTGCGGAAGGTCACGAATGATAGATTAAACAGAGTTAAAAATGATGAACAAAGAAGTAATTTTGAATGAGCTTATTTGTCTGTGAAAAGTCACGATGAAGATAGGTTGATGCTAAATGAAGAGATATTTTTGAGGGTATATAAACAATGTTTTAAACCTTTGAATACATGTCTTTGTACATTCAATTAACAGATTGATTGAAGAATAGTCATAGATAAAATTATCATGTACGGGAGGTTTGGAGGCACTAATGTAGGCAACATGCCTGCAAGGGGGTCATAGCCTCCTTCCAGTGGTAGCTGGTAAATAAGGTGCCATAGAATCCTTTCAGTAGCAGCCGATAAACTAGGGGGGCATAGCCTCCTTCGAGTAGTTGCTGGTAAATAGGTTGTAGTACCATCCTTGTCTGTAGTAGAAGGAAAAAATTATTTTTAAAATATAATTTTGCAGTAATAGGAAGTGTTGGTGGTTTACCCAATTGGTCTTGCATGATAAATTTGTGTTCTGTCTGTTTTTGTTGACCATGTGTGTTAATGAATAAATTAAAAGTGGTTTAAATTGTTAAAAGTTATCAATACTGATTCAACCCCCTTTCTTAGTATTGTTGAATATTTCACCAATTGGTATCAGAGCCAGGTTCCCTCACTACAACTTAATCACTGGAAGGAAGACCCTATTAAAAATCATTATGGATCAACAGGAGTTAGCCACCAACAAACCTACCTTATTTACTAGAGATAATTATGCATACTTGAGTTTAAGAATGAAGTGCCATCTAATGGCCCTTGGATACAAAGTTTGGAGGACTGTTGAAACATAATATAAAGTACCATATGACGTACCTATAGATAAAGGAGAACTAAGCCAATATGAGGCCAATGAAAAATCTCTAAATGCAATTTTGAGTGGGTTAACAGAATGAGTACTTGTAAAAGTCATGAAATGCAAAACATCCAAACATGCCTCAAAAAAATCAAAATCTGTCTATGAAGGAGAACCCAAAGTTATGAAATCCAAACTCTAGACCTACAAAGGACATTTTGAAAAACTAAAAATGAAAGAGGAAGAAAATATTGCAGAATATTATCTAAGAGTACATGAAATTTTTAATGGCATTACAGGCATTGGAGGGGAAATGAAAGAGAAAGACGTAGTCGACAAGTTACTAAGAACCATGCCAATGAAGTATGACTCAAAGGTGTCCTCTTTACAAGAGAAAGATGATATTAAACTTATGACAGTAGATGAACTACATGGGATATTCACTGCCTATGAGATGAGAACAAGAAAAAATGGATCATCAAAGAAGGAAGCAACCTTTAAATTTGTATCCAAGATCTAATATGAGGACCTGGATGATGAAGAACCTCTCTTCATCAAGAAACTTGATCGAGGCACTAGCAAGTACAAAGGGAAGCTACCCTTGAAATTTTTTAACTGTGGAAGGATTGGACATTTTTCGAGAAAGCGTCCTTATCCAAAACAAGAGGATCTTGATGATGAAGAACCTTACTGTCATAAGTATTAGAATTTGAATGTCATTTATATCTTCAAGCAGATAGTTCTAATAATGTTTGTAGAAAAAGAACAAAGAATGAAGATACAAACAAAACAAAACAAACCACACAGGAAATGGACAAGTATTGCTCAGGAATTTACAGTATCATTCACAATAATAATATACGATGTGACAATAGTTTACATAGGTATAATTCAAATGCATGGGATATGAATTTGAACCCTCCAAGTGGATATGATTGTATCTAACTGAATCTCTAAATCAAGGTATCACAATCAATATCAAAGTCCAAATAGACAACTCCTTGATGACCAATAACTCCAACAACCATTGACATGTAGTTAACTTAGTGCAACTAAGTGTGGTAGGTAGGAAAAGCGCTACTCCCCATGCAACCATGCATTATCCATGCATTGGTAGCACTAGCCTAACTAACTATGAAGTAACTGAATGTAACTAGGGGATAACTAAGACTAACTAGTACTAACACCAACTGACTAAAGTAGGTTGGTGTTCGGACTCCCAGTGAATCCTAAAATGTAGGGATTGGCCTAGGAGGCACCCAAACTAATGCATGCACATGCACTAAGTGGAAGTTAGCCTCTAGTAGTGCTCCCCACACTCCAGTGACTAGTACATGTGGCCCCATTAGGCCAAGTGGACCCAATTGTACTAGTGGACCCAATTAATTAATTTAAGGTTCCTAAGTTAGGCAATAATTAATATAATAGACATTTGACCAAGAGAGGATTAATAATCCTAACACCCCCCCTAAATCCTAAGTTGGACAACTGTGGGCCCTAGTAACAAGACCATAGGCCACCCAAATACAATCTAGAATATAATAAAAAATGATGCTTAATAGAATTGAGGAAACATGAGAAAACATGATGGGAACCCCCCCAAAAAAATAAATAAGCAGGAAAATAGAAATATGCAAGCTATTTTTAAAAGAAAGAAGCTTCCTCCATAGAAAAATAACTTGAGTAACACTTCTGTAAAAATTGCAGCTCTATGTAGTAATATGGTCCATCATTGGACCTCTCAATGTACTTATGAACTGATGACTCTGTTTGTTTCTATTGGATGGTGAAGGTGGGGAATGATCAAATCTTTGCATATGTGGGCCATGTAGTTGATCATTCACCATCATCAAGTATCAGCAATATGGAACTCTGCTGCACCATTTTGTAGAGAGCGAATCTGTGAGGGATATTGCAACATGCTCATTCTGATGCTGGGACCTAGTTCTTCTTCTGTGTTCTGGAACTCCAGCACCAATTCCATCTGCATCAAGAATATTTTGAGCCCATCTAGGTTTAGGATTTTGATGAGGAATGGGTACTGGATCTAGATCCAGAATCTATTGAGATTCAGTCTCAATAACATGATCATGTCGTATGTGGTACTTCATATGAATTTGAAACCTGTATCACATCATCATCATCATAAAAAATAGGTGGAGAAATAGTTATACCTTTGTCTGCTACTGGAGGAGTATCATGCAGTTGATATTCTTCGAACCGGACACTTCTTTCAATGAATCATATTCTGGTAGCAACCTCCATCAGTTTGTAGGATTTTGCATCTTCTTCATATCTCAACAGAATGCATTCGCTACTTTGGGCTTGGAAGGCCTTCCTCTTGTCAAGTGGTATTCTGGCCCAAGATTTGGAACCAAAAACTATCAGATGTGAGACATTGGGCTTATACCCATGTAGTGCTTCAAATGGTGTGACCCCAACCAATGACTTGTGGGGAACCCTATTATGCAAATATGAAGCACAATTTACTGCTTCAGCCTAAATAGAAGGAGGTAGATGCTTGCCATGGAGAAGGCATGTTTCCATTTCTTTCAATGATATGTTCTTCCTCTCAGCCACACCATTTTGTTGTGGTGTGTATGGAATTGAGTGTTCCATTCGAATCCCGTATGATTCACAGAAATTTTCGAATTTTTTTTTGGCATATTCTCCTCCATCGGATCTTATTGACTTGATATTCTTATTGAAACTGTTCTCAAACATAGCCTTAAAAATTTTTAAAATCTCAAAATCTTCCGATATTAAATGGCATGATATGATAAAAATTTTAAATGACATGATATGATAAAACTTATTGTATATGGTATTTTAATTATGTATCTCGCTGGACTTTTCAATTTTTAATGTTGGTGTTGTGTTGTGTTATTGAGGAATTTCAACTTGGGTGCCCAACTTTTCAATCTTTAATGTGGCATGTATGTGTTGTGCTGTTGAAGAATTTCAACAACGATGCCCAACTCACAAACAATGCTCAATCCTTCGTTCTTTCATTAATATCCAATCAAAGAACAGACAAGACCAGCTGCTTAGTTGGAATGTTACCAGCTGTTATTTAATATTAAATCACTTGGCCTCACAATTGGAATGTTACCTAACACACAAGTGATCATTTTCTATGGATTGTTAGCTTTGCTTAATGAACTTACAAAAGCTCGACCACCACCAAGAATATTAGTTATTTCAGGTCAAGGTGGTAGTTAAGGTAGTTGGTTGATTAGGCCTGGGTTTTAATATTGGTATATGAGAAAGTAAATGATTTTTGGATTGACGCTCATAATAATAATAGTGTTGGATATAGTTTAGTTTTTACCTATAGTGAAGTTAATGGAACTTAAACTAATAAAAATTCAAATGGGGTATAGGTTTATGGATATTTCAACTTAGTAATTTTAAGGGATTTCAACCAAAAATAAATATACTTATTATAAAAGTATTTTTTCTTTCCAAAAGAGATAATGTGTTTGTTTCAATTCAAAAAACAACCATAAGTTGAATGAACGTACTTTTCAGGAAGCTAGAGTAGCACTCACAAATGGAATAGGCAACACATAAGGGCCAAAAGATGACCCTCAGAATTTTTGTTCCTCGCAACTTACTCTATGCAAGACATGAAACAATGTGTCATGATGCATGTATGGTTGTAAGTGAATCTTTGTAAGTGAATATTTGTAAGAGAATGGGTGTTTTTTAAGAAACTCCAACCATTTTACCATTTCAATATCAATTGTATAAGGAGTTATCCATTTATTAAACTTTTTTCACATTGATAAATATGTTAACTCAACCATTTAATAAGTTATATAATTATTAAAAATTTTCACATTCATAAATATGTTAAAAGTTCCTTTTATTAAATTTGTTCATTAGTCATAGAATTGTCATTCACTAACTTTACTAATTGTATTTGTATTTATATCTTAAACTTAATACAGGTTTTCCATCTTTCACCCACTTTTATAAATGGTCTAACTATTGGACTTTTTAGACTTACTCTATAATGTCTTTTTACCCATTATAATAACATAGAGTTTTTTTTATGATAATGCCTAGTTTTATAAATGTTTTTTTTGTTCATATTTTCTTAAACCAAACCAAAAATTGACATCTTTCAAGATATTGAGACCCGTAGTACAAAGTGCACGCAAAATCCATCTTCTTAACAATTTACATTAACTATGAATATACATGTTTTTGTATTCATATTAAGTTGAGTGATTTTTAATTGTTGTTCAGAAGCCTCAATTTAGGTTTTGACATTTTCCCTAAGGGGTAGTGCTATTAACACATGTAATCAAATTATTTATGTATTTTTTTAACCAATCACATGCAATAACAAAAACCTATGAGAATATACTACTCAAGTTGGCTTATTAACATCAAATACCACGAATCAAAGTAAAATGGTTCTAGCATGTATAAAATAGTAAAAAGGATTCATAGTCAATGGTATTCTCATAATTAGTATTCATTAACTATGTAATGATTCATCAAAGGTCTTATAAGGTTAAATTTTCTAACATTTTATAATTTTCCATCACAGTTCATAAATTTGTGTGTTCTTTCTTATGACTTTCGGTTTGATTCAATTTTTGAAAAACATGAAACCATATTTTTATATTCTCTCTTAATTTTATTGAATAATTTAAATTTACTTAAATAAAATTTGGATTATTATGTATATTTTCAAGCATTCATATTTAGCATTTTCATAATAATGATAAGCATGTATGTATATTTTCAAGCATTCATATTTAGCATTTTCATAATAATGATAAGCATGTAAAGTGTGGATATGATAATTCAAAGTGTGGACTGAACCAAGTTATTCATCAATTCTAAGAATAATCTTGAATCGCCTAAATATGAGTTTACATATTAGAAGTATTTATGATTTGTTACATAACTATTATATGTAATTTCATTGGCCACTTTAATTTTTTAGAGATTTTGATGTCTAAATATATGCAAGAAAGTTTTGTGGCCAAGTTTTTACTACAGCATGAGTGGTTGGCAGGGAAGGTTACACTTAGATCATGGAGGGATCTATTTAGTTTTTGGGTGATATAATATAGAAGCTTTTGAACTATTGTTTATTATTTTTAAATGGAAATAAATATCATTATTTGGTCACTATAAGGTTTCATTTGCATCTTATTGCAAAAACCTCCTATTAATATCTCAATGTAAAGCTAGTGCCAATGTCAAGGAAATTTCCACTACGTGGTTTTTGGATTATAAGAAGGGTTGCGGATAAGAAGTTTATAATATATTTTTAATATGTTTAAATCATAATATATAGTTAAGATATGCAATAATTTCAAACTAATTAAAGGGGTAATAATTAAAATAAATCATCCATCATATTCACATTTTTTTGTTGGTTGATTAAAGGTATTCATCTTGTGCTCACTTAAATACTTCCATACCTATTAAAATTGTTTGTATATTTGACAATATTATTCTCCTCTCGGAATCATAATTTAAGATATATCTAATTGGATATGGGTAATTCCTCCATCATCCTTGACAATTATCTAGACAATTGGACAACGATGGGGCCCTTCTAATCAAACAATTGTGATTTAATCCGAGATCGTCTTGTATGGATACAATATTTCCCTTTCATTAATTCATTGGATGAAATATTGCATCATTGTGCACCTATGATTCCTTAGGTTGTAACTCATAGAAGGTCATATATTTCACTCAAGCCCCTAAATCCACTTTGTCATGCCCTCATCCCTCATTCCAAATGAGGGGAAAATTACTTATGAATCCATGCCCCCATTATCCCCTTGAGGGCCTTACTACAACTTCAGAAACAAAATATGTACATATGCATGGAAAGGAAATGCAATGGAAATAAACTTTTTTCATACACATACATCAACATAGTCAAGCATATTCATTCATAGGAAGATAATGTTAAAATCGTTGAATAAGCACACTATACATGAAATAATTATCTTTAAACAAAAGCATTAAAAGAATTTAACTATGTGCAAGAAACATTCCACCAAACCATAGACACTTTGTACAACATATAATCTTTATGTTGAGAGGCCACCCCTGAGTTGGGATATGAGGCCACTAGGGAGAAGAACACTCACATGGTTTTTTCTCCCATACTAGAACCCCTTTATTTCTCTCAATTCTTATCCATATGTTAAAATGACGCTTCTATATGAATATCTCTCATTCCTCACAACCCTATGACCAAAATCACCTTCCCTAGAAAATAAACTTCTAGGTTCAAGCATTCCCTTCACCAATCCATGGTTCCCTTATGCAATTCGTCTTTCCATACACTTGCTAATGTGTGAATAGGAGCCTAAACCATTTTGTTCCTTTCAATTCCAAGTAGAAATTATATGTGGATTCTCAAGCATCTAGTGAGCATACAAAATTAGTGAGTAAATATTCTCATCCTGCTCAACCTCACTTTCTCACATGTACAACCATTTCTAGTCTCTATGGTTTGTCATTGATCCAGATTTATGCAGGAACGCAAAAAAATACACAAATAACCATAGAAACAAATATGCAACGGAAATAACACTTCATTTCATTAATCAATAACTGAAACTTGTTTACATACAGAATGTAAATAAACTAGCTAGAGTGCTGGTAGCTTATCTCTGAGAAGAGATGTGGTGGCTACATGCCTCTGAAATCTGTGTTACAATGAGGCTTGAAGTACTATATATTATTGAGAAACAATGGAAACCCTACACATCCAAAAAACTAACCCTAGGACGTGAAATGCCTTAATGTGGGCCCCGTTGGGTAACTTGGTACATCAATTTCATGGGGTCATAACTTTAGCATACTACCTCCGTTTGACACGCATGATACATCGTTAGAAAGATCTGTTTAAGCACTACATCCACAAATGGGAAATATCAAGTTTAGAATGGAATCATATATGCCCGACCATTCGATGCCAAAAAACGTCGTTTAGGGCCTCAAAATGGCTTCAAAAGTTTAGGACCTGAAAATTGCCAAAAATAGTAAATTGTGCTACAATTAAGGAAACTGGAAAACTGAAAGAAACAATGGTGGGGGTCCAAGAGGAATAGGTGGGTGGACACCAATATCCTCCTAGATCAGTCATTCCCCTATTCATAATTAGATTCCTGATTGTCTAATAGACCAGTAAAAATGGAATGGTTATAGCCAATAGAAATAACATCAACCCAATGTAGAACACACAGACCAATTCCATTCCCTTTGCCATAAGGTTAATTGGTCTGAATGGATGATAGAACCCCAAAGATATCAGAGGACTGAGGAAAGACAACTGAAATATCATTTGACTATATAAGAGAGAAATCTTTCAACAGTCATAGAAGTATTTCATACCATGCTTCCTTAACTCATAGAGTGGACTTTCTTCACTAACCTCGTAGATGCTTTCAATGATTGATTAATATAATAAAAAAGAAGTAATTGGATCATTTAAGGAAGATCACAAGAAAATATGAATTCTTAGGTTGAAACTTGGTAATAGAGGATTAAATATACCATAGCCCTCTTTCATTTTCCCCTCTAGTGGAAACATAACCCCTATTTAGTGATCTCCACACAGCCATCTTGAACCATTTTACTATATTTGAAAATAACATTTACATAGCAGTTGAATTCAAATCATATCCAACCAGAAGGTCCATACATAGATATTCACATTATACATGTCTAACGATTCACTAGTTGGGCCTTGGCCTTTAGCTCCTCCTAAGAATCCATACTAGCATATTTCCATCATTTACATGATTATATTCCAAGTGAAAATTGAGTGTCTCTCAACCAACAACCCTTTGAATATAAATACATTGATATTGTATGTCTTTGTATCCCAACCAAATAGCCTTTTTAGGAAAAAGATACCAAATGTGTTGTTATAAAGTTTATTGAATGGGAGCTTGTAATATAGGTAGTGACAATGAATTATTAGGGTAATATATGTATTTTCTTTCCAATAAAAGGTGTTATTCATGATTTTTATTGTATGGAATTCTCATTGATGTCAAAAGAGTTCAGTAATGACAAATAAATAAGTGATGGAAGGGAAAGCGATGGCATATGTGATAAGGATGGAAAGACAAATGAGAGGATCCAGTGAGGGGATCAGGTTAGGAGAAGTTTGATTAAGTTTGATTGATTAATCCTCTGATCAATCAACATAGAGTCATGGATTTCCAGTTGCTTATTTAGCATAGGTTGGATGACTAAGATCGTATCAATAAAATATATCGACGGTTAGATCGAGATCATTATCAAATCAATGGTTGAAGGGGATTCCGTTGTGGAAAAGTGCATGAAGGTTAGTAAATAGATTGACTCTGGAATCGATATCAAGTATTTTGGTAGCATTAAAAATAACCATAGATCTAATATGAACTTAGATATAATGGCTATCAGCAATTTCGCTACATGAAAATAAGCGAAAGATAATAGCCAGGACTAATAGCAGAATTGGAAAGTAATCGTCGCTCCATCGAAGGATGAGTACGATCACCAAGGAATATCCATGACTGAAAATTATTCCGTTGGGTGAAGTTGCATGGTGTTAATTAAGCTAAGCAGGGGAATATTTTTTATGAAGTTCAGTTCAATACTGGTTCAATTCCATTGTTGTTATGGGTTGATAAATATCCAATAGTTAGAAGATAGCCACAACAGATCTATGGTTGAAGAGTGATCCACAAAGTTATAGTGAAATCCACATCCGATCTCAGATCAACAATCATGAAAGAATCCACAAGAAATCGATGTCTCAGAGAGTTGCAAAAAATTATTTGTGGAAAGAGATTTGCAAAATCCCATTTCCAAAAAGTTGGGAGGCACATCTGCAATCCGAAATGTGGAACGAATCCATAATCTGCAATCTGCGAATTGCGGAAGGAAGAAGTTTTCGATTTTAAAAAGGTTGTTTTGAAAAAATAATTATCGAAGCAATTTTTGAGAAAAATCGAAATGCTTACCCGCAATCTGCAATTGCGAAAGGAAGAAGTTTTTGGTTGCAGAAAGTTATTTGCAGAAAGACAATTGTGGAAAGCTAATTGTAGAAATATGAGTGCGGAAAGGTAAATGCGGAAAATTCAATGCGTAATTTTTTTTTTTTGAAAGGGTGTTGTGGAAACGAAACCACGGAAGGTTGTGATTGATAAATTAAATAGAGTTAAAAATGATGAAACAGGAAGTAATTTTGAATGAGCTAATTTTTCTTTGAAGAGCCACGATGAAGATAGGCGACTACTGAATGAAGAGATATGTTTGAGGGTATATAAACAATGTTTTAAACCTTCAAAAAAGTTCCTTTGTTCATTCAATTGAAATATCGATTGAATAATAGTCAAAGATTTAATTATCATATAAGGGAGGTTTGGAGGCTAAGGCAGGAAACATGCCTGCAAGGGGGTTGTAGCCTCCTTCCAGTGGTAGCTGGAAAATAAGGTGCCATAGAATCCTTTTAGTAGCGGCTGATAAATGAGGGGGGCATAGCCTCCTTTGAGTAGTTGTTGGTAAATAGGTTGAAGTACCATCCTTGTCTGTAGTAGCAAGACAAAACTATTTGTAAAATATAATTTTGTAGTAATAGGAAGTGCTGGTGGTTTACCCAATTGGGCTTGCATGATAAATTTTTGTTATGTTTGTTTTTGTTGACCATGTGTGTTAATGAATAAATTAAAAGTGGTTTAAATTGTTAAAAGTTATCCATACTGATTCACCCCCTCTTCTCAATATTGTTAACACTATGGATCAACAGGGGTTAGCCACCAACAAACCTCCCTTATTTACTGGATATAATTATGCATACTTGAGTTTAAGAATGAAGTTCCATCTAATGGCTCTTGGATACAAATTTTGGAGGACTGTTGAAACATAATATAAAGTACCATATGACGTACATATATATGAAGGAGAACTAAGCCAATATGAGGCCAATGAAAAAGATATAAATGCAATTTTGAGTGGGTTAACAGAATGAGTACTTGTAAAAGTCATGCAATGCAAAACATCTAAACATGCTTGGGAAAAATTAAAATGTGTCTATGAAGGAGAACCCAAAGTCAAGGAATCCAAACTCCATACCTGCAAAGGACATTTTGAAAACCTAAAAATGAAAGAGGAATAAAATATTGCAAAATATTATCTAAGAGTACATGAAATTTTTAATGGAATTAAAGGCATTGGAGGGGAAATGATAGAGAAAGACCTAGTCGAAAAGGTACTAAGAACCATGCCAATGAAGTATGACTCAAAGGTGTTCTCTTTATAAGAACAAGATGATATTGAACTTATGATAGTAGATGAACTACATTGGATATTCACTGCCTATGAGATGAGAACAAGACAAAATGGATCATCAAAGAAGGAAACAACCTTTAAATTCATATCCAAGATCCAATATAAGGACCTAGATGATGAGGAACCTCTCTTTCACCAAGAAACCTGATAGAGGCACTAGCAAGTACAAAGGGAATCTACCCTTGAAATGTTTTAACCGTGGAAGGATTGGACATTTTTCCAGAAAGTGTCCTTATCCAAAACAAGAGGATAGTGATGATGAAGAACCTTACTGTCATAAGTATTAGAATTTGAATGCCATTTAGAACTTCAAGCAAATAGTTCTAATAATGTTTGCAACAATGTAACATTGGTAGTGCTAGCCTAACTAACTGTGAAGTAATTGAATGTAACTGGGGGCTAACTAAGACTAACTAGCACTAACACCAACTGAATGAAGTAGGTTGGTGTCGGGACTCCTAGTGGCTCCTAAAATGTATGGATTGTTCTAGGAGGCACCCAAACTAATGCATGCACATGAAGTAAGTGGCAGTTAACCTCTAGCAGTGTTCCCCATACTCTAGTGACTGGTACAGGTGGCCCCATTAGGCCAAGTGGACCCAATCGTACTAGTGGGCCCAATTAATTAATTTAAGGTTCCTAAGTTAGGCAATAATTAACCTAATAGACATTTGACCAAGCGAGGATTAATAATCCTAACAGCCCCCCTGAATCCTAACTTGGACAACTGTGGGCCCTGGTAACAAGACCATAGTTCACCCAAATACAATCTAGAAGATAATAAAAAATGATGCTTAATACAATTGAGGAAACAAGGGAAAACCTCATGGGAAACCCCCCCCACTAAAAAATAAGCAGGAAAATAGCAATTTGCAAGGTATATTTAGAAGAAATACGCTTCCTCCTTAGAAAAATAACTTGAGTAACGATGTTGCAAAAATTGCAGCTCTATGCAGCAGTATGGTCCATCAATGGAACTCTTAATGTACTTATGAACTGATGAGTCTGTTTGTTTTTGTTGGATGGTGAAGGTAGGGAATGATCAAATATCTACTTATGTGGGCCATGTAGCTGATCATTCACCATCATCAAGTAGCACTGACCTAGAACTTTGCTGCACCTTTCTGTAGAGAACGAATCTATGAGGGATAGTGCAACATGCCCATTCTGATACTAGAACCTAGTTCTTCTTCTGTCTTCTGGAACTCCAACACCACTTCCAGCTGCATCAAGAAGCTTTTGGGCCCATCATAATTTAGGATTCTGATTAGGAATGATTACTAGATATGGATCTAGAATCTCTTGAGATTCAGTCTCAATAATAGGATCATGATGTATGTGACCTTCTTCATCTGAATGTGAACCCTATAGCACATCATCATCATCATCATCATCATCATCATCATCAAAAATAGGTGGAGAAATAGTTATACCTTCTTGTGCTACTGGAGGATTATCTTGTAGCCAATCTTCTTTGAATTGGACACTTCTGGCAGCAACATCCATCAGTTTGTAAGATTTTGCATCTTCTGTATATCCAGTAGAATACCTTCACTACTTTGGGATTCGAAGGCCTTCCTCTTGTCAAGTGGTTTTCTGGCCCAAGATTTGGAACCAAAAAATCTTTGATGTGAGACATTGGGATTTTACCCATGCCATGCTTCAAATGGGGTGACCCAAACCACTGACTTGTGGGGCACCCTATTCTACAAATATGAAGCACAGTTTACCTTTTCATCCCAAAGAGAAGGAGGGATATGCTTTCCATGGAGAAGGCATGTTTCCATATCTTTCAGTGATATGTACTTACTCTCAGCCACACCATTGTTTTGTGGGGTGTATGGAACTGAGTGTTTCATTCAAATCCCCTCTGATTCACTGGAATTTTGGAAATCTCTTTTGACATATTCTCCTCCTCCATCCGATCTTATTGGCTTGATATTCTTATTGAAACTATTCTCAACCATATCTTTAAAACTTTTAAAAGTCTCAAAAACTTCTGATTTTAGTTTCATGAAGTAGATCCAGCAATACCTAGAACAATCATCAATAAAGGTTAGGAAATACCTGAAACCATTAATGGAGTTTGTGGGCATAGTTCTAGCTACATCAATTTGTATCAAATCAAGTGTAGAGATAGCTCTATGTGCCTTCCCAATATCATACTTCTTTTCTGGATTCTTACCTACGAAGCACCCAACACATACTCCATCGAAAGTTTGGATGGAGGGAAAACCGTTAGGCTTCAACCATGTTATCATTGTGGAGTTGCTTTAGATATTTGAAATTGAGATGGCCAAATATCTCATGCAAAATATTGCTAGTGTTTTTAGCATGATACAATAAAGTTGTAGGAGTAGAAACAGGTAAGAAATGTGAAAACTCATAAGCTTTGGTAGAGTGATTTGCAATACCTTTCACTACAAGCTTTCCAGTGGAAGTTTTTGTAATCTCAACTGAGTATAAATTGAGTGTGACCCTCTTGTGAGATCCTGCATGAGTCATACGGGAAATAGATCATATATTAGCAGCAAGGGATGGCACATATAAGAAATTCTTGAACTCACCATGCTTCGCTCTGACTGAGCCCCTTCCTTCTGCTGGAATAATGTATACTAAGGATGGAGAGAGATTTTCTTTCAAAGCATGACACCTTTTGGTATCTTCTGTTAGTGCTTCTTCATCAGGCTTCTTTGCTCTTGGAGGAGAAATGTTGTGATGCTTGAGAAGAGCGTACATCTCATCAAGTTTCTTATTCATACAATGTTCTTCAATATGGTATCCCTTTTCATAATAAGGACATAATTTCTTTTCAAATTTCTTCTTCTTAGAGCTGGAGGCCCCTTCGGAAGCTTGGTGATTTTGTTTAGGCTTCGAATCAGCTACCTTTGGCTCCTTCTTCTTTGATTTTCCCTTTTCTTGTGCTTTGGAAGAGTCAGTAACTAAGAGAGATTTATCCTTGGAAGTATGGATGACTCCCATTCAAAACAATTTATCTTGTTCCTTGATTAAGGACTCAGAAAAAGAATCTAATGAAGGAAGTTTCTAGTCAAGAAAGCTTTCCCACTTGGAAAAAAACATAGAGACATATACAGAGTACTCAAAACCTAGTTTGATGAGTATGGAAAGGACATTCTTCTCATCCTTCTGCTCTATCCCACGCTGTCTGCATTGGAGCACTAGAGACTTGAATTTAGAGAAGAATTGCTCAATAGTATTGAAACTACTAGGATGTAAAGATACCAACTCATTCTCTAGAATGTGTCCCCGAAGCTCATCTTGTTTGTTAAACAAGCTATCAAGCTTCTCCTAGTATTCTCTATGAGTCCTCAATCCTTCTAGATGAAAGAGGAGATCTCTGGAAATATAAGTACATAAGTACCCGAATGCTTCATTACAACGAAGTTAGGAACTTGTTCCGCTCTACCGGCTGATGAGGCTCAGCCTCCCATCCATGTATGATCCTATGGTAGCCATGCTGGTGCAAGGCCAGCTGCATATCAATCCTCCAATCAAGGTAATTCGAAGTTGTGAGGATCCATGGTTTAGGATTTTGAGAACTCATAATTGCTCCATCTGGAAGACTGCAAATATTTCTCACAAGCTATGTAGCACTTGTCAATTTCACTATAATAACACACAAAAACATATGAACTATTAGAATCATTCTTTTCCTCCCAACATGAACATGTTTTCAGGTTCCTTCATGCCCTCTCCGCTTCTCTAAATAAATCCAAAGATACCAATCATCATAGGGGACTTTTGTGGAAACCCAGCTGCTTCTAATGTTCAATGGGGAGAAACAAGAATGAAGCCTACCTAAGAAGGATTTGATACCATATTATAATTTGAATTCCATTTATATATTCAATTAGATAGTTCTAATAATGTTTGCAACAAAAGAATGGAGAATGAAGATACAAACTGAACAAAACAAACCAGATAGGAAACAACAAAGTATTGCTCAAAAATTTATAGTATCATTCACAATAATAATATCCGGTGTTACAATAGTTTATATAGGTATAATTAGAATGCATGGGATATGAATTCGAATCCACCAAGTGGATATGACTATATCTAACTGAATCTCTAACTCAAGGTCTCCTAATTAATATCGGATTCCAAATAGATAACTCCCCGATGACCAATAACTCCAACAACCACTGACAGCTAGTTAACTCAGTGCAACTGAGTGTGGTAGGTAGGAAAAGTACTCCTCCCCATGCAACCATGCATTATCCATGCATTGGTACCGCTAGCCTAAATGACTATGAAGTAACTGAATGTAACTGGGGGCTAACTAAGACTAACTAGTACTAACACCAACTAACTAAAGTAGGTTGGCCCGCGGACTCCCAGTGGCTCCTAAAATGTGGGGATTTGTCTAGGAGGCACCCAAACTGATGCATGCACATGTAGTAAGTGGCAGTTAACCTCTATCAGTGTTCCCCACACTCCAATGACTGGTACAGGTGGCCCAATTACGCCAAGTGGACCCAATTAATTAATTTAAGGTTCCTAAGTTAGCAATAATTAATATAATAGACATTTTATAGAGGGAGGATTAATAATCCTAACAATAAGAAATATCAAAAGAATGAGATCATATACACGAATAATTTTCAGAAAAATAAGAGAAACCTATACTCCAAAGAAGACAGTGAAGATGTTGAAGTCCTATTCATGGGTTTCAAAAGTGAAATCCCACAAGAATAAATACAATATGTGGTATATATTGAATCATAACTTATAAATACTCATGAAGAAGTAGAGAAGTATAAAAGGATGTACATGAAATAAAAACTCACATGATGGAATTTGAAGAGAAAAACAATGATGCCAAAACAATGATTGCTAACTTAAAAACACAGGTTCTAGAAGTTGAAAGGGATAAAAACAATCTATAACATCAACTCAAAATAGGAATACAAGAATTAGAAAGGCTTGAAGAAGACACTATGCACCTGAGAAAGAAACTAAATGAAGAATCTATCAAGTCAAAGTTTGAGAACAACTCAAGGACTTTCGATGAAATCCTATGTGTCCAAATACCAACAAGCTTCAAAATAAAAGAACATAAAACCTCTCAACCATTAGAAATAATTCACACTGATCTTTGTGGACCAACATGGACTAAGATATTTGAAGGTGAATATTACTTCTTGTTATTAATCAATGATTATACAAGGATGAATTTTGTGAAATTTCTTAAAGCAAAATCAGAAGCCTTTATAAAATTTAAAGCCTTCAAAGCACTTGTTGAGAATCAAGAAAATCACAAGATTAAATTTCTAAGATCAGATAATGGTGGGAAATTCACCTCAAATGATTTCAATGAGTTTTGTGAAAAGCATGGAATCGAGAGACAACTCTTAGCAACAAAAACTCCTCAGCAAAATGGAGTAGCTAAGAGAAAGAATAGGACAGTCCAAGAAACATCTAGAACTATGCTAAATGAAGCAAAATTTCCTGATGTTTATTGGAGAGAAGCAATATATATAGATGTCTATGTACAAAACAGAGGACAACTCAGAGAGAATAGTGACAAAACTTCTGATGAGAAATGGTTAGGAAAACTAGCTCTATTTAAATATTTTAGAGTTTTTGTAAGTAAATGCTACATAAAAAGACATGATGATAATCTAGGGAAGTTTGAATTTAGAACCGATGAAGGCATATTTATTGGATATTATTCCACCAAAAAGGCATACATATGTTATAATCTAAGGTCACACAATATCATAGATAGTGCAAATGTAACTGTTGATGATACTAAACCAAGAAGAATACAAAATCAAGAAATTGTTGATGATGAATAAATAGATGATAAGGGAAAGGAAGAAAGTACACAAAACGAATATAATTTTAAAGAAGAAGAAGAAGAAGAGGAAGAAGAATCGCATGAAAATGAGAATGAAGATTCCCCGAGATCAGACACGAAGACACCATCTAGGTGGGTCTAAAATAATCATCCTAAAATTCAAATAATTGGTGACAGAGAATTAGGAGTTAAAACAAGAAGAAAATTATTTGATGAAGAACAAGCACTACTTTCGATAGTAGAACCCAAAAAATTTAAAGAATCCTGCAAGAGTGAGGATTGGATCAGGGCCATATATGATGAACTTGATTAAATAGAAATGAACCAAACTAGGGAACTTGTCCCAAGAACTAAGGATATGAAGGTTATTGGAACCAAATGGATATTTAAGAACAACTTCAACGAGCATGGTCACGTGACAAGAAAGAAGGCTAGGTTAGTTTGTAAAGGCTATGCTCAAGTAGAAGGCATTGACTTTGAAGAAAATTTTGCACATGTGGCAAGACTCGAAACCATTGGGATGTTATTACTTTTTTCCTACTATAAAACCTTAAAAGTATATCAAATGGATGTAAAATATGCATTCCTTAATGGAGAACTTGAAGAAGAAGTATATATTGAGCATCGTGGAGGCTTTCTCTTATCAGAAAACATAAATTATCTATGCAAACTTAAGAAAGCACTCTATGGCCTTAAACAAGCTCCAAGGGCATGGTTCTGTAAAATTGACAATTATTTAAAACAACGATGATATAAAAGAGGGGCCACGCACAGCAATTTGTACATAAAGATTGAAAATGAAAATTTGATCATTGTGGTGGTCTCTGTAGATTACATCATATTTGGAAGTGATCTACAAATTCTAGGTGTAAACTTTGCATCAGAAATGAAGAAAGAATATGAAATTTCAATGTTAGAATAACTAACATTCTTTCTAAGTTTACACGTATCTCAATCAGAAAAGGGAATTTTCATTTCTCAAACTAAGTATATCGAATAAATGTTAAAGAAGTTCAAAATAGAAGAATCCAAACCTGTTATTAATCCTATGGTCACTGGTTGTAAATTAAGCAAGAGTGATGAATTCTTCCAAGTGGATCATACTATGAATAGGTCAATTATTTGTAGTTTATTATATGTAACATCTACTAGACCAAATATAATGCAGGTTGTAGATTTGGTTTCCAGATTCCAAGCAGCCCCAAGAGAAACACATGTGGTTGTAGTAAAAATAATTCTTAGATATCTAAAAGGTACTCTGGATTATGGATTATGGCATCCAAAAAGAAATAACTTCGCTCTAAAGGAATTTACTGATGTAGATTGGGAAAGAAGTGTTGATGACCGAAAGAGTACTAGTGGAGTGTTAGGATTTATAATCCTCCCTTGATCAAAATATCTATTAGATTATTTTATCCTAACTTAGGAGTCTTTTATTAATTATTGGGTCCACCAGTACCATTGGGTCCACTTATCCTAATGGGTCCACGTGTACCAGTCACTAGAGTGTGGGGAATATCGATAGATGCTAACTAAGACTAACTACACTTGCATTAGTTTAAGCGCCTCCTAGGACAATCCCTACATTTTAGGAGCCACTGAGAGTCCTGGCACCAACCTCCTTCTGTTGTTGGGAGTTGGTAACTAGTTAAGCTTAGTTACTCTTCATTTACATTCAGTTAGTTCTACTCCATTTTAGTTAGCACTAGTTATGCCTGGATGCATGTGGGAAGGAACTAGTTCGCACCTACTTCTCACCTACCACTACAGTTAGACTGGTTTAACTCATTATAACTGATGGATTAAATGAATTAGACATATCGAGTTAACCACTTGGAATTTGATAGTGATTTAGACATCTTTATCTAGCCATGCAGTTAGATATAGTTAGAGTCAGTTAGTGGATTTAAATTCATCCCTAAAGATTTGAATTCCTCCTTATGTAACACTATTGTAACACCGAATTTTGTAATGAACATAATACTATAATTCTTTGAGAAATACTTATCTGTTTCCTATGAGATTTGAGTTTTTCAGTTCGTATAATTTATTCCTCTTTACTGCATAAAAATTAAGAATCTAATTGCACTCGTTTCTTGATGATCTAAATGGAACAACAATTCTAACATGGTATTAGAGCCATATCAAGCAAGATTCAAGTTTGTCTCCTCTCCATTGAACACCATAAGTAGTTGGGTTTCCACAGAAGTCCCGCAAAGAGTGACTTTCTTCCTCTGAATTTGTTGAGAGTGGAAGTGCGGGCATGATGGAACTTGAGAATGTTTTCATGTTGAGAGGGAAGGATTGATTCTAACATAGTTCAAATAATTTTGGTTTTGCAGTGAAATTTCTACAGGTTCTACATATATTGTGTGAAGATATTGCCTTTTCCAGAAGGATAATTATGGATGCTTAACCCTTCACACCTCATATCCTAAAACCATTCAATTATGTTGATCGGAGGGAAGATATGCAGAATGTCCTTGTGTAACAAGGGATAATTCAGGGTAATACTTAGAAGGGAGGTTGAGCCCCATCATCCAATTGATAAAAACAAGTGTCTAAACTGCTTAGAAGAATCCTTCAGTTATCTATGTACTCACATATACATATATTTCTTGTTTCACCTTGAAGGTTTAAGGACTCCCAAGGAATCTTGGGAGAAGCTTGAAGTCTTGTTTGGAAATTCAAGATGAGCTTCGGGGACGTGTTCTGGAGAATGGGTTGATAGCATTACATCCATAAGTTTTGAGACCATCCAACAATTCTTTACTAAATTCACGTTTCTTACACTTCAATGCAGAGAGTGTGGAATAGAAAGAAAGGATGTGGAATAGAAAGAAAGGATGAGAAACATATGCCTCCATACTCAACATACTAGGCTCTGAGTATTCTGTATTTGTCTCAATATTCCATTCCAAAAGGGCTTCCATTCCCAATTGGAAGATTCCCTCATTTGATTCCTTTTTCGAGACCTTAATATAGGAGCAATAGAAGTTTATCCTTATAGGAGTCATCAAGACTTCCAAATATCAATCCCTCCTAGTGACAAACTCTACCAAAGATCAATCTAAAGGGAAATCTAAGGGGAAGGATCCTAAAGCAGCTGATTCGAATCCTAAAGAGAATCAGAAGAGTTCTGAAGGAGCTTCAGGCTCTAAGAAGAAGAAGAAGTTTGAAAAGAAGATGTGTCCCTATTGTATGAGTGGTTTTCATCTAGAATTCTCATGTATGAAGAAGCAAGTTGACCAGCTGACTCCCCTCCTCAAGCATAATAACATTGCTCTTCCACAAAGACAAAATAAGTCCGATGATGGACCACAACGAGAAGATGATGAAAGGTGCCATTCATTGAAGAATAGCCAGTTATTCATTCAACATCATATATAATTGATTCTGGAGAATTCAATCACATGGTTTCCTCCAGAGAATACTTCTTGACCCTCACACCATTAAAATGTCCTAATGCTCACATGGGAGATAATTCCCAAATTCCAGCAGCAAGAAGAGGTTCAGATAAAATCCAGCATGGTGAGTTAAAAAAAATTCTCTATTTTCCCTCCATTGTAGCTAATTTGTTGTTTGTTTATCAGATGACACATACAAGCTCTCCCAAGAAAGTTACATTCGATTCAGATTCGGTTTAGATCACAGAAAAATCTACCAGAAATCTCATAGAAAAATTTATTGCAAATCATTCTACTAAAGCATATGAGTTCTTGACTTGTTTTCCTCTCACCTCCTACATTTTTATTTTCTCCTGCTAAAAACAATAGCAATACTTGGCATGAGAGATTTTTGCATCTCAATTCCAAATATCTCCAATAACTCCACAATAATAAAATGGTTGAAGGTTTTCCTCTCATCCAAACTTCCGATGGAATATGCTTTGGTTGCATCATAGGTAAGCATCCAGATATGAGGTATGAATTTGGGAGGAACATATAGCTGCCTATATACTTGATTTGATACATAGTGATGTGGCTGGAGTTATGCCCACAAACTTCATTATTGGTTGTAGGTATTTCCTCACCTTTATTGATGATTGTTCTAGGTACTGTTGTATCTACTTTATGAAACGAAAATCAGAATTTTTTGATATTTTTAAACCTTTTAAAGCTGGGGATGGTGCCAGGAATCCAAAATACAGAAGGAGAACTAGGTCCTAGTATCAGAATGACCATGTTGCACTCTTTCTCACACATTCTCTCCCTACATAGTGGTGCAACAAAATTCCAGGACAGTGCTACTTGATGATAGCGAATGATCAACCACTTGGCCCATAGAAGAATAAATTTGATCATTCTCCACATTTTCCATCCAAAAGAAACACACAAATTCATGAGTTCAGAAGGACATTAAGAGGTTCACATGCACAGCTTCAGGATGTTGCTGCACAGAAGAACCATACTCCTGCATAGAGCTACAAATTTGCAACAGTGTTTTGACAAGTTATTTTTATAAGGAGGAAGCTTCTTTCTTCTAAATATAGATTGCATTTTCTTGTTTAATGCTTATTTGGTGGGGAGGGTTCCCATGAGGTTTTCCCCTATTTCCTTGATTTATTAAGAAACATTTTTTTATCTTTTAGATTGTATATGGGTGACTTCTAGCCTTGTTTCCAGGGCCCACAGTTGTCCAAGTTAGGATTCATGGGGGGTGTTAGGATTTGTAATCCTCCCTTGACCAATATGTCTATTATATTATTATAGCCTAACATAAGAGTCTTGTATTAATTATTGGATCCACTAGTACCATTGGGTCCACTTGGCCTAATTGTGCCACATTTACCAGTAACTATTAGATTTTTATCTATTTCAACAATATTATCTTAGGATATTATCTGAGAGAATAACATTCATAGCAATAAATCACAAGAGACAATAGACACAAAGATTTTCCTCCGGGAAACCATAAAGGAGAAAACCTTGCAACTTCCTCAGAGATAGAATGAGCACCAATGGTAGCAGTAAAACTCAAAGATAGTAAGATGATCTCCAACAACCATTCTCTCTCTTATCCCAGCTTCTTCTCTCTCACTCATGCGCTACAACTGAGTGTGAGTGACTGTGTGATAAATAGAGAGGCTCACTCTCTATTTATACTAATTCTTGACTTGACAATAACTCACTAGGTCTGACTTCTCTAGGAGAGTCTAATAACCCTAGTGCCCGACAACTGTGGGGACTTTAACCCTTGATCAATAAGGAGGGTTACCCTCTATGACATTACATGACTTGTTTACATTACATTATACATTACTTAATTACATTATTGATACTTCCTAATAGGAACATCGGGGTACAATACATAAGATATACGTGTGAACACATTACGAAGTTACAAATACATCAACACTCCCTCTTAAATAGGAAGGTATTCTCTTGACACAATACATCAGCACAAGTCTTCCTAGATCATCAGTGGATCATCATCAAAGCTGGATCATCATTGGATCAACATCAATTCTGGATCATCACTAGATCAACATCAAGTATGGATTATCACTAGATCAACATCAAGTCTGGATCATCACTGGATCAACATCAAGTCTGGATCATCACTGGATCATCATCATCATCACTGCTTCTGCTATCTTGATCAACTGGTTCTATCTCTGAATTCTACTCATCACAGGAAGTTCTGCAGAGACATCCCTTTTTTATGTTGGTTGTAGGCCTAGTCTCCACATAGCTCTTCATCTTCTTCAACACTTATATTCTAACCATGGGAGGAACACATCCCGCAACCATGTCAAAAAGGCTTTCCCAACACTCACATCTGACCATGGGAGGAACACATCCTGCAACCATGTCAGAAATGCCCATCACTCACATCTAACCATGGGAGGAACACATCCCACAACCATGTCAGAAAGGTCCATCACTCACATCTAACCATGGGAGGAACACATCCTACAACCATGTCAGAATGTCCCAGCACTTATATCCAACCAAGGGAGGAACACATCCCACAACCATGTTGGAAAGGCTCAACACTTATATTTGACCATGGGAGGAACACATCCTACAACCATGTTAGAAGGGCTCTGCACTTACATCTAACCATGCGAGGAACACATCCCGCAACGATGTCAGAATGGCCCAACAATTTATCTTATCATGGGGGGAACACATCCTGCAACCATATCGAAAAGGCTAAGCACTTATATCTAACCATGGGAGGAACACATCCCGCAACCATGTTGGAAAGGCTCAACAATTATATTTGACCATGGGAGGAACGCATCCCATAACCATGTCAGAAGGGATCTGCACTTACATCTAACCATGGGAGTAACACATCTCACAACCATGTCAGAAGGGCTCTGCACTTACATATGACCATGTTAGAAGGCCTCTCAGACTCATCACTTCCCCTTGGAAGGAACCTTGATCTGGAGAACACCAATCTTCTCCCTTAAGTACTCAAAATTCACTCTGGCTAATGGCTTAGTCAACACATCAGCTATCTGTTCGTCCATTGCAACATACTAGAGATTCATTGCTCCCCTCTGCACCATATACTTGATATAGTGGTATTTGTCTTGATATGCTTTGAATTTTCATGGAACACTGGGTTCTCCGACAACTTCACATAACTCTGGTTGTTACAATATATACAAGTAGGATCCAACTGGAGATCAAACAAATTAGATAGTATCTTCCTTAGCCACACTGCCTCACAACTAGATGAACAAGCTACGACATACTCTGCTTCATCTATACTCAGTGCCACGGAGGGCTGCTTCCTGCTAAACCAAGATATCACACCTGATCCCATGCTGAAGCAACACCCAAAAGTGCTCTTCCTATCAATGGCATTGCCTACCCAATCCGAATCCACATAACCATCTAGGTTAATCTTTTGATTCACCTCATACTTGAGCCCATAATCAACTGTACCCTTTCGGTACCTTAGAATATGCTTTGTAGCAATCAAGTGAACATGTCTTGGATCTATCAAGTACTGGCTCAAATGGTTCCCAGCAAAGCAAATGTCTGGTCTTGTGTTCATCAAGTACATCAAGGACACAATCATCTGACGATACATCGTAGCATCAATTGAATCTGATGAAGCATCACTTAATAGCTTCAGGTTTGATGCCATAGGTGTGGTCATGGCCTTGTATTCCATAATCCCGAACCTATTCAGGATCTCTACTACATACTTCCCTTGTCCTAGGGATATTCCATCTGCATTTTTCCACACCCCCATGCCTAGAAAATAGTGCATCATGCCCAAGTCCTTCATCTCAAACTCAGAAGCAGGTTTCCTCTTCGTATCAACAATCAAACCATCCTCACCAATTACAAATAGATCATCTACATACAGTAGGAGTATCACTAGGTTCCTTTCTTCAACCTTGTAGTAAAGGTTGGAATCTGCTTTACTCTTGGTAAAGTCCAAACTAGTCAGGAAGTTGTTAATTTTGTCGTACCATGTCCTAGGTGCCTCTTTCAAACCATACAAGGATTTCTTCAATTTACATACATGAGTCTCCCTGTCATGTGTCTCAAAACCAAGTGGCTACTCCACATACACTTCCTCTTCTAATACACCGTTCAAGAAAGCAGTCTTGACATCCATCGGGTGTATCTTCCATTTCATCACTGCAGTCATAGCAAGTATTGATATGATGGAAGTGTATCTAGATACAAGTGCAAAGGTCTTTTCATAATCTATTCCTTCTTTCTAGGAGAAGCCACAAGCCACAAATCTTGCTTTATATTTCTCTATGCTTCCATCTACAGCATCCTTGATCTTATAGATCCACTTGGAAGTCACAACAAACTTCCCCTCTAGTTTTGGAACAACATCCTAGACATCATTCTTCATGATCGACTGGTACTCCTCGATCATAGCATCCTTCCATTCTTTCTTCTCTTCCACTTCTTCATAATTGGAAGGCTCTTTACCAATGGTGTCACATAATAGGGCTACATATCCGGAGTAGGACCTAGTTCTCTTCCTTTCTCTGTGCATTTCTTTTGAAGCCCCATATCTTTCTGCACCTAGGATAGCCTCTTGTACCCATGCAGGTTTCCTCTTGTGAGGATTATTCTCTTGGGATGGATCTACAGGTTCTTGTGGTTCTTCTATTTCTCGATCTCCTTGTTGATTTGCATCGTTCATAGTTGTATCTTGAATTCTGGGTACTTTTGTTTCTTTGAGGTTCTTCAGTAGGTCTTCTGGATTTGTTGTAAGCTGAGTATTCATTAAATGTTATGTCCCTAATGATGTCGATATTCTTGAATCTTAGGAAGTATATTCTATAATCCTTCAAGCTTTCATTGTATCCCACAAATATACCCTTCTTCCATGAAGGATCTAACTTTGTCCTCTTTTCTTTCAGAATGTTTATGTACACTGGACAGCCAAATATTTTGAGATGACTGAATTCTAGTTTCCTTCTGGAGAATACCTCTTTAGGTGTTTTTTTATATAGTACTCTATGAGGAGTACGGTTCTATACATACACAGTTGTTCTAGCATCTTTTGCCCATAAATGCATGGGAAGATATTGATCATGAAGCATTGCCCTTGTAGCTTCCATAATTGTTCTATTCTTTCTTTCTGCAACCCCATTGTGTTGTAGATCGTATGGAGTGGTCAACTCCCTCTTAATCCATGAATATTTGCGTAATTATTTGAATTCATTTGATGTGAATTCTCTGCCATTGTTTGATTGAAAGGTCTTGATTTTATTTTCTGTGTGGTTCTTGATCGAGGCTTTGAACTCTCTAAACTTGTTGAATACTTCGTATTTTTTTTTCAAGAAGTATATCCATGTCTTCCCGAAAAAATCATCAATGAAAGAAACATAGTATACATACCCACTCAATGAACTGGATGGCATCATACCACATGCATCAGAGTGTATGATTTCCAAGATTCCTTTTTCCTTTCTCTCACTACTTGGAAATGTCTTCTTTGTGTTCTTTCCTTTCGCGCATCCTTTGCAGACACCTTCATGTTATGCTTGAATTTCTGGAAGACCTTCAACATCTTTTCTTGCAAGTGGTAGTGCTCTATAGTGTATATGTGCAATACTTCTGTGCCAAGTTTCATTTGGATCTACTGAGTCATGGACCAAGGCTTGTTTTGGTTGGCCCTTTAGCTTGTATAATCCTCCGTCTTGCTCCCCAATCACAACTACATCATCTATGGTCTTTCCCTTTGGCCACATAAGAACTTGGCCATCTACAAATGCAACCCTCATGCCTTTTTCATCCAATGCAGAGATGGAGAGAAGGTTCTTCTTTAGTCCTGGTACAAACAAGACATCCTTCATCTTCATATATTTTCCAGAATCTAACTTGGAGGAGGATTCACCACTACCTTTTATTGGATATTGGTAATCATCCTCAAGTTTCACCTTGTGGGGTGACTCATGTTCTAATAATTTAACAAATGATTCTTTGAATCCCGTCATATGCTTAGAATACCCACTATCGATAAGCCAATCCTTACTCCCATGTGTGATAGTTCATGTTAGGGCAGAAATCAAAACATACTCTTCATCACTTGAAGAATCTTCACTTTCTTGTTTGAATCTCTTCTTGGAAGGTTCATCATCCTTTGTAGCATGAGCATGATGTCTTCTTTTGAGAGCCACCTTTATTTATAGGATAATATTTGGTAAAGTGTCATTTTTCATCACATGTATAGCATCTAAATTTAGATAGATATCTGGTAGATCTTCTATAGTTATCTTTCTGGTTAGAATGCTTACCTTTGGGATGATGATAGTCTTTTTTTCTTTTCTTAGAGTGTACTATGAGATCTTGATATTCACTTCCCATCTTTTATTCTTGGGATACTATTTGAGCTTCTTCGTGTGAGCATTCCTCCCACAGTCTACTGAAGGTGACTAGCTTTCTTTTAGCACAAATCCCTTGAATGAAGGAGTCTCATGACCTAGGGAGATCATTCAAGGTGGTCATCACAATATATGCATTCTCCACTTATTCATCTACTACTTCAATTTGTTCTTTGATCTGGGAGACCCTTGTAAATTATGATGGTTTGGTCTTTGCATCATGGATCTTCACATTCTTCAATTGGTTCCTCAAAGTCATCTTCTGATTTATGTTCTTTCCTTCAAACAACTTGTTCAGGGCATCAAACATTGCTTTAGGTGTCTTTAGGGAGGACACCTGTGGTATGAGGTGATCCTTGATTGAATCAGTAATAATCCTCTTAGCCATAACCAATTTATTTTTGTGTAAGGCCTTAGCCTCATCTCCCTCTAGAACTGGAACCTCTTCACTGATGTAAGAGTCCAACTCATTTTCTTCCAGGACCAGGGAGATCCTATACTTCAAGGATTGAAAGTTATCATCTACCTCAATATTTTCATCAAGCTTGGTGTGATGAGACATGTTCACTGAGAACCTCAAATGGAAATACAAAATATTTAGATCTTACCAATTTGAGAAGATGAAAACTAGATTTGGAGCTGATCTTCTGTAGTGCTAGTTTTATGGTTCTAGGGAATATTAGGGTTTGAATTTTTTGGATTTCTACCCAACCAAAAAACTTGATTTTTGTCTCTAAACTTTGATTTTGAGGAGGAGAGTAATCCTAGCCTAGGCTCACTCAAAAATTCCTCTTCAGTGAAAATCCCTAATTTCCCAATGCAGTGGTAGGTCAAAAACTGAAAGTTCTCAGAATTAGATTCTACTTTGATAGAAATATGCACCCTTCAATGGAGGTTCAGCCTAGCCTCCTTTTGCTGATATATTTTAGAGAGAGACCCAAAAATTAAGAATCCCTATCTTTCACATCTGCACAGTGTCTTCTTCTCAGGTTAGCTCTGATACTATGTTATATTTTTATCTATTTCAACAATATTATCTTAGGATATTATCTGAGAGAATAACATGCACAACAATCAATCACAAGAGACAATAGACACAAATATTTTCCTTGGGGAAACCATAAAGGAGAAAACCCCGCAACTTCCTCAGAGATAGAATGAGCACCAATGGCAGCAGTAAAACCCAAAGACAGTAAGATGATCTCCAACAACTGCTCTCTCTCTTATCCCAGCTTCTTCTCTCTCACTCATGCGCTACAAATGAGTGTGAGTGACTATGAGATAAATAGAGAGGCTCACTCTCTATTTATACTAATTCCCAACTTGACAATAACTCACCAGGGCCAACTTCTCTAGGAGACTCTAATAACCCTAGTGCCCCACAACTGCAGGGACTTTAACCCTTGATCAATAAGGAGGGTTACCCTCTATGAATTTACATGACTTGTTTATATTACTGATTCTCCCGATAGGAAAATCAGGGTATGACATGACTCAATTACATTATTGATACTTCTCGATAGGAACATCGGGGGACAATACATAAGATATAGAAGTGAAACATTTCGAAGTTACAAATACATCAGTAGTAACTGGAGTGTGGGGAACATCGATATAGGCTAAATGAGACTGACTACACTTGCATGCATCAGTTTAGGCACTTTCTAGGCCAATCTCTACATTTTAGGATAGACTAGGAGTCTCGACACCAACCTCTATTGGTTTATCCCACAATACCGAGAGGGGGGGGGGGGGAATCACTATTGTCCATTTTTCTTTAAAATACACAAAAATCAACAACTAATACACACATTTTATCATGGAAACCTTAAAGGGAAAACCACCAACACAAACTCATTAATAAGATGAATATACAAAATTGTTTATCTTCTACTACAGAAAGGAGGTAAACACAACCTAGGTTTTTTATACAACTACAAACATAGATGTTACAACACCCCTATGGTTTTCTGCCTACTTCAACATACAAGGATCCTACGACACCCTATTCTCCAGCTACGACTGGAAGGAGGATTCGACCCCCTATAGACCTATGGCCTGCCCTAGCACCGCCCTACCACCCTATACTAATTTTCTCAGTCTTTTGGAATAGTTTGTAAAATATCCACTTTGGACTCTATTAAACTCAATAACAAAGACACATAATTCTTTACACATTTATTCAATCAATACTCTTTACCTATTTCCTATCAAGGCATCTCTCCATAGCTTTTCTCTTTCATTTTGGATCGTGACTGTTTACTTACATTCACAAATTTTCATCATCTACTTGTTCAAGCTTCGCATCATTTCATCCTTAAGTTTTATCAAAGGCACCATTTCGTTCTTCCCACAGCTCAGAATCCATTTCCACAACCATGTTTATCATTTTCTGGTGCTTCCATAATATTCTTATCCAGATACAATCTAGACAGTTGATCTTATGCCTGAATCTCTTCAAACCGTTGATATACTCTATATATTTCCCTTTTGAAATCATATTTCCACACCAATTTTTCTTACTTCAACATTTCCCCATCATTTATCTTCATCGAGCTTCTCCATAAGCGTCGATATCCAGATTACGAGATGCAGAAATGTAACATTTCCTCAAATCGTATCTCAACTTTTCGCAATCTTTATTCCGCACCGTCGATCTCTTGTAGAGTATTTTCTGACCTGTAATCTTCCAGATTGCAGGTTCCTAGTCCATAAAATCTTTAAACATCACTTCCGCAATTCCCTTTCCGCATTTTTTCTTCCGTACCATCGATCTCTTTTAGCAGAACTAATCTCAATCATCGGATCTTGACCTTTTGCGGAACTTTGGATTTTCTGCCTAACTGTTGGAATTAATCCTTAATCGTTGGATCTAGTGTGGGACTGATATAAGCCGTTCGATCTTAATTGTCGTGGAACTTCATCCTTCCACCTATATTTTGCGCAAATGATCCTCAGCCACTAGATCTAGGGAAGGACTAACCTCTGCCATCCCATCTTAATCCTTTGCGAAACTTTATCACTTTGCACGCGTTTAACCTCTACGCTAGTTCATTGAGCAAGAACATTGTGAGCCGTCGATTTACATGGATGATCGATCTCAATCATTCAAATTTCTATAAGGTCATTCGTTTTTCATTCAACTTGTAAACCGCAACATGGTTATTCCTTTGTTATTTTGATGATTTTAGTTTCCCACCATATCTTTGACTTTTGTTAACATTTTTGACATAAATGACAACCATTTTACTCAACAATATCCCCATTTGTTATTGATGGAAATATCTTTAATCTTTCCCCCCCTTTGACACCAATGACAAAGAACCTCTCTTTCTTACAGCTCCCCCTATCATCATATCTCCCCCTAAGATTGCACTTCATTCTCTTAGTGCTTTTGTAAAGCAATTATCCCCATCTTCTGGCTAAGACGCTCAAAGGCTTCCTTAGGTAGTGGTTTTGGTGAAAATATCAGCAATCTGTTCTTTTGTGTCAATGTATTCTAATTTGACATCTTATTGAGATACCTGCTCTCTTATATAGTGATAATTGATTGGTATATGTTTTGTCTTAGAATACATGATAGGATTTTTAGACATATTTATAGCACTAGTATTATCACAGTTGATCACTATTGGATGTTCATATTTTACAAGTAGATCTTCTAGCTTTTGTTTCATCCAAATAACCTGAGTGCAACATGTGGCAATAGCAATATACTATGCTTCTGCTGTAGAGAGTGAAATGGAGAATTTTTTTTTACATGACCATGATACTAAACAATTTCCCAGAAAAGGCTGCTCCAATAGTACATTTTTTATCATCAACACTTCCTTCCCAATATACATCAGTAAATGCCTTCAGGGTAAATTCTTGTCCCTTGGATACCTTAAACCATACTCCATGGTACCTTTTAGATATTTAAAAATCCCTTTTACTGTTGTTACATGTGTTTATTTGGGAGTTGACTGGAATCTAGCCACAAATCCAACAACTTGCATCACATCTGGTCTTGTGGCTATCACATATGGAAGATTTCCAATCATGGATCTAAACATGGTATGATCTACTTCCATAGATTCATAATCCTTACTTAACTTGCAACCAGTGACCATAGGACTACCAATAGGTTTGGAATATTCCATTTTAAAAATTTTCAACATATCTTTGATGTACTTAGTTTGAGAGATGAAAATTCATTCGTGTGTTTGGTAGACTTCCAATCCCAAGAAGAAAGTCAATTCATCCCACATTGGCATTTCAAATTCTTTCTTCCTTTTAGAGGAAAAATCTACACTTGGGATTTGAATATTGCTTCCAAATATGATATTATCCACATAGACAACAACAATGATCATATTGTTATCTTTGAGCTTTAGGTAAAGATTACTTTCAGTGGCTCCTCTTTTAAAACCTTGATGTTTCAAGTAACTATCTAGTCTTTAAAAGAATGCTCTTGGAGCTTATTTGATACCATAGAGTGCCTTCTTCAGTTTACAGACATAATCTTTGTTTTTTGACAAGAGAAACCCTTTAGCTTGTTCAATATATACTTCCTATTCTAGTTTTCCCTTCAGGAATGTAGACTTGACATCCATTCGATATACTTTGAAATTTTTATGGCATGACATTGCTAAAAACATTCTGATTACTTCAAGTCGTGCTATAGGAGTATAGGTTTCTTCAAAGTCAATACCTTCCACTTGGGAATACCCCTTATAAACCAATATTGCTTTGTTCCTTATTACTTGTCCATCTTGATTGAACTTGTCTTTCAAAATTCATATGGTTCCTACAAAGTTCTTACCTTCGTGTCTTGGGACAAATTCCCAGGTCTCATTTTTCTCTATTTGATCTAGTTCTTCATTCATCTCTTTGACCCATTCATCACTTCTGTTGGATTCTGTAAAGTTCTTGGGTTAAACTATTGAGAGTAGATCTTGTTCAACACTTGGTATTTGTCTTCTTGTTAGGACTTCAACATTTTTATCCCCCAGATCTGTGACTCCGGATGATTATTTTGTATCCTTCTAGGAGTTTTAGTGTCAGGTCTAGGGAAGTCTTCTTCATCTTCCTATGTATCTTCCTTCTCTTTTTTTTATTATTTGTTATGAATGCTCTCATCCTTTTGCAAGTATTTTATTTCATTATCACATGTATTTTCAATACTGTCAAGGTTTTTCTTCTTCCTTGGTTTTATATGATCTACTTTCACATCAACACTTTCTACAATTTTATGTAACCTTTTATTGTAATACCTATATGTTGTTTCGGTGGATGAGTATCCTAGAAGTATCCTTGTTTCTTTTGATGTAACAATTAATGCCAAACACTTTAAAATATTTGACTGAGGCTGGTCTCCCATACCACAATTCATAGGGGGTCTTATCCTTATTCACTCTAAGTTTTCCTCTATTAAGTATGTAGAAACCTGTCTATACAACTTCTCTCCAAAATGAATATGACAATTTTGCTTCATTAAGCATTCTTCTGGTAGCTTCTTGAACTGTTATGTTATTCCTTTCAACAACCCCATTCTGCTGAGGTGTTTTTGCAGCTGAAAATTGTTTTTTAATTCCATGGCCTTCACAAAACTCATTGAATTCATTGGAATTAAATTATCCCACATTATCTTATCTAAGACACTTGATTTTCATACCTGACTCATTTTCAGCCATTGCCTTGAAAATTTTAATTTTTTCAAACGCTTCTGATTTTTCTTTGAGGAATGCCACCCAGGTCACCCTTGTGTAATCATCAATGAGCAACATGAAATATCAATATCCTTGCAATATTTTAGTTTTGGTTGGTCCACAAAGGTCTGTGTGTATTATTTCTAGAGGGTGTGAGCTCATATGTTCTTTATTTTAAAACTGGCTCTGGTTTGCTTTCCATGTTGACAATGTTTACACACAAAGTTTAGAGGAACTATAATTTCAGGTAGATCTCTTACAGATTCCTTCGTGCTTATTTTGGAAATATTGTCAAAACCTATATGCCCCAACCTTCTGTGCCACAACAAACTTTCATCTACCATACTTTAGTAACATTGTTTTTCATTTTCCAAGATGTATATATTGTTTGTATTTCTCATACCAATGCCAATGACCTTTCCTGATTCCTTATTCTTGATTTCACATTTTTCTGAGTCGAAGACATAAATGTGTCCTTGGCAACATGTTTGACTTACAATGAGAATATTAGGCTTGAGGTTTTCAACTAGCAAAACATTTTCTTCTTTGATCCTTTTGTTGAAAACAACTATTCCTTTTCCGATTATTTTGGAGGATAGACTGTCTCCAAAAGTGACTTTTCCCTTATTATCTTTTAGCGATATGAATTTGCTTGGGTCGCTGGTCATATGTTTTGAACAATCACTATCCAAGTGCCATAATTTTTGGCTTTCGGTTGCACATAAAACAATCATGTAACTTTCCTTTTCTTCCTTTTTGTTGGAATATATTAAACTCACTCATAACTTAGGATAAAATAATTAATCATTATTTGATTAATTAGTCACCCACTATCTTAATTAGTTGGCATCCACTTGCACCTTAAAGTCAATACATGCCATCTATATCCTCGGAATGATTTATTTCTAATTCTGGGTTGATCTTGACCACCTTTGGACCATCCAGAATTAGTATACAAGACTTTACAGCAGATTCTACTTTATTCTGCTTTTTCTTCTTTTCTATGGATAAGATAAAAGCTAGTCAACTAGGAAACTGGAATATTTTGTTTCCAACCCATCCTCCATTAGTTTTTCTCCATTTTATAGGATTATCATTTTTTTTCCATCTCCCTTGACAACTCACTCATGATTTTTCCAATTCGTGAGGTCCTTGATAGATTTGGGAAGTGCTTTAGCCACCTATGGGGGTTTGCTATATTTTGGTAAGTCAATATTTTTGAGATTTATGATTTGTCTCCATACAACTTGATTTTCCTATGAGGGATGTACTATTTATGTACACTATTATTCATCATTATTCAATGGAAGGATACACACCAATATTCATCTCTTCATTCATGTGATTCAGTCTCTTTTCTTCTCTCTAGTTTTCTTGTGTATGTTTGTGAGAATTCTTAGTAACAAGATCTATTTCCTATGCTTATTCTTAGCATCATTGCTCATAGAATTGATATATTATTTCTAAAAGGTATCAAAGCTATAGGTAGCACAACCATTCCATATTCTACATGGTATTAGAGAAGCAAGGTTGATCAAGTTCTATAGATTTGAGGAGCGCTTCCAGTCTCCTATCCCTCTCTGAAGAAGAGCTTGTCTAGCTTACAAGATTTTCTCCTAGTTTGTTTTGTAGGTTGCAGAGAGTTTATTCTTGAGCACATCAATTCAGAAATATGGATTCTCCTTCATCAATAATTATTACTCCCTTAAACTACCACGAATGGAAAGCAAAAATCTCCATTCTAGTGCGCAGTAGAGGATTGTATAGAGTTACTCTAGCTTTGGAGAATGAGCCCAATGTTGTGATTGAGAAATTTAAGTGGCACAATAGGTTGGATGAATCTTATGGATTGATTTGCCTCTCTATTTATCCTGATCTACTCTTTCGTCTAGATGGTTTGACCACTCCAAACCAAGTATGGACTCAATTGGAGTCTCTCTTTGGAGTTCAAGATGAGCTAAGAGTGCATCAATTGGAGATTGAGTTATTCTCACTAAGTCCAAGCAATTATAAATATATTGAGGGTTTCTTAACCAAGTTGAAGTAACTTGTTCTAATTCTAAATAAATGTGGGATTGAGAAATAATATGATCAATTAATCCTTTCCATTATTTCAAAATTGGGTTCTGATTACTCAGTTTTTGTGTCTGCGTTTCATGCTACTAGGCTTGTTGTTCCTAAGTGGAAAATGCCTTCTTTAAATTATTTTCTTGATTCACTAACAAAGGAGAAAGATAAATTGATCCATATGGGTGTCCTTAATTCTACCAAGATAAAGGATCATACTCTCTTGGTTCAAGGAAGCAAGAGTCACAAATCAAAAGAGAAGCAAATTGTGAAGAAGCCAAAGACAGAATTTGAAGATGAAGATTCATATGAAGATTTAATGAAGAAAGTTAAGAATAAAGGGAGCACATACAAGTGTTATTATTGCAGCAAGTGTTTTCATTCAAAGAATAAGTGTTTCAAGAGGAATATGGATATCATGTCTCAGCTTCTTGAGAAGCACAAGATCGAAGTTCCAGATGAACTAGAAAAGCATGTTGATTCCTCAGAACAATGTCATACTGCGTAGTTCCAAGGTGATCTAACTTATGCTTTGAGTGCTAGAGTTATCTTCTTTTCTCATGTATCTGATATATATTTAGTCTCTGATATATTAGAATCAGAAATATCAGAACCTTTCTTTGATAATCCTCCTCTCAGTCTACTAGATTCATCTCCCAAGAATTGTGATTTTTCACAAGATATTGACTTGCCTTTGAGAAGCTCTTCCTCACAACCTTGTATATATGATTTAGAATATTGTTTGCAGTATTATATTCATGTCATGAAACATATAATACCACCATCCATATCATCTACCTTACCTCTAAATAATCCTAAGACTATACAAATCCCAACTTCAGTAGTTGATTCCTCATTAGTCTCTTATGTAGTGATATTTATCTTACATGGTTTGAAGTCTTTCCTATATTTCAGTGGCTGGTTATCCATGTCCTTATTAATATTTGGAATGATATTAAAAAAATTTGGATCTATTCTAAACACTTATGGTTCAGATATTATGCCCATCCATCATTCAGACTTTTACACCTATCAATTTTCCCCAGTTGATCATAATTTTCCTAGTCTAGCCCTATATTATCATGGAGACACTGAAGCCTTTGTCCTTGCTGTTCCATATGCTAATATTTATGATATATAATAGTTTTATAAGCCTCATATCATATCTACACAGGTGCTACATTAGATTGGAATATTGACATGTGATTCACATCACAATTTTGCAGCTATTCGGGGACTTGGGTGTGAAATATATTGTCTTAATTTTTGTACTCTTTGAGAAGGAGTATGCACATATCTATTTTAAATTTCAGATTATGTTTTCAGATCATAGTTTTACAGCAGAAAGAATAATTCATATAATGCTCCTACTTCATCAGATAATGAGATACAAGGAGTCTCTCCTCTTCCTTCTTGCAGGTTCTACACTCCAACGCATGATCATGGAGTTCATGATTTCTTCAACAAGTATTCCATATAGAAGAAGTTCAATTAGATAATTCAAATGAATATAAGGATATGTTGAATACATATTATTTCAAAATTTTGTGCCTTGTCCTTTCTTGGGGGAGGATTTTTCCCCATGTGGTTTTGCCTCGTTCCTCACTTTTTTGGACATAATAATTGTTAAAGGGTGACCATAGCCTTGTTGCTGCGTCCTTTATATATTTGTTTTCATAATAAAGTTAGAATTATAGGGGGGTTTTGGAATATATTAAACCCACTCATAACTTAGGATAAAATAATTAATCACTATTTGATTAACTATTCACCCACTAGCTTAATTAGTTGGCATCCACTTGCACCTTAAAGTTAATACATGCCATATATATCCTAGGAATGATTTATTTCTAATTATGGGTTGATATTGACCACCTTTTGACCATCCAGAATTAGTATACAACACTTTACAGCAAATTCTGCTTTTTCTGCTTTTCTATGGATAAGATAAAAGCTAGTCAACTAGGAAACTGGCAGCTTTTGTTTCCAACCCATCCTCCATTATTTTTTCTCCATTTTATAGGATTATCATGTTTTTACATCTCCCTTCATAACTCAATCATGATTTTTCCAATTCTTGAGGTCCTTGATAGATTTGGGAAGTGCTTTAGCCACCTATGGGGGTTTGCTATATTTTGGTAAGTCATCCTTTTTGAGCTTTATGATTTGTCTCCATACAAATATATTTTTCTATGAGGGATGTAATATTTATGTAAACTATTATTCATCATTATTAAATGGAAGGATACACACCAATATCCATCTCTTCATTCATGTGATTCAGTCTCTTTTCTTCTCTCTAATTTTCCTGTGTATGCTTGTGAGAATTCTTAGTAGCAAGATATATTTCATGTGCCTCTTCTTAGCATAATTTCTCATAGAATTGATCTATTATTTATACACTTTTCTCTCCAATACTTCTTTTTTTCTATTCTGAGATTTGATTGCAACAATATTCCTTGTAGGAGACTTCAGTTTACAATCTCTTGCCATATATCCATGGTTATTACAGTTATAACATTCTATGTCATATTTTTGGAGTAGTGTAAAAAGATTATTATTTCCCTTAGAATTATTGCTTGATGAATTCTTTTTGTATTCAAAAACCTTTCTTTCAGTTATGCAATTTAAGGCTTTATGACCAAAATTATTACAAAAAAGCAGTGACCTAAAAATATATGTAGATATCTATTTTTCCTCTTGGGTGCTATATTATTTCTATTTATATCTTGATAAATTAAGGCTGCTTTATTTCTTCCTTCATTTTTAGCTAGAGTCTTTAGTATTTCATCATAGATTTTATTACTTCCTTCTTGATTGGTGACAGGAAAAATCTATGGCTTCTTCTCTTTAAAAAAACCCAAACCAGACCTATCACTTGATGGTATTTGGCTACTCACAATGTCATATAGAATCCTTGAGCTATTCTAAAACTTTGATTTGATATATCCTTCATCAATCTTTCTCTTGAATTGCACGAGTTCTTCTACAAGATTTTCAGACTACTGTATTCTTGTTTTTAGTTGTAGGTTTAGGTCCTTAACCCTTTTGGCATCTAGAAGTTGAGCTTCTAATGGATTGATGATAAAATTTGATTGTTTGTTCTTTTTCCTACATTTCTTAATTTCTTCAAGGGAACTAACAAGTTCATCTCTTAGTTCTACTTCTCCTTGTACATATGAGTCAATATTTGAGGCTTGAGCATCTAGGCCCATAAAAAAAACTTTAGTTTCTTCAACTTCACTTCCATCTGAATCTTCGTTGTCTTCCATGGTGTAAACAATTTTCTTTTTCCCATAGGGTTTTTTCTTGTTTCCTGGTTTACCCTTTTTGAACTTCGAAGTTTCCTTTTCTTCATTCTCATCTTGTTTAGTGTAGGTGCATTTAGAGGAAAAATGTCTAGTCCTTCCACAGTTAAAAACACTTTAAAGGTAACTTCCCCTTGTATTTTCCAGTCCCTCTCTCAAGTTCATTAATGAAGAGAGCTTCCTCATCATTTGGGTTTTCTGATTGATTGTTTAAGGAGCCTTTAAAGATTGCTTGTTTTCTTGAAGATCCATTTTGTCCTGTTCTCATCTCATATGCAGTGAGAATTCCATGTAACTCATCCATTGTTACCTTTTTAATATCATCTTGTTCTTCTAAGGTAGATACCTTTGCGTCATATCTCATTGGTAATGTTCTTAGTACCTTGCTTACCACTTCATTTTCTTTTAATTTTCCTCCAATCCCTCTGATTGCATTAACAACTTCATCTACACAAAGAAGGTATTCGCCAATATTCTCTTCTTCTTTCATTTAAGAATTTCAAATTGACCTTTATATGTTTGAATTTTAGATTCTTTGACCTTATACTCTCCTTCATAGATAATTTTTAGGCTTTTCCCAAGCTTGTTTGGCAAATGTGCATTTCATAACTTTAGTAAATACCAAGTTGGTTAAACCACTTAAGATTGCGTTTAGGGATTTGGAATTACCTTCATATTCACCTAGTTCAACTATGTCTTTAGGCTATTGGTTTCCTATTTTAAGATCCTTTTCTGTTGTTTCCTAAACCTCCCATCCCAGGGACATCAGATGACACCTCACTCTTATACTCCAGTAAGCTTAATTTTCTTCGGTAAATAGTGGAGGTTTGTTAGTGGCCAATCCTTCTTGTTGATCCATTGTGATTTTTTGATGGGATATTCCTTCTAGTGGTTAATTTGTTATGAAGGAACCTTGCTATGATACCAATTTCTGGTTCGTCCCACAATACTAAGAGGGGAGGGTGAATCGGTATTGTCCATTTTTCTTTAAAATACAGAAAAATCAACAATTAAGACACATATTTTATCGTGGAAAACTCAAAGGGAAAACCACCAACACAAACTCATTAATAAGAAGAATTTACAAAATTGTTTATCTGCTACTACAGAAAGGATGTAAACACACCCTAGGTTTTTCTTGCAACTACAGACATTGATTTTACAACACCCATATGGTCTTCTACATGCTTCAACAAACAAGGATGCTACGACACCCTGTTTTCCAGATACGTCTGGAAGGAGGCTTCGACCCCCTACATACCTGTGGCCTTCCCTAGCACCACCCTGCCACCCTATACTAATTTTCTCAATATTTTGGAACAATTTGTAAACTATCCACTTTGCACTCTATCAAACTCAATAACAGATACACTTTATTCTTTACATGTTTATTTAATAAATAATCTTTACCTATTTCCTATCAACACATCTCTCCATAGTTGTGCTCTTTCCTTTTGGATCGTGACTATTTACTTAGAGTCACAACTTTTCATCATCTACTCATTCAGTCGTCGCATCATTTCATCCTTACATTTCAGCAAATGCACCATTTCGTTCTTCCCACAGCTCAGAATCCATTTCCGTAGCCTTTTTTTATCATTTTCTGGTGCTTCTATAATCTTCTTATCGAGATATAATCTGGACAGTTGATCTTATGCCTGAATATTTCCATACTATTGATCTACTCTATAGATTGCCATTTTGAAATCATATTTCCACACCTAGTTTTCTTGCTTCAATGTTTCCCCACTATTGATCTTGATCAGGAGTCTCCATGAGTGTCGATCTCTAGATTGCGGGATTCAGAAATGTTACATTTCCTCAAATAGTATCTCAACCTTCTGCAAGCTCCTTTCCACAAGCTCCTTTCTTCAAGCTCATTTCCGCAAGCTTCTTTCTGCAATCTTTCTTTTGCACCATCGATCTCTTACAGAGTCTTTCTTGAGCTTCGATCTTCTGGATTGCGGGTTGCTAGTTCATAAAATATTTAAACGTTACTTCCGCAATTCCCTTTCCACATTTTTTCTTCTGCACTGTCGATGTATTTTAACGAAACTAATCTCAGCCGTATGATCTTGATCTTTTGAGGAACTTTCGATTTTCTGCCTAATTGTAGAAATTAATCCTTAATTGTCGGATCTAGTGCGGGACTAATATAATTCATTCGATATTTATTGTTGCAGAACTTCATCCTTCCGCCTATATTTTGTGGAACTGATCCTCAGCCTCTGGATCTAGGGAAGGACTAACCTTTGCCATCACATCTTAATCCTTTATGAAACTTTATCACTTCGCACGTGTTTAACCTCTGCGCTACTTCATTCAGAAAGAACATTATGAGTCGTCTATTTACTTGGATGATTGATCTCAGTCATTCAACTAGCTATAAGGTTATTCATTTGTCATTCAAACTGTAACTTGCAACAGGGTTATTCCTTTGTTACTCTATTGATTTCAGTATTCTACCATATCTTTGACTTTCGTTAACAGTTTTTACATCGATGACAACCATTTTTCTCAACAACCTCATTTAGTTGTTGGGAGTTGGTAACTGGTTAAGATTAGTTACTCTTCAGTTACATTCAGTTAGTTCTACTTCAGTTTAGTTAGCGCTAGTTATGCATGGATACATGTGGGAAGGTGCTATTTCTAACCTACTTCTCACCTGCCATTGCACTTAGACTATTTTAACTGATTATAACTAATGGATTGACTACATTAGACATCTAAAGGTAACCACTTGGAATCCGATAATGATTTAGATATATTTAGTTAGCCATGTAGTTAGATATAGTTAGAGTTAGTTGGTGGATTCAAATTCATCCCCAATGATTCAAATTCATCCCTAATTATTCAAATTCATCCTTATGTAACACTATTGCAACACCAGATTCTTTAATGAACATAATCTTGTAATTCTATGAGAAATACTTGTATGTTTCCTGTGATATTTGATTTGTTCAATTTGTATAATTAATTCCTCTTCATTGCATAATAATTAAAAATATGGTTGCACTCATTTATTGTTGATCTAAATGGCACAACAATCCTAACATGGAGAAAAATTATTTTTGGGAAATTGTTGATCTAAGTACCATGGTTAAGAAATAAACAATCCTCCATATCACTATATAGAATAGAGGATGAATATATTGTACTTGCATCATGTTGTACCCAAGTAATTTGGATAAAGAAGATATTGTAAGACTTACTTGTAAAATATGAAGTATCCATTATTATACACTGTGACAATACAAGTGTTATAAACATATCCAAAAATTATGTTATGCACTCCGAAACGAATCACATATTGATAAAATATTACTTTTTAAGAGATCAAGTGTCACAAAAGGTTTTTAAACTAGAATATGTTAACACCAAAGAACAAATAGCTAATATTTTCACAAAGACACTACCCAAATAAGCATTTGAGCATCTTAGGCAAAAGATGGGAGTAATCTCCTTACAATGAATAAAAAGGAGAAAAAGGCATCATGTCAGGGGAAGATATGTTGATAGGGGGAGTTATCAGAAGAGAACCTTTGTCATTTTTTTCAAAGGGGGAGAATGTTTTAAATTATTTAATGTTTCCATCAAAGCCAAAGGGGAGAATGTTGGATGGAATTATCATTGATTTCAAAAGAGTTTGCTAATGACAAAGGAATAAGTGATGGCGGGGAAAGAAATGGAATATGTGATAAGGATGGAAATAAAAATGAGAGGATCCAACGAGGGGATCAATTCAGGTGAATTTCGATTGAGATTGATTGATCATTCCTCATATCAATCAGTGCAAAGTAGTGGAGCCGTAGTTGCTTATCTAGCATATTTTGGACGGACAAAATTATATCAATAAAATAGATCGACGGTCAGATCAAGATATATATCAAATCAAGGGTTGAGGGGGATTCCACTATGTAAAAGTGGATGAATGTTAGTAAATAGATTGAATCCGGAATCAATATCAAGTCTTCTATTAGAATTAAAAATAACAATAGATCTAAGATGAACTTAGATCTAATGGCTGTCATCAATTTCACTACATGAAAATATGCAGAAGATAATACTCAGGATAGGTAGAAGAATTGGAAAGTAATAATTTCTCCATCAATGGATGAGCACGATCACCAAGGAAGATCAATGACCCAAAATTATTCCGCTGGGTGAATTTACGCGGTGTAAATTAAGATCCGCAGGTGCAGAATTTTTATAAAGTTCAGTTCAATACCGATTCAACTCCATCGTTGATGTGGGTTGATAAATATCTAGCAGTTAGAAGATAGCCTGCAATATATATAATTTTGAAGAGTGATCCATAAAGTTATGGTGAGATCTGCATCTGATCTTAGATCAACGGTCAGAAAATAATCCACAAGAAATCAATAGCTTAGAGTGTTGTGGAAAACAATTTATGGAAAGAGATTTGTGGAAGCCTATTTCAAAAAAGTTGGAAGGCACATCCACAATCTGTAATGCAAAAGGAAGCCACAATCTAAAATACACAAATTGCAGAAGGAAGAAGTTTCCGATTGCGGAAAGGCTGTTGCAGAAAGATAATTATAGAAGAGATCTTTGAGAAAAGTCGAAATTCTTACCTGCAATCCGCAATCCGCAATTGCAGAAGGAAGAAGTTTTCGATTGCGGAAAGGTCATTTTGGAAAGACAATTGCAAAAAGGTAACTGCAGAAGGTAATTGTAGAAATATGAGTGCAGAAAGGTAAATGCAGAAAATATCTGTTGCAGAAAGGACGTTGTAGAAATGAAACCGCGGAAAGTCGCAACTGATAAATTAAAGAGAGTTAAACACCATGAACAAAGAAGTAAGTTGGAATTATTTTATTTTCTGTGAAGAGTCACGATGAGGATAGGTGACTGCTGAATGAAGAGATATATTTAAGGGTATATAAACAAATTGTTAAGCCTTCGAATAAGTGTATATGTACATTCAATTGATAGATCAATTGAAGAACAATCAAAGATCAAATTATCATATAAGGAAAGTTGGGAGGCGCTAGGGAAGGAAACAACCCTGCAAGGGGTTCGTAGCCTTCTTCCAGTGGTAGCTGGTGAATAAGGTGTCGTAGTAACCTATCATTATTAGATAATAAACATGGGGTCGTAGCCTAATTCCAGTAGTTGCTGGTAAATAGGGTGCAGCACCGTCCTTGTGTGTAGTAGCAGGAACAAACTATTTGTAAAATATAATTTTGCAGTAATAGGAAGTATTGGTGGTTTACCCAATTGGGATTCCATGATACATTTTTGTTTGTTTATTTTTTTATCATGTGTGTTAATGAATAAATTAAAAGTGGTTTAAATTGTTGAAATTTATCAATACTGATTCACACCCCCCTATCAGTATTGCTCAATATTCCAACAACTTTATAGCTATGACTATTCTAAAACATGATAACACTCACAATGAATTTCAAAAAATATGGAATCACCAAATCACTCTTCAAAAAACTTACGTTTAACAACATAGGGTAACTGCAAGAGAGTCCTTAGCAAATAAGTGTAAGTCCTTAGAGAGTCCTTAAAGAGACTAGGACTTGGCTCGGGGGTGTTTTTTAAAAATAAAGTATTGTGGATGTTTTGCAACAATGTTATTTGACTTGCTAGTATGTTCTCCTATGAAATTATGCAATATGTTTATATTCTTACAACCTGTGTGTTACTACATACAAATGATTGATATACATGCATTTCTAGGTAGTTAACATCTTTAGTCAATATTATCTAATATAATTCATTTCTTTTGTAACACATGTATTAGTTTGTAGAAAGTCACACATTGGTGATTGTGGTGTTTACGCTTAAAAAGATGAATGGCTAATTGGACATTGTAAGAATATGATTTGTATTTATATATTCAATATAAAATAGAATATCATACCTAAGATTATATCTAATAGACCTTGATGCAATGGACATGACAGAATAATAATTTCCCTTAAAGAGATCAAATAATAGGAGTAGATAATTTTCTGTTATGTTAGATGGCATTGTAGCTATCATCTGGGTAAGCAATTCCTGTTACATACCACGCAACATTTGGAATTCAAGCATGCCAACATCTCTATAACTTTGTTTCTTTGAGACTACTATATGTTTTCCTAAATAAATTATTGGGATGACACAAGCAATGCAAATGTAATATAATAGGGTTTATATGAAAATAAGCATAGGGTTTGGGTTTTATAGGAACCTTTTCTTGAACTCTATAGTGTTGTGTATGTTCTCTATGTTTCATAATTTGGTCCAATCCATGCCGATAATAATCTCATATAGAGATATTACAAATGAAACCACCAAATCTATATTCCCACATTTATCCTCTCAAATAATAAGCACCTGAGGATTGTGTCAAAGAATTTTCCAAAGTCTACAAAGCAAGAGTACTCCTTGTTTCCACCTCCACCAATTGTAGGTATGGTCATCATAGAATGGAAACGAAATACCAAATTGTTTGAGAAGGTAACCACCTATATAACCCACAAAGTTTAAAATAATATCACATAATGTACCAATATACCACAGTATAGGATAGATTAGGTTCCCTTCATTGATTACTAGAGAATTATCTATGTCGTTAATGTGTCCATTGTAGTGTAAAACTTGCCAATAATGATGTTGTAAAATTCCAACCAATGGAATCACAAAATCTAGAATCTCTAACACCTTATTCCTCTCAAACAATGTGTGCCTATGGATTGTGTCAAAAGTTTTTCCAAAGTTAAATTGGAAACAATACACCATGCTAACTAACTAAAAGGGTCTACCTTTGATAATGTGAGTAATTAACTATAAATTCTGAGTAAGAGTGCATTTTATATGAGTATTATTATTTCTATTTAAGAGCAATATAGATCATGTAAACATTAGTCACGATATACCTTTTACTAGTTAAGATGAACTAAGGAATAGACATAACGTGGCTAACTCTTATTATATTTAGGTTTATGTATATGCTTGATTGATTATTAATCTGTAATTGACAAGCCATTAATAGTGAATTATGTTTATATTATATTTAAGTTTTTGTAGGAATAATATCAACACCAACACATAACTAATGAGCTAATATAATTATCACATTCAAAATGAAATACCATGCATAACATTTGTATTAGGTGTTGAATATCATTGTAGGACATAATGCCCAAATTCTTACCATTTATTCCCAAATTATTATTCATAAATCCCATCCTCCAAATAGCAAGCATGTGATAAATTGATTATAGAAGAAATTTAAATTTACAACTTATCTTTAAAACATGACATTAAATTTGTTTTTTCTAATATATTGGAATATCTAGCCTAAACTTATTGAGGTAAAAAACATTCCTTATGTAGACATTGAACACTTTAATATCTGACTTCAAATGTACCAAGAATAGGTGGTTAGGATACTATGTTGAATGCCTTTCAAAATCTAACACAAGGAATCCAAAGAGGCTTGATGCCTTTATTGATGGTAGGTGAAAGATAGAAGACCTAATTTTCTCTTCTTCTTACTGAAATGTTTATTGAAATATCCTCCTTTAAGAAGGATTTTGTAATTCTTCCTCCACAAAGAGATTTTTGCAAGATGGGTTTTCCCGCAACCAGGTTTCCACAACTTAATTCCCACAATTGAGTTCTCTGCAAAACCATTTTTTCAAGTCCCTTTCCACAAGACCCTTTCTGCAATGCCATTTTCGCAAGACCCTTTCCGCAATTACGGATCCTGGATTACGGGTTTGAAATTCTTAGTTTTTAAAAACCGACGAACTTCCACAAACTTGCGACTACAACTATCCTTTCCACAATTAGACTGTGGATTGTAGATTTTGGATCCTCCTTTCCACTTTTACAAAATGGGCTTCGACATATTTATTTCAAAAACTTCCTTTTCCACAACTCTTCTTAGCCGCCAATATCTTGCGGGCTCTTTCCTGACTGTCATTCTGAGATCAGATGCGGATCTCACCTTAATATTGTGGATGTTCACTTTTCTCTTGCAGAGTTCATCCACAACCATTGATCTGCTGAAATTCACAAACTTCAATTCAGACTATGACAATTGAATTGATTCATGAGTGATTTAATCTTTTGTGTGGTTATACACATATCCTTCTTTGGAATCATTTAAACATTATTGAATATTCATCCATGCAAAGAAATAAGCATACATATGGTTATTGAAAATAAGACAAAGATAGTTGCATATGTGTAGAGTGTTAAACTTTGTTCTTCATTCAATCAACAACTAGTTCATACATTCATTCTCTCATATGCGTACACATTTGCACGCACTTACGCCTAGATCAGATACAATTAAATAGAACCAAAACAAACTTGTTAGATCCACAACATCAAGATCTGAATTCATAAGAAAGTAAATCTATAACTACCATATCCTTGATCACCCTCTTACAAGATTCGAGGCATCTGTGGAAAATTGTATTTATTACATTCAAACCATCCATATCTATAAAACAGATTACATGTATCGACAACTAATCCTATCTTCTAGAAACAAAATACATGGAGCAAAAAATTAGCATTGATTTCTTATTGATCAAACATAGAATATTTACTAGATTCTCCTGCATCACACTCCGAGAGAAGAAAATAATTCTTTAATAAGTATTCAAGGTTCACATTATACTTGGAAATATCCATTTTTGTAATCCATGCTGCATATTCACATGGTTGATCTTTCCACTTGACCAAACACTGAAAATATTATGTGTCCCTGGTCTTCTTTGAAACCCATTTGTCAAGGATAGCTTCAATCTATGGTTGTCCTTTCTAAGGTAACTATCCATTCCAATCTATAAATTAATCATCTTCTCCTAAAATCATTTCTTATGCGTGAGCAACTGAATCTTTAAAAGGATATATATCTGAAACATTAAAAATGGGATAGATTTGAATATTATAAGGAAGTTCTATTTCATATGCGTTTGCAGAAAACTTCCTCAAAATTTTACAAGGTCCAATTTTCTTGAGGTTCAGTTTATTGTAAGTTCCCTTATGAAACCTCTCTTTCCTAAGATGGGCCATCACTAAGTCTCTAACCTGAAAATTAATTTCCTTTCTTTTCATATCTTCTCTGGGTAAAAGCATGGTAATGTGTCTTAGTTTTCCCCCTTTTTGGTGATGAACGTTTATAAAGATAATGAACTAAATATTTACAAATCCATTAAAAATTAGATAATGGTGTAATGAAATAAAAAATTTCATTGTGAATGAGATTTTATATGGTATTTTTTTAATATAAAAAAAATAGTTTTATCTTATTTATTTCATTTTCTTTAAAGGTCATTTATTATTATTTCAGCATCTCATAGGTACTCACAAAACTGTGGCCCCCATATCTATCTTCATTTTTTTTTAATTCCAGTTTTTTTGAACAAGTTTTTTGGAGACACTTTTAAGATTGTTGTACATTTTTTTAAATTTTATTTTATGATATATTTTAATTATTATTAAATTATTGATATAAATAATAATTTTTATGCGTACGTAAAAGCGTGACATGAAAAAATATCTTTTTAAAAATTCAAAATAAATATTTTTTGATAGGAATACAAAAATGATATACAAGTGATTGTTAAAATTATTTTTAAAATATTTTAAATACATTATTAAAAATTTCAAATATATTTATCTTTCCGCAAAGTGAGACACATTACCATTCTTTTTCCCCTCTTTGTTTTTATTTTCCAGCACTTTCCTTCAGTTTCTTCTTAACATTTTCTTATAGCTCATGCATGTTAGATGCAAAATCTTCACGATATGCACTTCTCCTATCCCTTCCTCCCAAATTTCTAAGTTCATATACTCCCCTCAGTTGCATACCATACAAAATATGAAAAGGACTCATACCTATACTTGTGTTAGGTGAATCATTATAAGAAAACTCAACTTGAGAAAGAGATAATCCCATTGCTTCGGATTTTCATAAACAAGACTTCTCAGTATATTTCATAAGCTTATGTTAACCACTTTAGTCCGACCATCAGTATGAGGATGATAAGCAAAACTAAAACTAAGATTGGTTCCCAACTTATTCCAAAAATGACCAACAAATTTAGCATCCCTGTCAGACACAATGCTTAAAGGTAAACCATGCAAATTTATATTTTCTTAAAAGGATAAATCAACAATGTTTGTTGCATCATTGGTTTTCTTACAAGTAATAAAATGATCCATTTTTGAAAACCTATCCACTACTACATAAATAGAATCATTTCCCTTCTGAGTTCTAGGAAATTCCAGAACAAAATGCACACTGATAGAATCCCAAGGCCTAGTTGGAATAGGTAGGGGTTGATTCAATACAATATTTTGTCTCCTCCCTTTGGTATGTTGACATATTCTTCATTTTTCAACAAAATTATTTACATGATGTTGCATTCGAGGCCAAAAATAAAAATCAACCACATGAGAAAATGTTTTGTCCTGTCCAAAATGACCTAACAAACCTCCACTGTGTTTCTCTTGTATCATATTTTCTCTCATGGATCATTTAGGAATGCACAATTTACTACTTTTGAACAATAATCCTTCTTGTAGCATGTAGTCCAACCATTGATTTCTATTGCGGGAAAATGTATTCTCACAGGCTGCATATATATCCTTAAAATACACATCTTCCTTATACATATTAACCAATTTTTCAAAGATCTCAAAGTACTGACCTTAATTTCCTGCAAGACAAAATTTACTCTACTCAAAGCATCAACAACCTTGTTAGATTTTCCACTTTTATGCTTGATCACAAAGGTAAAGGTCTACAAAAATTCTACCCACTTAGCATGTTTTTTATTCAATTTAGGTTGACTATTTATAAAATGCAAAGCATGATTATCAGAATATAACACAAACTCTTTAGGCATCAAGTAATGTCTCCATTTCTTGAGATTTTGTACATTGTACAACAACATATAACTTTTTGTCATATGAGGAATACTTTTGTTTTTCCTCCTTTAACTCCTTGCTGAAGTATGCTGCCATTCTTTGTTCTTGACTTAGAACAACCCCTATTGTTGTCCCACTAGCATCTGTCTCAACTTGAAAAACCTTATCAAAACATGACAAAGCCAGCATAGGATTTTCAATAATATTATTCTTTAACAATTTGAAGTTTTTGTTAGCTACTTCTGTCCACTTGAAAGGTTGTCTATTTCCCTTGAAGGTGTCTATTATAGGTGCACAAATTTGACTAAATTTCTTAATGATTTTTCTATAGAAGCTTGCAAGACCATGAAAAATTCTTACCTCATACACATTTCTTGGAATCGGCCAATTCAAAATTGCTTGCACCTTCTCTGGATCCATCTTCGACCCTTCTTCTGAAACCACGAATGCCAAATAAATCAATTCTTTCTTTATGAAACTCCACTTTTTCAGATTTATCAGCAACTTCTCCTTTTGCAAGGTTTCCAATACCAATTTAATATATCTCAAATTCTCTTCTTTATTCTGACTGAAAATCATAATATCATACAGATAACCTATCATAAAGTTTCTAGTGTATTCCTTCAATACATCGTTCATCAATCTCATAAAAGTGCTAGGTGCATTAGTAAGTCAGAATGGCATTACTAACCACTCATAAATGTTGATGTATTTGTAACTTCGGAATGTATTCACTTGTATATCTTATATTGTAATTCATTGTACCATGATGTTCCTCCAATTGGGAGATTCATTAATATAATAAAGTCATGTAAATTCATTGAGTTTAACCCTCCATTGTAAGTGAGGGCAATAGTCCCCAGAATTGAGTTGAGGTTAACCCTCGGTTGTAAGTCAGGGCAATAGTCCCCACAATTGAAGGGTATTAGGGTTATTAGACTGTCCTAGTGACGTGGGCCCTGTAAGAGTAAAATTCAATAGAAAAACTAGTATAAATAGGGAGTGAGACTCTCTATTTGAAACACACACTCACTCAACTATAGCACATGAGTGAGAGAGGAGGAGCTTGCACAAGTGAGAGAGAGAACAACTATCGGAGATCATATTTGTGTTTTTGGGTTTTAATTTTTCTATTGGTGCTCATTCTATCTCTGAGGAAGTTGTGGGGTTTTCTTCTTTATGGTTTCCCAGAGGAAAACTCTTTGTGTCTCTTGTCTCTTGTGATTATTGTTGTGCATGCTACTCTCTCAGATAAGATCCTAGATCATATTGATTAAATAGTAAAAATATAACATGCTATCAGAGCTAACTTGAGAAGAAGACACTATGCAATTGTAGAAGCTATGGCTTATTAATTTTTGTGTCTCTCTCAACAGATCATCAGCAAAAGGAATCTCAATGATGTCACTAGAGATGGAAGGAATCTAGAAAGTTTCCATAAGATATGAATGAATGTTGTATTGGATAAAATAGTTCCATGATTATATCTTAATGCATAAAGAATTTGACATTATGAACATGCCTTATGAAATGTTTCTAACCATAAAACCGGTACATTTGAATTGTAGGAAATATTGCATACAATCACCTACAAGAAAAGAAGGATGAGAATTGTTCTAAAGAATAAGTGACGACAGTTCAAGATTCACTCTAATAATCCAAAATGAAGAATGATGACTAGAATGTGATGTTGAATATCTGAAGGGAAGTTCATAGTATCTTCCATATGGATCTACAAGATCAAGCATGTAGTAGACGACAACATCGTGGGATACAAGGAAATATTCGTAGCATGAGGCTTCTCACAGAAAGAAGGCATAGACTATGAAGAGACATTTGCATCCACTAGAATTCAAGACACATGACATTCAAAGTCATGTGTGAAAATTAAAGAAGGCCTTGTATGAGCTCAGAAGGAAACCATGGGATAACACATAAATGAGGAGCTTGGAGATATCCTAGAGTAATGAAGATCTTAACCTTTGCTACAAGGTTGAATATGAAATAATATAGAGGATGACAAGATCACAGATGGGTGCAAGAAGAAATTTTGAAAAGGTTCAAGATAGAGGATCTTGGTATCCAGTGACCCTATATGGATACATAGTATTAGTAGAAAAGGAAGCTACTTGTCACTCTAGTACATAATGTTTCAATACATAGAGTATGAAAGGCAGAGGGAGAATGATGCTCCACTTCAGAGGGAGTGACTGTAGAAGATCCTGAGATTCGACATGGTATGACGGGATGGATAAATTACTGATGGCTCCAGGACTTACTGAGAGTAAATAGGATTCCAAACTTTACTTGAATTTTGAAGGTGGAATACCAATGATGCTCCTGTGATATGTCAATGAATTGTCCTTGATAGAAAAGTGGAACTCATTAAAGTTGCAAGAAGGAGACTTGCTTCTGAGTTCGAGATGAAATACTTGGGTATGGTGCATTACTTTCTAGACATGGAGGTGTGGCAGAATGCAGATGGAATGTCCCTCGGAGAAGGGAAGTATGCAGTAGAGATCATGAAGAGGTTTAGGATGATGGATTGTAAGGCCATGAATACACCTATGGCATCGATCCTGAAGCTATTGAGTGATGCTCCATCAGAGCCAGATGATGCTACGATGTATCATTAGATGATTAGGCCCTTGATGTACCTGATGAATACAAGACTGGATATTTTGTTTGCTTTGAACACATTGAGCCAGTTCCTGACGGATCAGAGACATGTTCACCTAATGGTTGCAAAGCATGCAGTGAGGTACCTAAAGTGTATAGTTGACTATGGGCTCGAGTATGAAGCGAATAAGAAGATTAACATGGAGGGTTATGTGGAATCGAATTGGGAAGTACCATTGATAGGAAGAGCACTTTGGGGTGTTTCTTTACTGTGGGATTAGGTGTGATCTCTTGGTTTAGTAGGAAGGAATCCTGCATGGTGCTAAGTACATCAGAGGAAAAATATGTTGCCACTTTCTCGGCTACTTGGGAGAGAGGAGCATCGAAGCTCTAGTTTGTGATCCAGATCAATATCTCTCGGAAGAGGGAGTTCTAGCATGGCCAGTGAGACAATCTGTCTGAGCATAAAATTATGGATAATCTTGTAGGTTGCTCAAACGTAAAAGGTTCTGTAGGCTGTCCTCGAATATAATCAATCCTGGCTAAGGTCACAAGTTATCCTTGGATGTAATCAACTGTGATGTGATTCTATGCTAGAAATGGCCAGAGTGAAGTTTGATTACTTCGGGGAGAAGCTTGGTGTTATCTAGATCAAGGTTCCTTCTAAGGAGAAGTGATGAGTCCGAGAGCCTTTCTGACATGGTGGCAGGATTGGTTCCTCCCATCGTCAAATGTAAGTGTAGGAACCTTTCTAACATGGTTGTAGGATGCGTTCCTCCCATGGTCAGATGTAAGTGAAAATCCTTTCTGACATGGTTGCGGCATGTGTTCCTCCCATGGTTAAATGTAAGTGTCGAGCCTTTCCAACATGGTGGCAATATGGGCCTCCCATGGTTAGATGTGAGTTCTAATCCTTTCCAACATGGTGGTAGGATGGGCCTCCCATGGTCAGATGTAAGTGCAGATCCTTTCTGACATGGTGGCAGGATGGGACTCCCATGGTTAGATCTAAGTGTTGAGCCTTTCTGACATGGTGGTAGGTTGGGCCTCCCATGGTCAGATGTAAGTGCTGAGACTTTTTTACATGGTGGCAGGCTGGTCCTCCCATGGTCAGATGTAAGTGATGGGCCTTTCAGACATGGTGGCAAGCTGGGCCTCCCATGATTGGATATAAGTGCTGAGCCTTTCGGACATGGTGGCAGTTTGGTTCTCCTATGGTTGGATATAAGTGCTGAAGAAGATGAAGACCTACATGGAGGCTAGGCCTACAAACAACATAAAAAAGGGATGGCTCTGTAGTACTTCCTATGACGAGTATAATTGAGCGATAGCACCATTTGATCAAGATAGCGGGAGTAGTGATGATAATGATGATGATCCAACTTTGATGATGATCCAGCTTTGATGATGATCTAGAGATGAAGACTTGTGCTAATGAATTTTGTCAAGAGAATACCTTCCTATATAAGAGGGAGTGTTTATGTATTTGTAACTTCAAAATGTATTCACTTGTATATATTATATTGTAATTTATTGTACCCCGATGTTCCTCCGATCGGGAGAGTCATTAATATAATAAAGTCATGTAAAGTCATTGAGGTTAACCCTCCATTGTACGTAGGATAAATAATCCCCACAATTGAGTTGAGGTTAATCCTCCATTATAAGTTGGGGAAATAGTCCCCATAGTTGAGGGGTATTAGGGTTATTAGAGTCTCCTAGTGAGGTCGGCCATGTAAGAGTAAAATTCAAGTGGAAAACTATTATAAATAGAGAGTGAGACTCTCTATTTGAAACACACACTCACTCAACTGTAGTGCATGAGTGAGAGAGGAGGCGCTCGCACAAGTGAGAGAGAGAATAGTTGTCGAAGATCATCTTTGTGTTTTTGGGTTTTACTTTTGCTATTGGTTCTCATTCTATCTCTGAGGAAGTTTTTGGGTTTTCTCCTTTATGGTTTCCCCGAGGAAAACTCTTTGTGTCTCTTGTCTCTTGTGATTATTGCTGTGCATGTTATTCTATCAGATAAGATCCTAGATTATATTGATTAAATAATAAAAATATAACAATAAATTCCATTTTTACTCTTGAATGCAGTATTCCATTCACCCCCCTCTCTTATCCTTATTTGATGATAACCACTTTTAAAATCTATCTTTGAAAAATATTTCAAACCACTCAGAAAATCGATCAAGTCATCAATACGGGGTAAAGGAAATATGTACCTGATAGTGATCTTACTAATTTCTCTGGATTCAGTGCACATTCGCCATCCACCATCCCTATTTTGTCTAATAACAATGGGTGTTGCACACAGACTCAAACTTTATTTCACCAAACCTTTGCCCAATAGCTCATGCATTTGTTGTTTGATCTCTTCATTCTCTTGAGGAGTCAATCTATAGGCTACCTTATTAGGTAAACTTGCACCAGGTATCAATTCAATGTGATGACTAATACTTCTCACTGGAGTTAAATCCTTTGGCAACTCATCCACAATAATATGAGCATAATCATCCAGAAATATTTTAACTTCAGTAGGAAAAGGATATAAATTTGTATCAGTTAAAATTACCTTTGGTTTACCAACAAGAGAAAAATGCAATTCTTCTTCTTTCTTGAATTCTTGCAACAATTTTTTCCCAGTCATCGGTAGAATATGGGATCCTGAACCTTCTTGGACTGCTTCATCTTGCAAAGGTGACAATGTATGCCTCCTTCCATCCTTTTCCAGAGATTAAGTGTTTTTTATTCCATCATGAACATCTTTTCTATCATACTTCCATGGCCTCCCTAAGAGTACATGGAATACATCCATAGGCATTATATCACATAACACCACATATTTATAAGTACCAATTTAAAACTCCACATTGCACTTCCCATTCACCACGAAATGATGTCCTTTCTGCAACCAGGACACTTTGTAAGGAGTTGGATGTTTCATCCTCTTCAATCCCAACTTCTCTACCATGTAAGTGGAGACCAAATTTTCTATACTACCACTGTCAATAAACATATTACAACACTTCCCTTGTGACTTGCATTTAGTCATGCACAGACTCTTTCTCTGGACTGGTCATGCACTTTATTTTTTGTCTTTACCAAAACTCTCTTCAACATAAGATATTCTCCTTCCTCAGGAGGATTATCCTTTTCTGCTTCCACATTGGAATCCTCACAAGCCTTAGCAATTTTTGAATTCCTCTAAGCTATAGCTTTATTCCTTCGGCACTCCCATGACATGTGTCAAATTTCTCCACATGTATAGAATTTCACTTCTATATTTCTTCCTCTTCCTCCTCTGAAATTTTTTTGGGTGTCTATTAGGATTTGGAGCATATATGCATTTAGTTAGTTTTTTTCTTCTTGTGATTTAAGAAACCTCTCATTTATGACCTTGCATATTTTTAGTTCCACTCTTAGGATTCTCATGGTCTGTGTAATGTCTGGAGAAATCTCGATTTCTCCTACCATCAGATTCTATCTCAACATTTCCAACATATATGTTTTCTCCCATGACATCTGTTTCAACTACATAAGCATATTATGCATTATCCATTGTAACAGGTTTCTTGGCCCAACCAAGACCAAGGATTTTCAAACTTCCCTACACCGAAGGATGACTCTTAACTGTCTATGGTATGATATTATATCTTCATAAGTGTTCATATAAAAAAATTTATTAGATTCATTGCATTCTTAAAAATAGAAATAAAATTTCTTACAGCAATATAGGAACTACCCAAATTGGAAAAACTCTCCCTTTTTTTGTCAACCAGGAATACAAAGAATTTTTTATAACTTCCTATAGTTGCATCGAGGTTCCCATTGGCCAATGAAATCATAATGTTATCACCCTAATCCATGATTCGACTTACTTTGATCCATGTAGGTCTTGTTCTATAATGAGCGTTATGATACCATTTTGATGTGTACCTGACCACCTTGTAGTACTTTTGGGATGACATGGTACTAAACGATGTCTCTCCACTGAGTTTAAGGCCTCTGAAAACATTCTACAATGTCTTTGAACCCCTTACTAATCCTTTGTGGTTTCATAAGACATTGCTAAAAAGAATACATCTTGGTTTCTGTTGTCTCTTTACATTGTTAATAGAGTTTCTATGTTATCAATGTCTTCGCTAGTATCGATACCCGGTTTCAAGTATGTACCAAACCATCAATTCTGACTCATCAACGCACATGGACCATTCTTAGGTGAATTCTAAGGATGAAACTTGGAAATAGATGATTAAATATCCCATATTCCCCCTTTCATGTTACCCTATCGTGGAATCATAACACCTCTTTAGTGATTTAGTGCTCTCCACACAACTAGCTTGGACTATTTTATTATATTTCAAGATAACATTTACATAGCATTTGAATTGACACAATAGTCAACCATAAGGTCCATATAGATATATTCACATTATACATGCCTATCCATTCATGAGTTAGGCCTTGGAGTTGAGCTTTGCACTAGGAATCCATACTAGCATATTTACATCATTTACATGATTACATTCCGAGTCAAAACTAGGAGAATTACAACCAAAAACACTTTCGATATCAATACAATGATTTTGTGTGTCTTAAAATTCCAACCAAATAGTGCTTTAAGGAGAAATAGACAAACTTGTATTGTAGGTAGTGACAATGTATGATAAGGGTAATAAATATAGTTTGTCGACAACAAAGAGTGTTATTCATGTGTTATATATATGACTATGCTAAGTAATTAATTTTTTTTGTGTAGCAATATGTACCCATGTTCATTTTTCGTATGTGAATTTAATGGTTATATGATAAACGAAGAAAGACTCATGAGCTGCAATGAAACTCAACCAAAAGTGGAATGTGACTAGAAGGACATTTTCATGAAGGGAGTGTAGCGTTAACAACTCTGGCATCGTCCTCACTCATCAATCATAGTCTTTTCCAGCTGTAGATGCAAGCCTCCTGCTTGTTCAGAATGAGTCATGGTGATGCGGGTTCGAGAATGCAAATTGCTAATCCACATTGAGTGAGCTCAATACTGAAGACTATCCCTAGAAATTTTAGAAACAATCATCTTTTTGAAATAATATGTTGGAAAACATGTTTTTTTGTACATTATGTAGAAAAAAATTGCTTTTATTTTTAACATTTTATTGATTATCAGTCACATCATGCCCACAAAGGGTGGGAAATGCACAATTCTATAATATGTTTCATCTCTGTAGATTTAGTAAATTAATTTTGGGTTGTATTCTCAATTGTAAGTTATTAATTTTTAGCTTCATGCTCTAAAAATATATTTAAAAAAAAAAAAAAACTAAAAGAATATACCTAAAACCTTAGTAGGCTTTTACTATCTTTGGCCTATTTTTTCATTCAAGACTACCAAATCTGTAGTAAATCTTGAAAAAATATTAATTATTAATGGAGTGAAAGCACGGGATTATCCCTATTAAATAGAGGCAGAGGTGAGAGCATCATAGAACACACATATTTAGGTAAACAAACAAAACTGGTACAAATGTGAGCCATTTCTTAGAAGTGATGACAGAGAGGACTCAAACTCCAAAAAATGTGCCTCAAACAGATCTGAAGAAAGGAATTATAAGATTATAAAAAGTTACCCTAGTGCATGCCAATCATTAGAGTGATTATCTTGTATCTTGAGTAGAAGTTGATAGCGGAACAAGGTAGCCAAGACCAACTCTTTTTAATCTTGTTGGGGTATCTATTCAATTTGATCTGGAGCTTCTATTCAAGGAAGAACACCAGACGAGTACGGTTCATGGATTTTAGTTTATATCTTGGGCTATGAAGGTCCAAATGAAATTTCTCAAGATTTTCTAGATAGGGAATGGAACTTACTTTCTGTGGTAAAATTTTTAGAACCCAAAGGTGAAACAGTGACACGTGGAAGTATTTACAAGTTCGCTATGTTGAATAGTCTGGAAATAAGTTAGCTTAGGAAAACTCTAATAAGTACCAATTTGTGAAACCAATTCTACTCAAACCTGTTGTATTGGAAAGAGGATAGATGAGGCTACATCAGTGCATAGTTTCAAACATGGAGAAGTAGTATGTTTGGATATATTGTAGAAACAATATCCAGTAATTATGTAGAAGAAATTGAAGAAAACTAGGGCATCTGATATTTTGCAGTTCTGATCACAGTTTTGGGAAAATGAGTATGCTTCTTAGATCGCCTTGAGGAGGTGCATCTTTCTATCCAATAAGATATGAAATATTCCAAGTTTTTAAAATTAGGGTTTCTCAAACAAACCCTAGATCATCCAGATCCAAAACTAGGACGGACACCTCAAATCGGTAAGATCTAATCTTTTGCTATTTACATTTGAGGTTATCATTTCAAAATGAAATATCACACCATCTCGATGACAAGCTTAGTGAAGCTGACAACTTCCAAGTATGGAAGTATAATACCTCTATGATCCTTCAATAAATTGAGTTGGATTAGTATTTTAGTAAGAACGATCTAGGAGCCAAAGGGAGATGAGGCCAAGGATAGAGCCAAGAGAATCATTGCAAATTATATTCAAGATCATCTCATCCCTCATGTGTCATCCTTGAAAACACCAAAATTAAGCATTCGATGCTATGGTGAAGCAATCGAAGAAGAATAAGTTATTGTTCTAACCACCTTCAATGGCCTCCCAAGATCATGGGATTCATTCATTTGAGGAATGTGTGCCAGAAGGAAGTGATTACCTTCAGTAGAATCTGGGAAGAGTGAACACAAGAAAAATATTGACTCATAATAAGAGAAAAGAACATGGGAGTAAATGAATATCTAGCTTTCACGATTCAAAGAAGATCCCTCAAGCGATGAGGAATATGAAGGACTCAATTCTTGAAGAATCTCTTATCCAGATTAGAATTTGGATAAGAAATGATGATTTCATGAATGAAGAAGATGATAAAGCAGAAGGCTTAAGAAGGAGTCTACCAAAGAAACAAATAAAGATAAGTATTCAATTGTCATTTTATGATATTATTTGGTTATGCATTTGTTTATATTCAGTTTATGTGCTATGCTTGATAGAATGTTTGCATTAATGAAAGTATACTACTAATATGCATTTGATGGGTAAGTATCCCATGGTGCTATACAATTCTCCATTGCTACTTATCTAGAATGAAACCTCTTTGCTGACATATTGGATTAGTGCACAATTTCAATGATGTCACTAGAGATGGAAGGAATCTAGAAAGTTTCTGTAAGATATGGATGAATGTTGTATTGGATAAAATAGTTCCATGATTATATCTTAATGCATAAAGAATTTGACATTATGAACATGCCTTATGAAATGTTTCTAACCATAAAACCGATACATTTGAATTGTAGGAAATATTACGTACAATCACCTACAAGAAAAGAAGGATGAGAATTGTTCTAAAGAATAAGTGACGATAGTTCAAGATTCACTATAATAATCCAAAATGAAGAATGATGACTAGAATGTGATGCTGAAGATCTGAAGGGAAGTTCGTAGTATCTTCCATATGGATCTACAAGATCAAGCATGTAGTAGACGACAACATCGTGGGATACAAGGAAATATTCATAGCATGAGGCTTCTCATAGAAAGAAGGCATAGACTACGAAGAGACTTTTGCATCCACTAGAAGTCAAGACACATGACATTCAAACTCATGTGTGAAAATTAAAGAAGGCCTTGCACGAGCTCAGAAGGAAACCATGGGATAACACATAAATGAGGAGCTTGGAGATATACTAGAGTAATGAAGATCTTAACCTTTGCTACAAGGTTGAATATGAAATAATATAGAGGATGACAAGCTCACAGATGGGTGCGAGAAGAAATTTTGAAAAGGTTCAAGATAGAGGATCTTGGTATCCAGTGACCCTATATAGATACATAGTATTAGTAGCAGAGGAAGCTACTTGTCACTCCAGTATATAATGTTTCAATACATAGAGTATGAAAGGCAGAGGGAGAATGATGCTCCACTTCAGAGGGAGTGACTGTAGAAGATCCTGAGGTTCGACATGGTATGACAGGATGGACAAATTACTGATGGCTCCAGGACTTACTAAGATTAAATAGGATTCCAAACTTTACTTGAATTTTGAAGGTGGAATACCAATGATGCTCCTATTATATGTCGATGAATTGTCCTTGATAGAAAAGTGGAACTCATTAAAGTTGCAAGAAGGAGACTTGCTTATGAGTTCGAGATGAAATACTTGGGTATGGTGCATTACTTTCTAGACATGGAGGTGTGGCAGAATGCAAATGGAATGTCCTTGGGACAAGGGAAGTATGCAGTAGAGATCATGAATAGGTTCAGGATGATGGATTACAAGGCCATGAATACACCTATGGCATCAATCTTGAAGCTATTGAGTGATTCTCCATCAGAGCCAGATGATGCTACAATGTATCATCAGATGATTAGGCCCTTGATGTACCTGATGAATACAAGACCAGATATTTTCTTTGCTTTGAACACATTGAGCCAGTTCCTGACGGATCAGAGACATGTTCACCTAATGGTTGCAAAGCATGTAGTGAGGTACCTAAAGTGTAAAGTTGACTATGGGCTCGAGTATGAAGCGAATAAGAAGATTAACATGGAGGGTTATGTGGAATCGGATTGGGAAGTTCCATTGATAGGAAGAGCACTTTGGGGTGTTGCTTTACTGTGGGATTAGGTGTGATCTCTTGGTTTAGTAGGAAGGAAACTTGCATGGTGCTAAGTACATCCGAGGAAAAATATGTTGCCACTTTCTCGGCTACTTGGGAGAGAGGAGAATCGAAGCTCTAGTTTGTGATCCAGATCAATATCTCTCGGAAGAGGGAGTTCTAGCATGGCCAGTGAGACAATCTGTCTGAGCATAAAATATTGGATAAGATTGTAGGTTGCTCAGACATAAAAGGTTCTGTAGGTTGTCATCGAATATAATTAGTCCTGGCTAAGGTCATAGGTTATCCTTGGATGTAATCAGTCGTGATGTGATTGTATGCTAGAAATGGCCAGAGTGAAGTTTGAGTACTTCGGGGAGAACCTTGGTGTTCTCCAGATCAAGGTTCATTCTAAGGAGAAGTGATGAGTCCGAGAGCCTTTCTAACATGGTGGCAAGATTGGTTCCTCCCATCGTCAAATGTAAGTGCAGGAGCCTTTCTGACATGGTTGTAGGATGTGTTCCTCCCATGGTCAGATGTAAGTGCAGATCCTTTCTGACATGGTTGCGGCATGTGTTCCTCCCATGGTCAAATGTAAGTGTCGAGCCTTTCCAACATGGTGGCAATATGGGCCTCCCATGGTCAGATGTGAGTTCTAATCCTTTCTGACATGGTGGTAGGATGGGCCTCCCATGGTCAGATGTAAGTGCAGATCCTTTCTGACATGGTGGTAGGATGGGGCTCCCATGGTTAGATGTAAGTGTTGATCCTTTCTGACATGGTGGTATGTTGGGCCTCCCATGGTCATATGTAAGTGCTGAGCCTTTTTGACATGGTGGCAGGTTGGTCCTCCCATGGTCAGATGTAAGTGATGGGCCTTTCAGACATGGTGGCAAGCTGGGCCTCCCATGATTGGATATAAGTGCTGAGCCTTTCGGACATGGTGGTAGTTTGGGTCTCCCATGGTTGGATATAAGCATTGAAGAAGATGAAGACCTACATGGAAGCTAGGCCTACAAACAACATGAAAAAGGGATGGCTCTGTAGAACTTCCTATGACGAGTATAATTGAGAGATAGCACCATTTGATCGAGATAGTGGGAGTATTGATGACGATGATGATGATCCAACTTTGATGATGATCCAACTTTGATGATGATCTAGAGATGAAGACTTGTGCTAATGAATTTTGTCAAGAGAATACCTTCCTAGTTAAGAGGGAATGTTTATGTATTTGTAACTTCAAAATGTATTCACTTGTATATATTATATTGTAATTTATTGTACCCCGATGTTCCTCCGATCGGGAGAGTCATTAATATAATAAAGTCATGTAAAGTCATTGAGGTTAACCCTCCATTGTATGTTGGAGAAATAGTCCCCACAATTGAGTTGAGGTTAACCCTCCATTATAAGTCGGGGAAATAGTCCCCACAGTTGAGGGGTATTAGGGTTATTAGAGTCTCCTAGTGAGGTCGGCCATGTAAGAGTAAAATTCAAGTGGAAAACTAGTATAAATAGAGCGTGAGACTCTCTATTTGAAACAAACACTCACTCAATTGTAGTGCATGAGTAAGAGAGGAGGTGCTCGCACAAGTGAGAGAGAGAACAGTTGTCAGAGATCATCTTTGTGTTTTTGGGTTTTACTTTTGCTATTGGTTCTCATTCTATCTCTGAGGAAGTTGCTGGGTTTTCTCCTTTATGGTTTCCCCGAGAAAAACTCTTTGTGTCTCTTGTCTCCTGTGATTATTGCTGTGCATGTTATTCTCTTTAATAAGATCCCAGATTATATTGATTAAATAATAAAAATATAGCAATAAATTCAATTGTTACTCTTGAATGCAGTATTCCATTCATCCCCCTCTCTTATCCTTATTTGATGATAACCACTTTTAAAATCTATCTTTGAAAAATATTTCAAACCACTCAGAAAATCGATCAAATCATCAATACAGGGTAATGGAAATATGTACATGATAGTGATCTTACTAATTTCTCTGGAGCCAGTGCACATTCGCCATCCACCATCCCTATTTTGTCTAAGAACAATGTGTTTTGCACAGAGACTCAAAATTTCTTTCACCAAACCTTTGTCCAATAGCTCATGTATTTGTTGTTTGATCTCTTCATTCTCTTGTGGAGTCATTCTATAGGATACCTTATTAGGTAAAATTGCGCCAACTATCAATTCAATGTAATGACTAATACTTCTCACTAGAGGTAAATCCTTTGGCAACTCATCCACAATAATATGAGCATAATCATCCAGAAATTTTTTAACTTCAGTAGGAAAAGAATCTAAATTTGTATCAGTTAAAATTACCTTTGGTTTACCAATAAGAGAAAAATGCAATTCTTCTTCTTTCTTGAATTCTTGCAACAATTTTTTCCCAGTCATCAGTAGAATATGGGATCCTGAACCTTCTTGGATTGCTTCATCTTGCAAAGGTGACAATGTATGCCTCCTTCCATCCTTTTCCAGAGATTAAGTGTTTTTTATTCCATCATGAACATCTTTTCTATCATACTTCCATGGTCTCCCTAAGAGTAAATGGAATACATCCATAGGCATTATATCACATAACACCACATATTTATAAGTACCAATTTAAAACTCCACATTGCACTGCCCATTCACCAAGAAATGATGTCCTTTCTGCAACCAAGACACTTTGTAAGGAATTGGATGTTTCATCCTCTTCAATCCCAACTTCTCTACCATGTAAGTGGAGACCAAATTTTCTATACTACCACTGTCAATAAACATCTTACAACACTTCCCTTGTGACTTGCATTTAGTCCTACACAGACTCTTTCTCTGGACTGGTCATGCACTTTATTTTTTGTCTTTACCAAAACTCTCTTCAACATAAGATATTCTCCTTCCTTAGGAGGATTATCCTTTTTTGCTTCCACATTGGAATCCTCACGAGCCTTAGCAATTTTTGCATTCATCTAAGCTACAGGTTTATTCCTTGTGCACTCCCATGACATGTGTCCAATTTCTCCACATGTATAGAATTTCACTTCTATATTTCTTCCTCTTCCTCCTCCAAAAATTTTTTTGGGTGTCTATTAGGATTTGGAGCATATATGCATTTAGTTGGTTTTTTTCTTCTTGTGATTTAAGAAACCTCTCATTTATGACCTTGCATATTTTCAGTTCCACTCTTAGGATTCTCATGGTTTGTGTAATGTCTGGAGAAATATCGATTTCTCCTACCATCAGATTCTATCTCAACATTTTCAACATATATGTTTTCTCCCATGACATCTGTTTCAACTACATAAGCATATTATGCATTATCCATGGTAACAGGTTTCTTGGCCCAACCAAGACCAAGGATTTCCAAACTTCCCTACACCGAAGGATGACTCTTAACTATCTATGATATGATATTATATCTTCATAAGTGTTCATATAAAAACATTTATTAGATTCATTGCATTCTTAAAAATAGAAATAAAAATTCTTACGGCAATATAGGAACTACCCAAATTGGAAAAACTCTCCCTTTTTTTGTCAACCAGGAATACAAAGAATTTTTATAACTTCCTATAGTTGCATCGAGGTTCCCATTGGCCAATGAAATCATAATGTTATCACCCTAATCCATGATTCGAATTACTTTGGTCCATGTAGGTCTTGTTCTATAATGAGCATTATGATACCATTTTGATGTGTACCTAAACACCTTGTAGTACTTTTGGGATGACATGGTACTAAACGATGTCTCTCCACTGAATTTAAGGCCTCTGAAAACATTCTACAATGTCTTTGAACCCCTTGCTAATCCTTTGTGGTTTCATAAGACATTGCTAAAAAGAATACATCTTGGTTTCTGTTGTCTCTTTACATTGTTAATAGAGTTTCTATGTTATCAGTGTCTTCACTAGTATCGATACCTGGTTTCAAGTATGTACCAAACCATCAATTCTGACTCATCAACGCACATGGACCATTCTTAGGTGAATTCTAAGGATGAAACTTGGAAATAGATGATTAAATATCCCATATTCCCCCTTTCATGTTACCCTAGCGTGGAATCATAACACCTCTTTAGTGATTTAGTGCTCTCCACACAACTAGCTTGGACTATTTTATTATATTTCAACATAACATTTACATAGCATTTGAATTGACACAATAGTCAACCATAAGGTCCATATAGATATATTCACATTATACATGCCTATCGATTCATGTGTTAGGCCTTGGAGTTGAGCTTTGCACTAGGAATCCATACTAGCATATTTACATCATTTACATGATTACATTCCAAGTCAAAACTAGGAGAATTACAACCAAAAACACTTTGGATATCAGTGCAATGATTTTGTGTGTCTCAATATTCCAACCAAATAGTGCTTTAAGGAGAAATAGACAAACTTGTACTGTAGGTAGTGACAATGTATGATGAGGGTAATAAATATAGTTTGTTGACAACAAAGAGTGTTATTCATGCGTTATATATATGACTAGATGCTAAGTAATTAACTTTTTTTTGTGTAGCAATATGTACCCATGTTCATTTTTCATATGTGAATTTAATGGTTATATGATAAATGAAGAAAGACTCATGAGCTGCAATGAAACTCAGCCAAAAGTGGAATGTGACTAGAAGGACATTTTCATGAAGGGAGTGTAGTGTTAACAACTCTGGCATCGTCCTCACTCATCAATCATAGTTTTTTCCAGCTGTAGATGCAAGCCTCCTGCTTGTTCAGAATGAGTCATGGTGATGCGGGTTCTAGAATGCAAATTGCTAATCCACATTGAGTGAGCTCAATACTGAAGACTATCCTTAGAAATTTTAGAAGCAATCATCTTTTTGAAATAATATGTTGGAAAACATGTTTTTTTGTACATTATGTAGAAAACAATTGCTTTTATTTTTAACATTTTATTGATTATCAGTCGCATCATGCCCACAGAGGGTGGGAAATGCACAATTCTGTAATACGATTCATCTCTGTAGATTTAGTAAATTAATTTTGGGTTGTATTCTCAATTGTAAGTTATTAATTTTTAGCTTCATGCTCTAAAAATATATTTTTTTTAAAAAACTAAAAGAATATACCTAAAACCTTAGTAGGCTTTTACTATCTTTGGCCTATTTTTCATTCAAGACTACCAAATCTGCAGTAAATCTTGAAAAAATATTAATTATTAATGGAGTGAAAGCACGGGATGATCCCTATTAAATAGAGGCAGAGGTGAGAGCATCATAGAACACACATCTTTATGTAAACAAACAAAACTGGTACAAATGTGAGCCATTTCTTACAAGTGATGACAGAGAGTAATCAAACTCCAAAAAATGTGCCTCAAACAGATCTGAAAAAAAGGAATAATAAGATTATAAAAAGTTACCCTAGTGCATGCCAATCATTCAAGTGATTATCTCGTATCTTGAGTAGAAGTTGATAGCGGAACAAGGTAGCCAAGACCAACTCTTTTTAATCTTGTTGGGGTATCTATTCAATTTGATCTGGAGCTTCTATTCAAGGAAGAACACCAGACGAGTACGGTTCATGGATTTTAGTTTACATATTGAAGTCTATTTATACTATATAGCTATTTAGCGATTACATCCATTGTTGGGGTCAAGAAAATGGAATTAAATATTTCACTTGACATTCGCCGACTTCCCTATATCAACGATGATATTTATAGCTAAAATTCATCTTTTTCCTAATCCAAATACAGATCAAATATCTTCATATGCCAGGGATGGTTATTAAGGATTCGAAGGAACGATGGGAAATAAAAAAATTTCAATACCAACACACAAGGCTCGCTCATGAACTCAAAAAAAGACCCTATTTCTAGCAACTCTTTAACACAATAAATAAGATCTCATATTAGATGACAAATTTGAAATTATAATGTCAATGGACATAAACATGCATACTAACTCTTGTTGGTTTGATTACTAACCTATCCTAAACTATAAAAGAAAATTTAAATAAAAAAATGAGCCTAAAGATATTTTGGAACATATCTATAGAAATGTGTGGATATTTCCAGCAACTTTCATACATTCCCAACCCCTATAGGAATATGGATAATTAGATGTGATTAGGATAATGAAAGTGCCAAAAAGTGTTATAATAATATATTGCAAACATAGTTCCACTACCTATATATACTAATCAACATTAAGAAATCACAAAAAAAACTTTTATGATAAATATTCATTTGCATATAATTACTATATATTAAAATATAAAAATACATTAAAATAAGAATTCAATTATATATATATATATTTTATTAACCCAATTTATAAATGAACATTATATTTTTATTTCAAAATTTTATAATTTACTTTAAAAATATTTTGATTAAAATTATATAAATAACAAAATATAATGTAAATTAAAGAACCAAACAAAATGCAACTTAATAACATAAAAGTTAGGAAATGGTAACCTAAAACTAAAATCAATTTCTTTAACCGGAGCTTAAAAAACATGTTTCGGTCCATCTAACTGATCAATAGCGAAGTCAACCTTTTGGATGGACCAAACTTACATGTTTGTTAAGGATGGCCAACCCTAGAACACCTAATAATTGCATGGTTATATGATAAACGAAGAAAAACCCAAACACTGTTTTGTAATAATTGTATGGTTATATGATAAACGAAGAAAAACTCATGAGCTGCAGCGAAGTTGGACCAAAAGTGGAATGTGATCAGAAGGGAATTTTCTTGAAGGAAGTATAGCTTCAACAACTCCAACTCCAACAGTGACATCACCTTCAAAGTAGTGGGAGTGTAAAATATTTAATCCAACGTTCCTTTTAATTTGTTGGCCAAGTTAGTGAATTTAGGCTCGTGGGTGATAAGATCCATTTTCCACATCTCTTTGCCGGATACCGTGAGTGGCCAGGTCCACGTCGTTGTCAAAATAGGAACTATATGCACTTCTCAAAGGTATGTTATGCTGAAATTTGTCATGAGGTTGCAATAAAACACAAGGATCAAGATTCAAATCATCTTCAGTCCGAAATAAACTTATTTGTGTGAGAAGCTTATGGGGCGCACTTCCTGGCACAGAAGATCCCCGCATATGACAATGGAAATGTATTGATCTTGGACTATGCTCTCCACACAGTTTAACAAGTAACTAGCCTCCAACAGTTTCACATCACTGTGATTAGGGTTTACGTGTATGTGTATTCACGATGCACAAACATTCACTAGTTGTTGTGAATTTTAAGACCACAACCAATGGAATGTTATCTTTCTTAAATCGGTTTCTAACTCGACCTTCTCTCAAATCATTTTCTTAATCGCCCAACGTGATGCACATCGAACAGTCTAAATTAAATTGATCTCGTCTATAAAAAAATCGCACAACCATCAATTTTTTCACTTCATTTCTGCCACGATAAAATCCTTTGTACCCTTTTCTGTCAAATTATGGACGAAATAAATCTCTATAATGGTTTTTTTGAACTTCTTGCATGCAGATAATGTTAGCTTCGTATCCAGACATTCTGTTTCTCAAGTTTTCTCTATGATATTCCCATTGGAGCGCGTTATATGGGCAAAAACTGTGCCAGTTCAGAGAAGCGTAAATTTGTTCCAGCACGTTGTAAGTTAGAACCCTAAGTGATGGGCCTGTGAAGGTCGGATTAGGAATTGACTGAAGACTAATCATTGGACGTAAGTACTGTGGAATGATAGTTGGCCCTGTCCAAACCACGCAGCGAGGGTTTCCATTGATGGACTAAGGGTTTTGCAGTAACATTCTATTTGCGTCGACTCCCATGATGGATTTAAAAATGGAGGTAAATTGAAGGTTGAAATTGATGTAAAATCGTGTAAAGGTCCGATTGACATTAAATTTGTTGAAATGGGGATGCAACTGGAGGTGGCAGGGCAATGAGTCCAGGAAGCGTTGTATTGAACAATGGAATGATGCACCATATAAACTGTATTGAAAACAGTAATTGCACTGAAAAGTATCCTTTCGGTCAGGATGCTGACTGCAGACATAGTTATGCACGGCATACTCTTTATATGTATTCGCGGCATTCATCACATATCATAATCGCTCTTCTGCTGAAAGGTTATTGAGTTCTTCCACTATCACCATAGTTGCTTCAGAGTCAAGCTGCAAACCTGCATCTGATGTTCCCCTTCCCCTTCCCTTTCTTCAATCAAGCTAGTAACCTTGAGATGATGTTCTCGAATAGAAATATTTTAGCCTTATTTGTGCTGCAATCCCCGGTAAGTCTCTCTCCTCTTATTGATTTTCTCTGCAAGAGAATGCTATGAGGTTTCTCTTTACAATGAGGGCTAGAAACAATGACTTCTTTGTTAGATATTTGTAAATTTATTCACGAGATTGTATTTTTTTTAAATGTTCATTTTTTTATATGATATAGGTTTTTTAATAATAATAATAATAAAATGGTTAGCTTAAACTTTAAACAATCACCAATTTACTAAATAATCACAAGATAATATCATCTAAGAAGTATTGAATGTGATTATATTATGACAAACATAATTTATGGAGTGATTTCTTCCTTAAAATATATGTATTTTTCATATTCTTATGTTTATTTTATAACTGCATTGATGGAGTGCTTTCTTCCATAAAATATATTTGATGGTCTTACCTTACCTTAAATGTATTTTTCATATTCTTATGTTTATTGTATAATCGCATTTGGTTATTTTTGAAGTTAATGGTTTATTCTAAAACTTAATTGTTAACTTTTACCTATAATAATAATAATATTTTTTAAGGTCATAGTCAAGACAAACACCAATTTGGTGTATGATGCCCCTTTGTATGTTGGTATCTTCTAAAAACATACAATGATTGGTTTTGAGGGAAGGTTCGTCTAATGTTGAGGTACAACTACATTTATTCCTAATTCCCATCCATGTTCTTTCAACCTTGTATGGAATGAGTGCCATGTTTCATTGATATAATCATTTTCTACAAGAGCATGGCACCTTGTAGACGCCTTTATATTGGTTCAGGTCGATAATGTCTTTAGCAGGTCTCTTTTTTTACTAATGTTTTCCATTGGCTTGAATGAAGTTATAATCTCTTTATTTCTTAGTATATTTGCAATCTTTGTTAGTGAACCCATAGATGCAAGGAAGCTATTCCCTATTAGTAGAGGATTGACTATAGTGAGAGTGGGAGCCCCAACCTACCCTTTCAAAATATCTTACGATATATTTATTCGTATATCCTATATTTTTAAAGACTTTCGGTAGGTGTTATTTTTCTTTCTCAGGATGTTCGTTATCTGAAAATGGTTTATTCCCTCATGGATAGAATCTTAAGGACCACGGTCTTTTAAGAGGGGTGGTGATGTGAGTCCACATGGAGATAGATTTTAGCATGTGATTTCTTCCTAAATACTCTATGTCCAAGGTTTTTGTATTGAATACTCTATGTCCAAGGCTTTTGTCTTGCATCGTATTCACCAGTACATATAAGAATTGGATGCTCCCATTCTCTTCTACTTCCATGGTGAATGTTATGTCTTTATATTGACAATTGAGGTGTTCAATCAACTTATTTAACTCTTCACTTCTGTGGGTCTTTCTCTTTGATTTCCTCAAGTGACCCAATTCTCTGGGTTGGGAAGAGTAGGAATTTTTTTACGATATGGATTAATCTAAGTGTGCCTTGCTTCAAAATCCATATTTTAAGTAGTGGACTCACCAATTGAACTATCATATCCTTGAATTAAGTCCCAATCACCACCAATATGCAATCAACAATTTTTCATTATCACCAAGGGAGCAAAAACTTTGAAACCTTCGTCCTCAACAATGGCACTAAAATATGTTATAGCTTTGAGATATTCTAGGGATGCATCTAGACTAATGAAAAAGTACATCTAGGATTCAAAACCTTTAAGATTGAGAAGCTCCAAAAGTGTCTATAATTTCTCGATGAATTTTTTCCCTAAACAAATTAGAATAATTTCAAAGATAACTCTTGGGAACATGCAAAATAGACTCACTGTACTTAGGAATATTAGCCCGGTTTTCCAACCATTCAATGGACTTGAATCCATCATGATAGAAACTTGTTCTCTAGCATAAGGAAATATCCTACAACTATAAATATTACTATTGCATCACACACTTTGGCTAACCTCCTGCATAATAAATCATTAGCATCAAAATCCTTGCTTCAGCCACAAATCCTCCACTATGGAACTAGAATATGATAAGAAACCTCTAGTTAAAATACTCCAAATCCTTGTGAAAATAGCCTCTGTAAGTCTCTACCTCTACTATCTTATCTTTCTCTATATATTCCCTTTCTGTATATCTACTATATGCCCCATATCTAGTTTGCATTGTATAAACTCCTCCAAGTTTCATCATCCCCAATATAGTCTCCCCCTTAGGCATAAAGGCCTCTTTCTGTGTTATATATCCTAATTAATCACCCCATTTCTTGATCCTTTCTTACATGTAACTTCTCTATCTCTAACCAATACATCTATAGTGTTTACTCCTCCTATTTTCCTCCTTATGACTTGTACTTATGGCCCCTCCAATATATTTGCTCATCCTAAAGCTGCTATTAGTGTCTAATTCCTTTGCTCTCCTACTAGATACCACCCCTGCCTATTTGATTGAAAACCCATTAAGATGAGTTGGGATTGTTTAGGTATCTATTCAGGGGACAAAGATGAATCTAGAAGAAATATACTTCACCTTATAAGTGTTTCATCAAATTATATGAACCTATTTTATCCATTTGTATAGCTTCAATGTATCATATCTTCTAGAGAAAGATAGCACCTTTGACTGGGTACAACCCATCCAAAACCTTAGCCTCACTTTGCAGTACTTTCTTCCACACTCTTGAGTGCTTCTTCCACATTTGTAAACCCTTGAGGAAATTGATCTCACCCATAAATTTATACCTTTAAGAGGATGGATTCTTTACTTCCCTAGACTTTGTAGGCTCATGTGAATCTAGGGAGCATTGTTTCCCAACATCCATAGTTGTCTAATTGTCTTGAATGAATATTTTTAGTGATTCAGAATCACCTTCTATTTTTTATCTATATGAACATGCTACATTAGCTTTATTGTTTCCTTGTTTATGTGAGCTCACCTAGATAACTTCTGATAATTACCTACCATGCAACACTTGATGATTATTAATATTGTTTTCATCCCTTTCCTCATTTTGTGCATCATTCAAATTCATTTCATGTTCAATAATTTTAGTATCCATAGGATCATCCCCTTAACATTTTCTCTTATCTTGAAGTGACATGGAAACCCTCTCATCAGAATCACCAAGTTCACTAGAATCCCTAAAATCAAAGTAACCATAATAAACACATTCAACTTCCACTTATTTTACCATGTCTTCGTCTCAATAACAAGAATTTTTTTATCTGTATTCTCCATCTTCGTGTTGGGAATCATCACATGCCTTCCTATTCATCATATTCCTAGTATTACAAACATGTTCTTCATCTTATTTGTAAACATCATAGTTGTAGTCACCATCACTAGAAACTTCTGAGACCATCTCAATAGAACACTCCTCCAATGCATCTTCCTAAATTTTATCCTTCCCAATGTTGGTTTATGCATCAACAACTACAATAAAATCCAACTTGCATATACTCTGATCCATAACCACTTGAGAGTCAACCATACAAATGCTCTGACTAATTGCTTCAATGTCTTTCACATTGCAGGTTCTCTTATCAACTTCCATTGACAACCCCATCTTGAACACCCTTTCTTGAACTTCCTTGAAGGCCTCAATATTGCATGCACTTTCACAACCTATTAAAGTGTCATTAACAAGGTAGATGATTTCATTAAAAAATATAGGGAAATAAACCTAGAAACACTCTTATGGACTACTACAATATCATCAACTTTGTCATCAATATGAGTATTTAAAATAGAGACACTAACCTTGTAGATATTTAAATCAACTTCACAAGTGTGTCGACTATAGAAACAATATCGTCTATAACCATTGGTTCTTCAACCATGTCAATTATTTCATATTTGGTTCCAAGTTCATCATCATTGCAGACACTATCCTTAAAAACCCTAGTAGCATCAACATTGTGGGATCCTTCATTAACTCCCAGATTATTTTCCAATTTGCATATACTCTTATTAATTGCAACGATAGGAACAACCAACTTATATTGCAACCATCTTAGTATTATTCATATAAAAAATACGGGAAGTAACACTAACATTTGGTTCATTTTTAGTATTGTCATGAGCTGGGTCAGGACCAATATCACTTTTTTGAAGCTCAGTTCCATCACATACTTCAGTCTCATGTTTGGTATGATCCAAAGCATGCTTAGGAGAAAAAACTTGTTTTTATATATCTAGAGTGATTTTCTTTAGTAGATGTTTCATTCGATACTTCTATAGAATCCTTTACAAGAGATATCCCTCGCTCTACTTTACAGGATGCATAATATATGAATCAAGGTAAGGTGTATGTCAACTGATATTTGAATATGCATCCCTAAATCGTGACTCACATTGCTAGATTCTTGGCTTCCAATTCACTTTCAGTATAAACATCTTTAGCAATGTTAGAAATTCCTTACAATAGAGCAACATATAGATTCAGAAAATTTTCACTGCTAGGGCCATCTAATTTAACAACATTTGTTTCCAATGAATTATATTTACCCAACACTTCATCGTGAACTGACTGATGTTGAAAAGTGGTGTCACTATGCAAACCAAGAGAAATATCATAATCAATGTGATTCTGAACTACTGGAACCTTCAACTATTAAACATTTATGCCATCTTGAAAACCCTTTTGACCATATCTTGTTCTAAACTTCTAGGATCACCCTTCCATTATGAAACTACTACATGACACACGAATATCCTTTAAACCTCCAATATTCTTGTTATTTAGAGATCCTCCTGATAAGTTTGCAGAAGAATATTCTCTCGGTACTCTAAGTAGATTCTTTGGTGGGTTTTCCCATTTTTCCATCATAATAAGTCCCAACGTGATTTGTCATCATTCAAATATCTATAATCCACTCTCAAAATTATTCCTTTTAAGTTTTATACATTTTCTTACAGCATAATAGGGAAATAACCTATTACATTTATGCCATTAGCTAAACTGGAAATCCTAGGTCCTCCACTAACATTTGTCATTATTTCTTACTAGTCCTAGATGTACTGGTTGACCTATTCCATCGTTGGAAACAAGGTCCCCATCAATTTCACAAAGAGAAACATATTTTTCTACCCCATCACCTATGTGCCTCTTATCCTCTAATTTAGTTGCTTGATCAATATTTGGAGTCCCATGTGTTTGATCCTTGCAATATTTTTCATGAATTTGCAATTTTGTAGCAACCTCTCCTCCACCCAGAATTTCCATATTATCCTTCACACACAGTGACATTGAATTTGCACTTTCTGATAGATGGAATTTTGTTTTGGCCCTTTTTTCTTCTAGAACATTGACATTGATCCCAAGATCACTTATATAAGAAAATGTTGCTAACATTGTAATTCCTGAAAAAATATACATTCTTAACAACTTTCCTAGGAATATAATTTCCTTTGATGCAAATCTCAGTATATTGAAATTCATTTTCATTTGTGCCTCCAAGATCTTGTTGAGGACATTCCCTTGTGATATCAATGTTATACAAAATATGTTTCTCTCCATGACCATTTAAGTTGGCATGGGATATTTATAGAGCAGAAACTTCACTACAAAATGTTTTTGGCATTGAATTTTATGGAGATGGTGATTGTTGAAATATTGTAACTTTGAAGAATATTCTATATGTATCTTTTGTGGTTTCCGATGGTCCTACCGGGAGAACCACTTGTATTATCTTGTACCCCGATGCTTCTAATCGGAAGAACTAATAAGAGTCATGAGGTTGTCCCCTCTATTTGTAAAGGTGGGTCATTAGCACCCCAGTGTGGTTACTTGAGCCTACATGTGTAACTCGAGCCTACATGATTAAATCGAGCCTACATGTCGGATGAGTTAATTCAAGTGAATGGATGAATATAAATAGAGGTGTGGTGCTCCTAATTTGAGACACACACACTCTCACTTGTGTAGTGCATTAGTGGAGAAGAGAAGTAGCTGGAGAAGGAGGA
>LPNX011020075.1:381873-399293 GCA_001517045.1 Pseudotsuga menziesii
CTTAACTAAGAATATGAAAAGTTAACATGGTATCAGAGCCACCCTAAAAGAAGGCATTGTGCAACTACAGAATCTAGGGATTCTTACTTTTTGGTTCTCTCTCCACAATCGATCAGCATAAGAAGGCTAGGCTGACTCTCCATTGAAGGGCACATCTTTCTATCGAAGTGGAATTCAATTCCGAGCATTTTGACTTTTTTGGTGCGAGAAATTAGGGCTTCTTGCAGAAGAATAATTTTTGAGTGAGCCCAGAATAGGATTTCTCTCCTCATCAAAATCAAATTTTAGAGACCTGGATCAAGAAATTTGGTTGGGTGAACCTCCGGGAAAGTCAAACCCTAGTTTGACTCCGATCTGGAAAAACCCTAAATACTAAAACTACTAAGTTTTGGTACATTAGCTATATCCTGGTATTGAAAAAGGCCCAGGAGTTGAAAATTGCAAAGTCTGAAGATAAAACCCTGATTTACACTCTTTCCAAAATTCAGCCTCAAATTCGCTTTATTCTGGAAGATATGATCCCTCCAAGTTAGGGTTCTAGCCTCTTCTAGAATTCATCCCTAAAAAGGACACCTAGGGAGAATTGCTGTAGCGTGGGATACAGAGGTCCAAATGGAATTCCGGAAGATTATAAAGAAAGAGCATGGACTTTAATTTCAATGGTCCAAATTTTAGAACCTGAAGATGAACCAGTGACACGTGGAATTTCGTACAACTTCACTATTCTGAACAGTCCTGTAACAGGTCACCTTGGTAAAATGATCATAAATCCCAATTGGTGAAACCAATTTTGATGAAACCTATGGTTTTGGATCAAGGACATGCTAGGTTACCTCAATGAGAAATTTCAGACATAGAGGAGCAGTAATTTCAGAGATATCACAGAAACAGTAATAGGCATTTCTACAAAAGAAATTGGAAAACTAGGGCTTCCTGTTACGGGGGTTTCCCTCCACTGTTTTCAGAAAAGGAGTACATTGGACAGATCCATTAGAAGAGATATATATTTATATCCAATTATATCTGAAAGATTCCAAGTTTTGAATGTTAGGGTTTCTCTGACAAACCCTAGATCAACCAGCTCCGAAAGCAAGACGGACACCTCAAATCGGTAAGATCTAATCTTTTGCTATTTGCATTTGAGGTTCTCATTTCAAAGTGATCTATCACATCAGCTTGATGATAATCTTGGTGAAGTTGAAAACTTCCAATCATGAAAGTATTTGATCCCTCTCAATAAAATGAATTGGACACCTACATGAGTAGAGAGGTTCCAGTTCTAGAGGGAGATGAGCCTCAAAGCCTTACACAAGAAGAAATTGATCAAGGCCAAGAAGATCACTGTTGATTCAATCATGGATAAACTTGTACCATAAGTGTCTTACCTAAAGACATCGAATATGTTTGATTCCTTGATCAAGCTATTTTAATATAAAAATATGGATTTGAGAAAACAGTTGAAGAATGTGAAGATCCAGAATGCATAACATCTTGAAGTGGTAGAAGAAGAAAAAGAGAATGCAGAAGTGGTGATAGCCACCTTGAATGGCCTCCCATGATCATGGGATTCATTCATGCGAGGAATGTGTGCCAGAAGGAAGTGATTACTTTCAGTTGACTTTGGGAAGAATAAGAAGCTCATCTCATAAGAAGAGAAGAAGAAAGATGGGAGCAAATTGAATATCAAGCTCTCACCATTCAAAGAAGATCCCTCAAGCGATGAGGAATATGAAGAAATCAATTCTTGACAAACCTCTTATCCATCTTATCATTTGGATAAGAAATGATGATTTCATGAATGAAGAAGATGATGAAGGAGAATGATCAAGGAGGAGTCTAACCACAAAACAAACAAAAGATAAGTATCCAATTGTCATTTAATGATATTGTTTTGTTATGCATATTCAGTTGATGTGTTATGCAGGATAGATTGTTTGCATTAATGACTATATACTACTAATTTGCATGTGATCGGTAAGTAACTCATGGTGCTATACATATCTCCATTGCTACTTATCTAGAATGAAACCTCTTTACATGACATATTGGATTAATGCACAATCTCAATGATGTCATCTAGAAAGTTTCCGTGAGATATGGATGAATGTTGTATTGGCTAAACAATTGCATTATGCATAAGAATTTTTCGTTATGCATATGTTTTATGAAATAGTTCTAACCATGCAATTGGTGCATTTGAATTGTAGGAAAGGTCCTGAACAACCTCCTACAAGAAAACAAGGATGAGACTTGTTCCGAAGAACAAGTGATGACAATTCAATAAACATGAATCCGAAGCTCCCAGGGTCAGAGATACCATGACGAAAGAAAGAGCTTCAGAGAGCGGTAGATCCACCTCGAAGGATGAAGACCACCACGGGTATAAGAGATAACTCAAGATGAAGAAAAGAATGCTATGATTAAAGAATAACAGTTGATCACGGGGAATGATGTATACGATATGATTTCAAGACATAAAGGGAAGTACGTAGTATCTTCCATATGGATCTACAAGAACAAGTGTACAAAGCAAAGGTTCATGATTTTCCTCAGAAAGAATAGACTATGACATGACATACTCTATTCACAAGTATATATCAAGCATAGAGCCACCTGTACAAAATGAAGAGGGAAGATTATACTCCACTTCAGGGGGAGTGACTACAGAAGATATTTAAGTTCGACATGGTACGACATGATGGACATCTTCCTATTGGATCAAGACTTTACCAAGAGTAAAGAGGGTTCCAACCTTCAAGGTTGAATGCAGAAGACTAGGATATGTTGATGACCCTACAAGATGAACTCATGGAAGATGTTATGATGAAAGAATCTAGAATGATGTTTGGGATACAGTTCCCAAACCAGAAGGAAAGAGTATAGTATCCTCCAAATGGATATGCAAAATAAAGCATGCAGCTAACGGAAGTATTGAGAAGTATAAAGCAAGATTTGTGGCCAGAGGTTTCTCTCAGAAAGATGGAATTGATTATGAAGAGACATTTACCCCAGTAGCACGGTATACTTCAATTAGAGCTACCATGGCACTTGCATCCATGATGAAGTGGGACTTACACCAGATGGATGTGAAAACAACTTTTCTAAATGGTGTGATCAAAGAAGAAGTATACATAGAACAACCAAAAGGATTTGAAGTTGAAGATAGACATACATGTATGCAAGTTGAAGAAGGCATTATATGGTCTTAAACAAGCTCCTCGAGCTTGGTATGAAAGAATAGATGGTTTCTTGTCGAGCATGGGCTTTACCAAAAGTAAAGCTGATCCTAACCTTTATCTCAAGGTTTTAGAAGATGAACTTGTCATCCTGTTATTATATGTGGATGACTTATCCTTGACAGGAAATGAGAAACAAGTCATGGAAAGAAAGAAGAAACTAGCAGAAGAATTTGAGATGAAAGATCTTGGGTTAATGCATTATTTCCTAGGTCTGGAAGTATGGAAAAGTTTAGAAGAAATATTTCTCAACCAGGGAAAGTATGCGGTAGAGATATTGAAGAGATTCAATATGTTGGAATGCAAAGTCATGGCCACACCCATGGACTCCAACCTGAAGCTGTTAGCTGATGACTCATCAGAGTTAGTGGATATGACTCATTACAGACAGATCATTGGGTCATTGATGTACTTAACAAATACCAGACCAAACATTTTATTTGCTGTGAACACCTTAAGTCAATATCTTGTTCAACCAAGACGGGTTCACCTAGTAACTGCAAAACATGTGATGAGATATCTGAAAGGGACTATAGACTTTGGTTTATATTATGATGGTAGCCATGAGTATAGATTGTATGGCTACACAGATGCAAATTGGGCTGGAAGTATCTCAGACAGGAAAAGCACATTAGGTAGATGCTTTTGTTTGGGGTCTGTTATGAGTTCATGGTTTAGAAGAAAACAGTCCAATGTTTCTCATAGCATGGCTGAAGCAAGATACTTAGTAGCTGAAGAAAGATACATAGTAGATTGCTCTACTAAGTTGTGAAGCCATATGGATTTGGAAGTTGATATCAGGTCTCTTTGAACTGAATATGGATACTACAATGAATCTATGTGATAACCAGATTTGTGATGACAGAGAACCCTGTGTTCCGTCGTAACACATAGAAATACAGTATTTCTACATACGAGATAAGATGCAGATGATGATGTTTCAATATTCCCATAATAAAGATATAGAGGATGTTTCAGTATTTACATACTGTAGATGTAGATGATGGTGATTCCGTATTTCTATACTGAATATAGAGATGATGATGCTTTCAGTATTCCTATACTAAAGATATAGATGATGATGCTTTCAGTATTCACATACTGGAGATACAGATGGTGATAGTTCAGTATTCACATACTGGAGATACAGATGGTGATAGTTCAGTATTCACATACTGAAGATGTAGATGATGATGGTTTGGTTGTTGATGTGCTAACGAAGCCTCTATCTCAAGTAAAGTTTGAACACTTTTGAGACAAGCTTGGTGAGGTTCTGAAGAACCTTCCTCGAAAGGGGGAGTAGTGATGTTGCAGTGGGATTGTATCATCCCTGGGCATCTACCCTAAAGTGATCCAGTGACCTTGGTCCTCGAGAATGAATAGGGATTGTATCATCCTGGGACATTTGTCCAAAAGTGATCTGGTGACCTCAGTCCTCGAGAATGAAGAGGGATTGTATCATCCCGGGACATCTGTCCAAAAGTGATCCGATGACCTCGGTCCTCGAGAATGAAGAGGGATTGTATCATCCTGGGACATCTGTCCAAAATAGATCCAGTGACTTCGGTCTTCGTGAATGTGGTGGAATTACATCATCCCTGAACCTCGGTTCAAAATGTATCCGGAGGTCTCGGCCCCCGTGAAAGTGGCGGATTGCATCATCCCTGAACCTCGGTTCAAAATGTATCTGGAGGTCTTGGCCCCCATGAAAGTGGTGGATTGCATCATCCCTAAACCTCGGTTCAAAATGTATCCGGAGGTCTTGGCCCCCGTGAAAGTGGTAGGATTGCATCATCCCTAAACCTTGGTTCAAAATGTATCCAGAGATCTCGGTCCTCGTGAATGTGGTAGGATTGTATCATCCTTGAACTTCGATTCGGAATGGATCCGGTGACTTCGGTACTCGAGAACATGTGTTGATCCCATAATTCCTGCAGGAAGGATTGTCTAAGTTCCACAATTGTGTTCATCTCGTAATTCTAAAAGGAAGGATCGTTAGTAACTCCGTAAAGACCTAAATCTCGTAATTCTGAAAGGAAGGATCATTGAATTGATCCCGTAATTCCAATAGGAAAGATTGTCTGAGTTCCACAGATGTGTTGATCCTGTAATTCTGAAAGGAAGTATCGTTAGTAACTCCGTAAAAACCTAAATCCCATAATTCTAAAAGGAAGGATCGTTGGTAGCTCCGTAAAGACTTGATCTCGTAATTCCAACAGGAAGGATTGTCTGAGTTCCACAGATGTGTTGATCCCATAATTCCAATAGGAAGGATTGTATGAGTTCCACAAATGTATTGATCCCATAATTCCGAAAGCAAGGATCGTTAGCAACTCCGTAAAGACCTAAATCCCGTAATTCCGAAAGGAAGGATCGTTAGTAGCTCTGTAAAGACTTGATCCCGTAATTCTGAAAGGAAGGATCGTCTAAGCTCCACAAATGTGTTGATCCCATAATTCCAAAAGGAAGGATCATTAGTAACTCCGTAAAGACCTAAATCCCGTAATTCCGACAGGAAGGATCATCTGAGTACCACAGACATGTTGATCCCGTAATTCCAAAAGGAAGGATCATGTTGATGTTTTGATGATGATGATGTTGATGTTTTGATGATAATGATTTTATGATGATGATGATGTACTGATCGAAAGATTAGAGTGTGATGATGATGATATTTTGATGTTTTGATGATGTTGAATGTTTTGATCATAATGATGTTTTCATGATGATGATGTTTTTATGATGATGATGATGTACTGATCAAAATATCAGAGTATGATGATGATGTACTGATCAAACGATCAAGAGTATGATGATGATGATGTATTGATCGAAAGATCAAAGTGTGACGATGATGATGATCAGTATGTGATGATGACAACATACTAATCAAAAGATCAAAATATGATGATGATGATTCTGTTCAAGAGTTGAAGTATGATGATGGTGCTAATCATGATGTTACTAATAAGAATGTGATGATGTTGCTGATCGAAAGGTCAAAATGCTGAAGATGTCTTTGCTGATCGACAGATCAAAGTGCTGAAGATATTGCTGATCAAAATTCTGAAGATATTGGTGATGATCGAAAGCTCAAAGTGCTGAAGATGTTGTTGCTGATCGAAAGGTCTAAGTGCTGAAGATGTTGCTGATCGAAAGATCAAAGTGTTGAAGATGTTGCTGATTAAAAGGTCAAAAGATGCTGATGTTGATTAAAGAGTTGTTGTCGTCAAATATTGAAGACGAAGACTATATGATGTTGAAAAGCTTCCAATGATTTATAGATGTGTTACCCTGATGATGTTGATGATGTCCTCTCCTACTATTGTTGTTGTTGATGTTGTTGTAGAATACCCTTCTCGTTAAGGGGGAGTGTTGAAATATTGTAACTTCAAAGAATATTCTATATGTATATTTTGTGGCCCCCGATGGTTCTACTGGGAGAAACACTTGTATTATCTTGTACCCCGATGCTTCTAATAGGAAGGACTAATAAGAGTCATGAGGTTGTCCCCTCTATTTGTAAAGGTGGGTCATTAGCACCCTAGTGTGGTTACTTGAGCCTACATGTGTAACTCGAGCCTACATGATTAACTCGAGCCTAGATGTCGGATGAGTTGATTCAAGTGAACGGATGAACATAAATAGAGGTGTGGTGCTCCTCATTTGAGACACACACACTCTCACTTATGTAGCGCATTAGTGGAGAAGAGAAGTAGCTGGAGAAGGAGGAGGATTAGGGTTTGATCTCCTTGTTGGTTTTATCTTTTATCTTTTTTCTTTTTGGGGCATTTATATTGAGGAAGCTTTTGTTGGGTTTTTCCCTTTAGGGTTTTCCCAGGATAAATCTTTGTGTTCCTTTTGTATGGTTGTGCTTGTCTATCTTTCAGTGATCCTGTTTATATGCTTTTGTTATGAAAATGAAATGAAGTACTGATGTCTTAGCTAAGCATATGAAAAGTTAACAATGATCTTGGTGGAGAGGAAGAGTAGACAAGATTAAATTTATGTTTCTTTATCAAGACACTCATAACAACATGATTAGACCATCAAGTCATCACTTTCTTCCCCGCATTCTCAAGTTGAATCTATCAGTTACTTTATGATACATAAGTCTACTCCATTTCAAGCTATTAAAATTGGATAAAAATAAAATAAAAATAATCACATTTCCATATTCAACGACTCGCATATCATCTTTCTTATAATTCAATACAAATTGCACACCATTGTATTCATTCACAATATTTGAAGGATATCACATATTAACCATTGGTTAATTTTCAGGAAACCCTGTGGGAGCTTGCTTCAATGCCCTACCATTTGAATTTGTAGTTGGCACCTTCTTCCTTGAGCTCAGATTTGGGTCAATGAGTTTTAAAAACTCATCTTCTGCTTCATGACGTTTGGTCGGTGTGCAAACCTAGAGATGATGTTCTCGAAGAGAAATATTTTGTTCCTATTTGTACTGTGATCCCCGGTTTATCTTTGTCCTCTTGTTGATTTTCTCTCCTAGAGAATACTGTGAGGTTTCTCTTTACAATGATTGCATGTATACATAACTTAGCCACCAAAAAATTTAACTTTCTTGTCAGCTTTATTTGCATGGGTGCTAGATATAAAGACTTGTTGGTTGGATATTTGTGAATTTATTCACAATATTTTATTTTTAAAAGAAATTGTCATTATTATAAGATTTTTTAATAATAATAATAATAAAGAATGGTTAGCTTAAACTTCCAGCAATCATCAACTCAAGAAATAATCACAAGATAATATACATATATGAGTATCATCCAATTAAGAAATATTGAATGTTATTATATTATAACAAACATAATTTATGGAGTGATTTCTTCCATAAGAAGTATTTTATGGTGTTACCTTACCTTAAATGTATTTTTCGTATTCTTATATTGTTTATTATATAATCACAATTTTTATTATAGAAGTTAATGGTTTATTCTAAAACATAATGGTCAACTTTTACCTATAATAATAATAATAATAATAATAATAATATTTTTTAAGGTCATAGTCAAGGAAAACACCAATTTGGTGTATGAGACCCCTCTATTGCAACATTGTAAGTTTTTTTAAAGTCTAGTGAGGTGTAAATTCCCCACCCTTCCATATTTTAACATATGATGTCCTAAGAGGAAACACATGTTTTTACCCATTAGGGTCACTCAAATTGTAATACAATTTTATTCAAGTAATAATATTTCTCATTAGCATAACGATTGGTTAATTTAGAGAATATACTTGCTAAATCAATATTTCCTCCACCTTTATAAGTTATCATGTATGTGTGTGAAACAACATTAACAAAAAATTAATTTCTCTTTCAAAATGTATGGGGGCTTGTTTTTTGAGTAAGCTTCTTCTAAATTCTCCATTGTAACCATTTTACTATTTCAATGTTTCGAATTCACAACATGATCCATCCTTACGACAACAAATCGAATGAAATATTTAGGCACTAGGATTAATTAATTGAAATGTAGAGCAATCCCCCTACCCCCAAAAAAGCTAACTCCAAAGAAAATCCTATCAAAAATTGGGTTAAAATGACCAGACTTTTATTTATTTTAAAAATGATTAGTATAATCTATAAATGAAAATGCCTAATCCATATTAATCTCATAGTATTATTAAAGAGCTTGACACTTTAATTCCCATATAATTATAATAACAAGACAAATAATTTAATATCTTATGAATTTAAATTATCTACAGTAGTGAAAACCTTTTAGGAACTTATTCATTAAAAGGTAATTAGGTGTAAAAAGGTCATTTGGATATTTTAATAAACATATTATAAGAAAGATTATGGATAATAAATTCATAAGAAATTTTTAATATCTTTGAACTATAATATATAGTTAAGATATGCATTGATGTGAAGCTAATTAAAAGGGTAATTTAATTAAAATAAATCATGCGTGGTATTCACATGCATTTTGTTGGTTGATCATAAGGATGCATATTGTGTTCATTTCAAAAACCCCATCCCTATTAATGTTGTTAGGATGTTCTATAATATCAATCGCCTCTCGAAATCATCATTAAAGATATTGATTTTTCCCTGTCAATTTTATGGTACATCTTCTAGGTACACAAGATAATTGGTTTTGAGGGAATGCTCCACTAATATCGAGGTATGGATATGTTTTTTACTTATGTACACCTTATTATCTTTCAACCTTATATGGAATGGACGTCCTATTTCAATGATATAACATTTTCTACATATTGACTGAGTCTTTAATCGATCTCATTTACCAATTAACAATTTCCATTGGATTGAACGAGGTTATAATCTCATTCTTTCTTAGGATCTTTACAATCATATCAATGACCCCGCAAATGTAAGGAAGGTACAGTCTCTTTGAATAGGATTTATTGTAGCAAGATAGGAGGCCCTAACCTAATTTTTTAAAATATTTTCCGATATCCTATATTCCTAAAGAATTTCGCTAGGTGGTCTTGTTAATTTTGTATACAAGATAATGCTACAAGGTTTCTCTCAACAATGAGACAATGATGTATTTTAACTAATAACGTGATTGCACTTATACATGATTTACTTGACAAGATTACTTGCAAGTAAATGTTATGTATATAAAATACATAACTATAAATAAGATTTAAGTTTAATGGTAATAAGAAAATAAACACTATAGTAATAAGTTAATGAGTACATAAACACAAAAAAGGAAACAATGTTTATATTAATTATATTTATAGCTAGATACTTTAAATTATGATTACCAAAATGTAACCATTACATAAATTCATAAATTTAAGTGAAATGACATTATGGATGCTTGTATAATCTACCATTCTTATTGTACTTATCATATTCTATCATCTTATCTATGCAATAAACATTATATATATATTTTTTTAGTCAAGGATTCATGGATAGTTGTTTTAATTTACATTGGTATTAAAGCCCAAACAATTCTTCTCTTATTTTTTACCAATCTGATAAAACCAATTTACTAATCTAGTAAAAAAATTATCAACCCGGTAAATTCTTTTTATAGATGTATATTTGTTTTACCAACCTGGTTCAGATTTGAAAGAACATAATTCCACAAATGGTAGAAGATATTATTTCAACAAGAAGACAAGCCAATCAAGATGGGAGAATCCTTTAGAATCGATGACACCAACCAATTGAGAGGGAAGTTGCATCCAATGTTTGGAGAGAATTCACAACTCTAGAGAGGCGAAAGTACTACTACAACAAAGTCACAAAAAAATCTAAGTGGACTATTCCAGATGAACAATTTAGATAGATCAAGATCATGTAGCAAAAGAAGTAGATTTAGTTGCAAACTATGAGGAATCGTTGTCCACAGCTGCATCACTAGTTCCATCCACTGTCTCATCATCTCCATCTAAAGCATCTTCAAATCCACCCACTTCTGATGATGACGCTTATAGTTATGAGGAGAATATATTTAAAGCCAATGTCTCCCACAATATTGTAACATGTAGATATGACCCCGATGAGAGTCAATCCAGTGTTACTGATAAGTATGAAAAATAAGCCATATGCACAAAAGATAAGAAAGATAAAATAAGGGAATCCACGATAAAGAATCGACAAAAAGAAAATAAAAATTATCAATGTGGTGATAGAAAATGCATCCTGAGTCATAAATGTGTATCCATTCATACATCTTACTGGAAAATTATAGATGGGAAGGACGTGTAGGTTTCCAATGAAGATGATACATCATATTTTGATATGGATATAAACTCACCAAAGGTGTCAATAGCAACAATCACATGCATACAAAAAACATGTAAAGAAAAAGGTTTAATGATGCATAATAGAGTTTCCCGTATCGCATGTGACAAAATATTATCCTTTAGAATCGATGACACCAACCAATTGAGAGGGAAGTTGCATCCAATGTTTGAAAAGAATTCACAACTCTAGAGAGGAAGAAGTACTACTACAACAAAGTCACAAAACAATCTAAGTGGACTATTCCAGTTGAACTACTTAGATAGATCAAGATCATGTAGTAGAAGAAGTAGATTTAGTTGCAGACTATGAGGAATCATTGTCCACAGCTGCATCACTAGTTCCATCCACTACCTCATCATATCCATCTAAATCATCTTCAAATCCACCCACTTTTGATGATGACGCTTATAGTTATAAGGAGAGTATATTTAAATCCAATGTCTCCCACAAGATTGGAACATGTAGAGATGACCCCGATGAGAGTCAATCCAGTGTTACTGATAAGTATAAAAAATAATTCATATGCACAAAAGATAAGAAAGAGAAAATAAGGGAATCTACGATAAAGAATCGACAAAAAGACAATAAAAATGATCAATGCAGTGATAGAAAATGGATCCTAGGCCATAAATGTGTATCCAATCATACATCTTACTAGAAAATTATAGATGGGAAGGACGTGCAGGTTTCCACTGAAGATGATACATTTGATTTTGATATGGATATAAACTCACCAAAGGTGTCAATAGCAATAATCACATGCATACAACAAACATGTAAAGAAAAAAATTCAATGATGCATAATAGAGTTTCCACCTGAAAGGAAGAGACTCAATTACTCATAGGACAATATATTCTACCCCATTTGAGAAATAGTGATAAAATTAAGGATGAAAAAATCTTATCGCATGTGACAAAATTATAAAATATAGAACCAAAGAGTTTACAACTTAAAGGAACTATTAAGAATAAAGACATCACAATTTTAGTTGATCCTGCAAGTACACGTAATTTGTTGTATATAAAAATGGAAAAATAACTTAATAATTTTGGATACCCTATGAAGTATATCATCGTATCAACTATTGATTTATCGACATGTGGAAGGAGTAGGGAAGTGTGATAAGTTTTCCTTACATATTCAATACTTGAATCTACAGATAAAATATTATTCCCTATCACTAAAAAAAGTAGATATGTTGTTAGGATCATAATGGCTAATGAAATTAGGTACCTATGCCACCAACCTACAAAATGAATATATGGAATTCAGATTGAAAGGAAAGAATTACAAATTGTATAGATCAGGAAGCTTTCAATCATCACAATTCATTAAGAATTAATTCCAAAAGAAAATAGGTCCATCTACATTTAAGATATATGAAGCAATTATTGCAATCAACATTGCATATTGCAACTCCACATTTGATCAAAATGGACCCAAAATCAAGATGATATCATCCAAGATAGATTTGAGGACAAAGCTCCTTTAAAAAACGTGGAAATGTGTTGTATACGATTAAATAACTATCAATAACATTTAGGTTTAACAATAATGAAATAAATGTTGCGGTAATAAGTTAATAAGTAGATAACGACACAAAAAGACGGCAATGTTTATATTAATTATATTTATAACTAAATATGTTAAATTATAATTATCAAAATATAACCATCACGTAATTTCATGAATTTACGTGAATGATCATTATGAAGGCCTATATATTCAGACATTCTTATTGTACTTATCATATTTTATCATCTTATCTATTCAATAAGCTTTTATATATATTTTTGAGCCATGGATTTGTGAATATAACATAAAACATGAACTACCTTATTTTACATTTGACTTTATTTGTATGGGTTTTAAGATACAATGATTTGTTATTAGGATAGATATTTGTAAATTTATCCACAAATAATGAGATTATATTTTAAAAAATGGTCATTATTATAATGTATGTGATCTTCTAAGTAAACAAAATTATATAACAATAACAAATAATAACCATAAATCCAAAAAATAATAATCATGAACCCAAGATAAAGTATAAACACGTGAGTATCATTGTATTGAGATCTATTGAATGTTATTATATTATAACAAACATAATTTATGGAGCGATTCGTTCCCTGAGGAGTAGTTTATGGTGTTATCCTACTTTAAATGCATTTTCTACATTCTCATGTTGTTTATTATATAATCACATATATTTATTTTCAAAGTGAATGGTTAATTCTTAAACTTAAAGGTTTATTTTTTATCTACATATGTACTACAATTTTATTTAAGTAATAATATTTCCTAGCTTCATAATGCTTAATTAATTTAATGGATATATCTGTTGAATATAGAGTCCCTTCAAATTTATAGGTCATCTTGTATGAGTGTGAAACAATATTAGCATAAATTTAACTTTTGTTCCTAGATTTATGCGAGGCTTGCTTTTAGTAACCTTCCACATTAGCTATTTTAACCCATCGATGTTTTGAATCCACAACAAGATCCATACTTAGGACAATTCAAGTTGAACAAAAGAACTAGAACTAGGATTAATTAATAGAGATGCAGAGAAAAATCCAAATTAAAAAAATAAGATTGACTTCATTGATTGGAATTAAAGGAAATCTTGTTAAAAATAATGTTAAAATGACAAGGCCTTGATTAATTTAAAAAAAGTGATAAATATCGAAATAGTTTTTTTAATAACAAAGTTTTTGTAACATCCCATCTTTTGACTAGTCATGTAAACCGCCATACACATTGCACTTTATTTTGCTTATTGTTTGTTGGACTGAGCTAGATTGAGTAAACTATATTTTGGCACGTTAGAACTGATTATGTGTTACTACTCTATTGATGATGTTTCTATTCTTATGATGATACTATGAGTGTGATGTGATGATGTTACCATTCTTATGAAATTTTACTATGATTATTTTATTTTTATGTTGTAGTTATCATGGGATTTCTTTCTTTCATAATGACAGTGTATATCGACTTATCGTCCTTAATGAAATATGATATATATACATGATGTTGTACGTGGATACCAATCCATGATGTGAATGATTTAATGATGTTATGTGATGAAATGAGTGAATGATGATGATATGGATCAGTTTTTGATCGAATAGAGATATTTGTTAGAAGTGTATGGCTTCAAAATACTAATTTGTATCACACAAGGACTATGATATAGACGAATACTTGATATGATATGAGGAATAAGTATGTTTTAAGCAATAAATCTTAGAAATTGGCAGGGTAATATGATGACATAAATCAATTATCTCAATAAGAGCATAGTGTGATTTTGACAGGTCATAGACCCAGTATGTTGAGAGGGACGGAGGTATTTCCCACCCTATGTGTTTTATGATACCCAAGGTTGTTGGAGGGCTATGTTGAGTCACGCTCCCATAGATGTGTGATGACGATGGTCAGATTCCTTCTAGGAGGGGTAGGTTCCACTGTTTATCCAATGCTAATGCCCTCATTTTCTATATGGGTCTGAGTCGATGAAGCGGACACCACATATTTACTAGAAAAGGAAGGATATGGAGGATGCAAAGGTAGGATATGATGGGAGGATTTTTTATCCAACATTGTGGGGGATTGGGGGTACTATGGTAATATGTTGTGGTAGTAGGTATCCATCCCCTAAACATAACTGATTAATTGATTACTATAAATCTAAGCTTAATGATGTTGAATCTTGATTATTTAAAACATTAGATAACTCATATTGATAATTTGATTATGTTAAAGTATCTATGAGTATTACGTCTACATTTTTATTGTTAATTAGTAGACATACATAGGCAAGATATGCTTACTTATAGTACATATGTGATATGTGCATACGTTGTCCACACATGCAGACTTTGCATATATACACTAGTATTGTTATACAAGTGCTCACAAGGTTAAATAATTGTGTGAGTTATTACAAAATAGTAAGTTATTATACATTGGTAATGGAAGTTAAGATATGTAAGGATGTATTAAACTAGTCATTTAGTAGTCCTTAAATTGTATGTGAGCACTATAATAAATAATTTATTAAGTGTCATTAGTTGAAATTATTGTAAGAAATTGATGTAAATAAGCATGAACATTGTTCCATATTCAAAAATATAATTGTACTATTGAATTATTAATTACAATTAGTTTTACCCTTAAGAATACTTTTCTATAAGTGTAAAAGTACTATGTTGGTATACTGTCACTTAAAAAAAAAACAAATGAGTAATGCATGCTTATTATTATTACTACTATTTAGTCAATAATTATTATTGTTATTATTAATATCATTATAAATTATTACTGTTATTTTTAAACTATTGGGAATTAATTAATTTCATTGTGCTAGTTAAATTAATGGATTATTCTGCCCCCTTGGATAAGTGGAATAATATATTATTTTAAACAAATTGGGAGTGAATTGTGTAAAATCAAACAATATTATATTAATATTATATAAATATGTAAACAAATTTTGAAATCAGAACATCCTTGTCAAATCTGATTTTTATTAAGTAATCAAGACATTGGGATATCATTATGTTAGGTCATACTTATTAATTATTATTTTATTCTAAAAAAAATTAAATCATGAGTGGTAGGTGCATCCGTCAATTAAAAAGATAAGCCTCATAAATCAACCCAGTAGTGGTCATTCTTAAATATTAATAAATAATTGAAATCGTTGTGACATAACTAATTTAATAAAACATTATTGTTTGAACTAATCGAGAGAAAACATGATCTAATAAACATATTGGATAATAAATTTCCTTGAATAGCGGAAAGGCGATTAATGGATTTGGATGTCAAGAAGATGGGGGGGGAGGTGGTGCAGTAAGGATGAAGGAAGCATAAGGAAAATGGGTATATAGGGAAGGTGGGAGGGAGTAGTCGGGGATCTTCTTCAATATTTTTTGTGGGGGCCAAAGGAAAATTGAAAGGGAAGGGGAAAACCTTGTTAAAGAGAGGAAGGGGAAAACTTTCTTTTGGGAATCAAAACAAGGAAGATGTTATTGGAATTATCAGTTTGTGGGCTTAGGGGCTAGGAATTCTGTCAATTTCCTAGGGCCAACACGATCATAGATCGAAAAAATGGTGGTTTATTGAGTCAGTTGCGAAGCACTAAGGAAGCTAAGTCGAAAAATTAACCGGATCAAGGGGGTACGTCTACCATATACTAGCATCAGGTATTCTTCTAGTTAATTATGAGTTTTTCCTATTCTAACTTATGTTGAAATATGCACAAAGAAAATCATGTTATTTAGTATAAAATCATTTCTTATCTGTTTGTATGTTGAAAATGGTATGTTGAAAATTACTAAAATAAGAAAAATAAATAGACTTGAATAAACTATCAAATAACTTAGATTTTTATTGAAATTTGCAAAACTATATTAGAATGATCTTAATACATAACAAAGTTAGTCGAGAATAGACTTATTGTTCTGCTACAAACCAGAGCACTATAGTTTTGGTTAATTTTAAAAAGTATATATAATTATATTTTCTTAATAATAAGGTTTTGGTTTATTTTAAAGATAATTAATAAAATATTATAATTAAAATATGTCAAAGATTTAATACAATCATAGGATTGTCAAAGAGATTGACACATTATTTCCAAGATAGTTATAATAACAAAAAAAATAATATGATATCTTATGAACTTAAATTCTAGGCACCGAAAAAAAAAAACCTATTAAGAACCTAATCGCCTTAATGATTACGTCTAAAAAAATCATTTTGATATTTTAGTAATCATGTTATAAGAATGATTATGGATAAGGATAGTATAATATATTTTTAATCTGTTTGAATCATAATATATCACTAACATATGAATTAATGTAGAACTAATTAAAGTAAATAATATTGGGTTTTCATGTTTTCTTATGTTGGTTGATCATTTTTTCTTATTGGTTGATAAAAGGGACTTATTTTTCCAGCTTAATTTAAAACCTCCATCTGTGTTAAGGTTCTTTGGATGTTTGATGATTTATCAGTCTCCTCTTGAAATCATCATTTCAGATAATAATCTTCCTTTGCTAGTATTTTGGTATCTTCTAGGAACAAACAATGATTGGTTTTGAGGGAAGGTTCCTCTAATGTTGATGTACGAATATGTTTATTTCTATTTGGGCCACCAAGGAGAAGGTTAATTGGGGGCGCACATGTTAGCTTAGTCTATTTTGTATTTCATTGGGTTAGAGCATATATTTTGTAAATAAGTCGGCCCCTTACTAAAAACAATGGACCTTATTAGGATTGTAGAAATTCAGGCCTACAGTAGATTAATTTCACTCACAGCAATTAACAATTGATCATGCAAATTATCAATAATGGAGACTGAATATGGAGCTGTAACACAAAATTATATTAACTG
>LPNX011020075.1:414108-447838 GCA_001517045.1 Pseudotsuga menziesii
TGCAAAGTAGTCGTAATGCCTTACGTTCCACCTCACCAAAGAAAAAAGAGGAGCAGCAGCAACAGCTGCGCCAGCTCCTTCCACTTTCGGTAACGCCGGTAGAACTGCTGATCTATGCGCCCACAGGCCAGCGGATGGATATTACCATAACAGCGCAGGTAAGAGCTTCGGAAACAATAAGGATTACGGTCCCAGCTTTGGAAACTCGAACAGGCGAGGTTCGAATCTCCGGGAGGACAGCAATTGCAACGGCGCTGGTTTCTCTCACAGGCGCCCCGATGCCCGCGGCTCAGCTATTCCCGAACCCGTCTTCTCCCAATGGCTACCTTCTGAACGCATTCGCCGTCTTCAAAACGAGCAGATTGAAGGGGCATTACCGAAATAAATAATCCGAGTTCAATGAATTTCACAACGGAGGAGAAGCACAGTTCTGAAAAATTAGGGTTCGCATAAATCCCATCAACAGAAAATTAGGGTTCCCAGAAATGCAGTCATCTTCAAGATGAGAAAAAGGAGTGGCCTGAGCACTCTCCACAATAAATATCACAACATCTTCTCAACACACGCAGCAGCTCCAAGATTTGAGTGTATACAAAAACGCAGCTACAGGCACGCAGCAGTCTTCACTCATCAACGAATGTCTTCACGCAGATAATCAGGCTTATACACATCACTGATGGGTAAAGTTAGGGTTTACTTCAATATTCACGCAGCATATACAGAAACACACCACTTCAACGCAGCATCAAAGGAGTGCTTCAACGCAGGGATAACACCATATACAGATTCAAACTTACGGTTTGGCTTTTAGCAGCAGAGAATAAACACAGGCAGATGGAGTAACGCATACATTGCATGCGACTCCACTGGCAGACTGATGGAGCAGTCTGGAAATGGAATGGCAGGAATGGGCAGAAATGCAGCAGGAGTTATGGCAGACAGCCTGCTCTGATACCAGTTGTTAGGTATAACTCCCGATTGATTGTTTATTCAAATGCAAATGCCTGTATTTATACATTTCATGAGGCGGTTGATTACCAGCCTCTTCGCCTTCCTAGCTATTCATATTCCTATTATTTATTTACAATAATCCTGACGGATTATTCTAAAAATTCCTGGTTCCTAAAAGTGCATATCTTCTTTTTATGAAAGATGCCTTGCTTTACACCAGTTTTAAGGCATAAAGGAAAAGCTAGTCTAGGGGAAATTGCCTTTTTTTCCCACATCATCCTCCTTCCTTTTCTCCAACAAAAAGCATGAATTAGTTTTCTTTCCATCACTTATTAGCTTTCCCACTTTATTTATCCAATTTGTGAGCATCTTCATAGATTTGGAAAGTCTTTCTTACACCTATGGGGGATTTGACTAGATTTAGTAAGCCTGTTTTTTTACCAATTCGAATAGAAACCTAGTGCTTTCGAATCTCTCATGTAATTATATATTTGAGTAGACTATTACTTCATATGGTTGTATTATGTACACTTATTCAACATGGGATTAATTTATGCTCCAATTCCAGTCTCCTTTTGTGTGAATTTTGCATCTTTTATTAGCAATTTTGTGAGTGTAATTGATCTATCAGTTGGGTTCAATTTCCACACCTATTCCTAATCATAATAATAAAACTATATGGGCTCAAAAGCTTCTTGATGCAGCTGGAATTGGTGTTGGAGATCCAGAAGACAGAAGAAGAACAAGGTCCCAGTATCAGAATGAGCATGCTGCACTATCTCTCACATATTCGCTCTCTACAGTATGGTGAAACAAATTTCCAGGTTGGTGCTACCTGATGATGGTGAATGATCAACTACATGGCCCACAGAAGCTGAAACTTGATCATTCCCTACCTTCACCATCCATAAGAGACAAAAAGATTCATCAGTTCAGAAGTACATTAAGAGGTCCACTGATTGACCATGCTACTGTATAGAGCTGCAAATTTGCATAAGTGTTATTTCTCAAGTTATTTTTCTAAGGAGAAAGCTTCTTTCTTCTAAAGATAGCTTGCAGTTTTCTATTTCCTGCTTATTTCGAGGGGGGGTTTCCCATGAGGTTTTCCCCTGTTTCCTCGATTGCATTAAGCATCATTTTTTTACTATCTTTTAGATTGTATTTTGGTGACCTATGGTATTGTTACCAGGGCCCACATTTTTCCAAGTTAGGATTCATGGGGGGTGTTAGGATTATTAATCCTCTCTTGGTCAAATGTTTATTATATTAATTATCCTAATTTAGGAACCTTAATTAATTATTTGGGTCCACAAGTACAATTGGGTCGACTTGGCCTAATGGTGCCACATGTACCAGTCAATGGAGTATGGGGAACACTGCTATAGGTTAGATGCCACTTACTTCATGTGCATACATTAGTTTGGACGCCTCCTAGACCAATCCCTACATTTTAGGATCCACTGGGAGTCTCGGAACCAACCTACTTCATTTAGTTGGAGCTTGTACTAGTTAGTCTTAGTTAGCCTCCAGTTACTTTCAGTTAGTTCACAATAAGTTAGCTAGCACATTCCTTGCATGGATAATGCATGGTTGCATGTGGAGTAGGTGCCTTTTCCCACCTATCACACTCAATTGCACTAATTTAAATATCCATCACTGATTGATTGAGTTGGTTGGACATCTGGGAGTTGATTTTGGCCTCTGATATTCATTGAGACACCATGAGTTAGAGATTAAGTTAGATACAGTCAGATCTGCATGGTAGATTCAAATTTCTCCCTAATGCATTCAAATTCTTCCTATTTGTAAACTATTGTAACACTGGATTATTATTGTGAATGATACTGTAAATTCCTGAGCAATACTTGTGCGTTTCCTGTATGGTTTGTTTTGTTTAGTTTCTATCTTCATTCTCCATTTGTTGCAAACATTATTAGAACTATATGCTTGAATATATAAATGGAATTCAAATTCTAATAGACCTCTCTCTAATAGAAGGAGCTTTTCCCTTGCCTAAGACCTAAGTACCTAATTTTACTCGTATTGTCTCATACTTGCACCATTCTTTTTTCTTGATTTCTAGTTTTCTCGTTTTTGCTCAAAATCAGCTAGTGCGTCTCTCTCCATGGCTGCACCCTGGCTCCACCTCCTTGAATGATTCCAACCCTTGAGATTCATCCTTTCTTTCGGCTACTCAGTCTCTCAGGTGGCCTCTCCCCTCATGGTTGATTACCTATGGAAAGAAGGGAGGCACACCACCTCCTATAAACGCCCTTTCTATTGGGTTTTCCACTGTTAGAAAAGAAGTAAAATGCACACCCCTTAATGGTTGCGGTGAGCCCTCCACTTGACCTCTAGGGCTCTGACCGAGAGAAACTATGCCCTTGGTTATCCTTAGTACATCCTGGAACCTGATCCCTTTCGTTTTTCTTCCGCATACCAATGGGGCTCTCCCTCGATAAATGCACTACTCCTTGATTTTGGGACTACTGCCAGAATTCACCATAATTGTGTTTCATGTGCTTAGGCCTCCTCCTCACTTTCCAATCAATCGGTATCAGAGCCTAAATATCCAAGGAGAAGCTGCATATCTTGAGTATGAGATCAAACATTTTTTTTTTTAAGTTTTCATGATTTCCATTCTAGATCACACCCTTCTCAGGGTTTCCTTATTAGTGTCAGGGGGTGCATAGGTATCCTAGCCCAAGGGGTGCATATATCTCCACCTTAGAGAGAGGAATTTCACAGATCTCTCCCTCTAGTTCTTCTCTCCCCCTTTGCTCCATAATTTTGTGCTTTGTGTTCCCACAACAGAACACGACCCATATTTTTTTCCAAATCCAATTTTTCTTGTTTACTTATGTTTTCCTCGGGATTCCTTCTATAAAATATCCCTTAGGTTTGGATTCAGAATCGAATTCCTCAAATCCCATACAAGAACTTTCCTTGGTCCTTAGTGAGTTACTAAAAATGCAACAACAAAATAATCCATCTCCCAATCCCTTCCAGTTGGATACTCGAATCCAACTCCCTAAGTTTGATGGGATAAACAATGGAGAAGATGTGGATTCATGGATCCATAGTATTTTCACATATTTCAATACTTTCTTGATCCTCAAAGAGGAAAGAAAACTTTATATTGTCACCTTGCAATTGGAAGGACTGACCCAAACATGGTCATAGAAATAAAAGAACACATTCGTGGTATATATTGGGGATGCTCCAGGATCCTCTACCTCTCAAATATTTAGAAGTTGGGCTCAACTTTGTGAATCCTTGATAAATAGTTTCTACCCACACGAGTACATATAATATTTATGGATTAGATGGTACTAGCTCTGCCAAATCCCTACATAAGGAGTGCGAGCATACATCAACTACTTCTCCAATCTACGCCTATTGTTCCACATTCCAGATCTGAAAGAGGTATCAATACTTAAGTTTATTTATAGGTTATTGGTTCAATTCCATAGGGAAGTAGAGTTAATTGAAAATCATGCATTAGGAAAGTTTTTTGGAGTGATTTGTCAATAGAAATGAAGATAGATCCTAGGGTCCGTACTCCTTAGTCCTGCCCCACCCCTAATCCCTTTGTTTCTCAAAGACCCACCTCCAATATTTCGACCTTCTTCCCACTTACTCATTCTTTGAATCCAAATACCAATACACCTTGGTGTTCCTTACACAATACTAATTCCCACAACACTGCATATTGTAGAGTTCTCAAATATCTAAAAACCACCAAAACCTTACTCACTGATCTTACTGATTCCCAACCAGTCGAAGACAATGAGGAAGTTTCTCTTGAAAACTCCACTGAAGTAGATCCCTCCTTGATCTTAATGATTGCTGAATATCCGAACTCATCAACCCAACCCCTCTTCACTCACAACTACCAAATCAAAAATTCTTTGTCTTTACTTATCATGGACAATGGAATCCATAAAAATTTGGTGTCTGAAGATCTAGTCAACCATCTTCATTTGGTCACTACTCCGCACCCAAAACCCTATCATCTAGGATGGGTTCAAAAGGATGTTCCTCATCTATTGGTATCTCAACGCTTCCTATTCATCTTTTCCATAGTCCAATTTAAAGACACTTTCCTCTATGATGTATCGCCTTTGGGTTGTTGTGACTTACTTCTTGGCATACCCTACCAAGCCCAAAGGAATGCCATTTATATGGATAAAACCTGCCAATATAAACTTACAAAATATGGGCACACCTATATCCTAATGGCAGCAACACCCAAACCCACTTCTACCAAAGGCACAATCCCTCATATCCATATGAATCAGTGTGTCTCTCTCTATTTGGTGTGCCCCATACCACTAAACAATACTACACATCCTATTCCTGAAGCAATGACTCCTATACTTCAATAATTTGTTGATGTTTTCCAAACTCCTACGAGCCTTCCCACTTCTCACCATATAGACCATTATATTCACCCCATCCCAGGGTCTTCCTTACCTAATGCACCCATTTACCGGTTGGCCCCATGAGAAATAAAGGAAATGGAGAAGCAATTGATAGACCTCATCAACTCTAGTCACATTCAACCATCATCTTCTCCATATGATTCTACCACCTTTGTATTCCCAAAAAGAGACACCTCATAAATTTTCCTTGTCCCTGATTACCGAGCCCTTAAGAAAGCCACAGTAAAAAATTGTTACCCCCTACCTCATATTGAGGAGTTACTTGACACCCTCCAAGGAGCTAAGGGGTTCACTAAATTATATTTGATAGCAGGCTACCATCAGGTTTGAATGAACCCATATGATGTGTGGAAGAAAGCCTTTAAGACCAAATTTGGTCTTTATGAATGGAAATTCATGCCCTTTGGCCTCACTAATGCACCAACCATGTTCATGTGGCTCATCAATGATATTTTTCAGAAAACATTTGGGTTGCATTGTGGTCATCTACTTAGATGAAATTCTCATCTTCAGTAAGACATGGGATACCCACATGCAGCATGTCCATCAAATTCTCCAAATACTCAGAGAACACAAGTTACAAGTCAAGGAAAAAAAGTCCTTTTTTGGCTATAGTTTAGTTCCTTGTCTCATCTTTGTGGTAGACTCGGAAGGTATTCAACCAGATCCCACCTGCATCCAAGCCTTAAAGCAATAAACACAACCTTCTTTGGCCAATGATCTAAAAATATTCCTGGGTGGTATCAATTTCTATCATAAGTTTATTCTTTTATTTTCTGAGATTGATCGTCCTTTGCATCAGCTCTCTAATAGTCATTCGACCTTTCTTTGGACTAACGAAGCTACCAGCCACTTTGTTCATCTCAAGGAGGCACTATGATCAGCTCCAGTATTGCATTTTCCATACCTCTCTCAACCATTTGAGATTGATTCAAATGCCTCACAATATGCTATCAGTTATGTGCTTAAACAGGGAGGGCACCCCATTTCTTATCACTCATAAACTCTTTCTGAGGATAAGAGAAATTATAGTTCTTATGACAAAGAATTTTACAGCTTGGTCCAAGTTCTCAAGAAATGGCACCATTATTTGCTGGGAAAAGATACTATTCTACATACAGACCATCATCCACTGATTTTTATTAATTCACAGTAGAAGATTCAGGAGCAAAGGAATTGTAAAAGGGATCCTACATTAAACAATTTCATTTGGTAATCAGATATAATAAGGGTACTTCTAATAAAATGGTTGATTTACTTAGCATACCACCAACTCGATTTCTCCCAATTTTAGAGGTGCATTGTGCTAATTATGATTCATGGAAAGATTGGTATGCTACTGACCAGGAATTTCAACATATTTGGGTTGCCTTACACAGTCCCATGGTTATCAATCAGATTCCATTCTTGGACTACACCATCTGGGAGGGATGTCTCTACAAATTAAACTTTATTTTTGTTCCACACTCAGATCATCGTCTCTTGCTCATTAAAGAAGCTCATGCATCAGCATATGGTGGCCACTTTGGTACCACAAAGACTCCCCAATATCTACAACGCCATTTCTATTATCCTTCTATGCAACCTCAAGTTTATAAATTCATCAAATCTTGTGCATTATGTTCCCAATCAAAGCCATCCAATAGAAATCATGGCTTATATCAGCCGGTTCCTCTCCCTTCTTGACCGTGGGAGTCAATATATATGGATTTCTTAATAGGACTACCCACCACCTAAAATAAACATGATGTAATCTGGGTAGTGGTATTGCATTTTAAAATGGCTCTTTTCATTCCATGTACAAAGACTACTACAACAGCACAAACAACAAAGTTGTATTTTCAACATGTATGGCCACATTTTGGCCTCCCAAGCAACATCATTTCAGATAGGGACTCACACTTCCTCAACACATTTTGGAAGAAAATATGGGTGCTACTTGGGTGTCAGCTAAAGTTCTCCACCGCCTTACATCCTGAAAAGGATGGCCAAACAGAGGTAGTCAACCGGGTATTGGTCCATGATCTTCGTACTCATTTTGGGCACAACAAACAGTGGGACAACTAACATATTCTACAGCATAGCTACAACAAGGACACACAATATTCTACTGGGTTCTCTCCTTTTGAAGTACGTTTGGGCTTCCAACCAGCATCCCCAGCCAATCTTCCCCTCACTTTGGATCCCCAAGGTACAGTGCATCAACAATGAGAACAACACTCTACCCATCGGTTTCTCCAACAAATTGCACAATGACACACTGTAGTAACAACAACACTAAAAGAAACTCAATATCATGCAAAGCAAAGGAATTAAAAACAAAGGAACTCCATTTCCTTTCAGCTTGGAGATAAAGTATGGCTATATCTGGATAAGAAACACTTCAAATTCCAGCATCATAAACTTCTTCTAATCAGATATGGCCCTTATACCATTTTAGAAAAGACTGAGGAGAATGCATATTGATTGGATCTTCCCCCGCAGCTCGGAATAATTAATGTAATCAATGTCAATCATATGAATTTGTTTGATCCTCCCCTCTTGGAGGAACTAGTCACAATTAAACATCTAGTGGACAATATCCTGGACTTCCAACTCCCCTTGTCCAAAGACATGCTACTTGACACCAGGAATCGTTCTACAAGGAACCGAACCTACACCTCCTACCTTGTGTCATGATCACAAGGACAAACTCCAGCCCAAGCAAAGTGGATGACCATTGAAGTGGTGCATTGTATCTTTCCTCAACTTCTCATAGAATCCAAGACGCTTCCATATCTAAACAGGGAGGAATTGGGCCACCAAGGAGAAGGTTAATTGGGGGCACACATGTTATCTTAGTCTATTTTGTATTTCATTGTGTTAGAGCATATATTTTGTAAATAAGTGGGTCCCTTATTATAAAATGTGTACCTATCTCTAATAGAATGATATTTTCCCTTTCCTAAAACCTAATTGCCTCATTTTATTCTTACTGTGTGATAGTCGTGCCATTCTTTTTGCTTGATTTCTAGTTTTCTGGTTTTTGCTCAGAATTAGCAAGTGCACCTCTCTCCATGGATGCACCCTGAATATGCTTCCCTAAATGATTCAAGCCCCTAATATTTATCCTACCTTTCGGGTACTCAATATCTTAGGTGGCATCTCCCCTAACGGATGATTACCTAGGGCAAGAAGGGAGGCACACCACCTGCTATCAGTGCCCTTTCTGCTGGGTTTTCCACTTCCAGAAAATAAGTAAAACGCACCCCACTCGATGGTTGTTTTGAGCACTCCATTTGACCTTCAGGGATCTGACTGAGATATCCTATCCTCTTGGCTATCCTTAGTACATATTGGAACCTGCTCCCTTTCTTTTTTCTTCCCCAGACCAATGGGGCGCTCCTTCTAGAAATGCGTTGCTCCTTGAGTTCGGGGTTGCTGCCAGAAATTTCCAGGATTATGTTTCATGTACTTAGGCCACCTCCTACCCATCATATCACTATTACACATCCATGTTCTTTCAATATTGTATGGAATTAGTTTCATGTTACATTGATATATCATTTTCTACAAGAGCATGTCACCTTGTAGACACCTTTATATTGGTTCAGGTTGATAGAGTTTTTAGTAGATCTTATTTTTTTATTAATGTTTTTCATTAGCTTGAATGAAGTTATAATATATTTATTTCTTAGGATATTTGCAATATTTTTCAGTGAAGACACATATGCAAGTAATATAAGCTCTATTAGTAGAGGATTGAATATAGAGATAATGGGAGCCCCGACCTACACTTTCAAAATATTTTCTGATATATGTATTCTTATATCCTTTATTCTTAAATACTTTCAATAGGTGTTATTTTTCTTTCTCAATATGTTCATTATCTAAAATTCTAAATATCCTCATGGCTAGAGTGTTTAGGACCATTGTTTTTGGGCCTTGGGATAATAGGGAAAGATTCATGCAGAATTTTGCCTAAGTATGGAGAAGAACATAAAGGAGAAGGAAGGAGCTATGATTGAGGAAGCAACATAAAGGATAAAGGGAGGAATGTTGCAACAGAAGAAGTAAAGTAGAAGAAGAAGAATAGGAGAAGGTGTTGGAATAGGAAGATGAGTTAGACAATAAAGCCACAACAAAAGGTTAGAATGTGACATGTGATCAGCAGAAGAAGGCATTCAAATCGCATAACAGCTAGAAAGGGACAGTAAGGCATCATGCTGAGAAAGTGATAGGCCTTAATGAGTGTGAGTACAAGCTCAACTCGAGCTGACATAAAACACACGCATTAAGATGTATTTGTAAGTTAGGATGATATTGCCTCCCATTATGTGTTGCTAGAATAGGAAATAATTAGTCTCTATAGATTCTATATCAAGTCAGTATTTGAGTATGTAACAAGCATGTATGTGATCGATATCGAGTCTATAATTGGTCTATAAAAGGAGGAACCCAAGCTATATATGGGTTAGCTTCTCATGGCCTCTAGCAGTTTCTAGCTTTTGGGTTCTAGATTGGACTCTTGGTAGATGCTTGAGCTAGACTTAGCATATGTTTTGGTTAATTTCTCGGTATCGCTGAGTGCATCAAAGTAGATGGTGTGCATTTTAGTGCGCAGACGAGTAAATAAGGGTGATTCGATATAGGATGTGTGAAAATCACTAGTAGAGGTAGAGTAAAAGGAGAAAACATAGAATATCAGAGAGAATGAGAGGGAGAAAGAGTCTGTAAAATTAGAAGAGAAGATCGTGAGCAGAATCTGTAGCTTAGTGTGCATACAAAAGGTGCATCTATTTCCTCATGCTAGATGAACAGCAACTTGTGGTTTTCTCCTAGATGGGTTTCCACACTATATGTTTTTTATATGTGTGAATGTTGACAGTAGCTTAGATATATGCATGATTATTGTAGTAAATGGATGGATGTATCTTTTCTTACAAATGAATAGATGTATGATGGTTGCGTTGCATTACTGTATATGATTATACTGCATGTTTGTTGTTCATTTACTAAAGTTGTATAAAGAGAAGTTGGGTCACAATATAGCTTCTAAGCACAGTCACCACGAGTAATCTGACCCTAGACTTCATAGGAAGCCTTGACGCAAAACCAAGTTACTAAAATACCCTCCCACCCAGCTGTGGAAACATGGTTTTGCCAGTTACCCATCAAGAGAGATATCTAAGTTGAGATGGCATCTACGTAGCAGGTGCTGCTGACTGAGATTTTCTCTATAGGTTCGATATCTTGGGATTTTTTGTGATAAACACAAGGGACTGAACCTGGGTCTGTATCACTAGAGATAGGGATAGGGAGAGATAGTAAATCCAACAAATGGTTCTGTTTCCAGACCCTAAATTGTTGTGGATAGGGATATGTTGTGGAAACCTACAAAACCATAAATCCAAGATTGGGTGGAATACAAAGAGGACAATTCACAAATGATATCAGAAAAATAAATACCATGTCATTAATATAGTAAAATACCACTCTTTTCTTCATATATTGGACATATTTATTTCAGAAATGGACACAGTCACCATCTCTTTTCCAAACTTCCAGGACATGGATTTTTTATTGACCCATACTCATATTATAAAATAATTCAAATAAAAAACAAGGAATACATTTTGTACATTCATGGAAGGAGTTGTCTCTGAATCTAAGTGTTATCTTTCCTAGAAAATAATCAATTACGACAGTTCTTATTCAAAGTTAGATGCATCTTGTTTGGCCAATCAATTCTTATGCTTCAGACCTAGACTTTGGGATATTGTGATTTCTTTTTTTTACAAATGAATTGTGGATACACTAAAATGAAAAATTGAAAACCCATAACAACGTATTCAAGCACTAGGCCCTAATGTTAGATTCCTTAATAATTAACAACAAATCCTTTATAAATGCTCTGAGGTAAAAGCAATTCAACAATGGAGTATTATTATGATGCATGAAGATTATGTGTTATTTCTAGACAGTTTTATGTTATGATGTCTTAAGAAAAATCTATTCTATATTGGAGTCTTAATAAAAATATTTTCCATCGGTTAGTGGTAAAATAATCCATACTTTTTGTTAGTGTTACCTTTTTGTTAGTTAATAGGAAAAGTTGTTGCAAGTTATTATCCCACATGTAAAAGGAAAAGACAAGAGATGAAAATTAACCATAAAAATATTTTTAATCATTTGAATAGGACATGTAGGGGAATAATTTCCATAGATAATTTGGAACACTAACTCTCAACTCAGTGCAACATCCATACTGTCCTTAGAGGTTGCTATGCATGAGTTTGCGTCGATACCTTATCAGGAAAGTTTATTGTCATCTATTGTATTGTCTTAAATTGTAAATTTTATCATGGTGAGTTTTATTTCGAGGCTACAATTATTCTTGTTAAATATAATGCAGTGGAGAGACCCATTCTCAGGAAGGATGGTACCCTAGTCAATTAACTAGGGTAGATTAAGACCCTAGAAGGCACCATAGGGCCCCCAATAGTCTCCAAGGGTTCTTGGTATAGGACCAAGTAGGTTGGTGCCATGGAAAATCCCCTAGAATGTGTCTAGGGCCCCTATGTGCCTCTAGGGTGAGTCTATTCTAGGACTAGGGACACGATGTCCAAGTAGATGATGTAGATAGAGGTAGAGACATTCTTGGTCTGGGACCGAGCATACTCTTGGTGTGGGACAAAGTAGGTCCTACAGGTGGTTGATTAGCATTCAGTATGGGACTAAAGCTCAGCCTATTACTAAGGACCATTATCTAGGATAATGGAGGACCTGATCAGGGACGAGGTGGTTAATCAACATGATTCATTCTGGGACTGAAACTCAGCCTAGGGATGAGAGCCATTATTGAAATAATGGAGGATCTTAGTCAATTAACCAAGATAATGATGTGTGATGTCCTCTCTCCTAATCAATTACTGCTAGGTTGTTTCACAAGGGACTCGCCAACCCTTGATGATGTCACTAGAACCTAAGACTTAAGAGAAATATTGAGGACCAAAGTATCATACCATCCAATTTGGATCTTCCCTTATAAAGTGATAATAAAATATATGAAACAATGTACCTTGAGAGAGAGAAAATATTAAAATCCTTGGTCTTGTTGGTCCTATAGGTAAATATTTGTCCACCCTTGTGGTTCACCTTGATCTTGTGGGGTTGTGGGTTGTTTTATTGTGACCTCCTTGGTTGACTCGTGGTCCTTTATCTTACTTGGTCCTAACACTCTTATTGTGTTTTCCTTTGATTATGATGAATCCTACTTTGTGGGTTTTATTTTTCAGTACACTATCCTAAGTGCATTTACTTTATGGTTTTAAAGGACCATTGGACCCCTTATTGTTTATGGTTTTCTTATAAAACCTTTAGACTATTTGCTTTATGTTTTATTATAAACCATTGGACATTTTATTATTTTACCTTTTGACCATTTTTTTTATTGCTACAGCATTTTACCTTATGGTTTTATTTTATAATATTTGGACCATTTATTTTATGGTTTTGTTTTGGACCACTTTATTTTTATCTTTTCCTAAGTCAACCTAAGTGTTTTATTCATGTTGTTTTATTTAATCACTCTACAATATATATATATAAAGCTAAGGGTACCATTCAAGACAGACACAACAAGTCGTATTTTACTCTTATCTAATTTTTAGATGTTGTGACTTCCACATGACTGTAAATCTCTCCCTCCCCGCGTGTGACTCTAATGCATTCTGTGCGTGACTCTTCAACACCATGCTAACATGATCGGGCTCTCTCCTTGTGCATGATTTTTCACTGCTTCTCCACGCTTCATTTTCCTAGAATAATCGTGTGCACTACTACTTCACCCATGTGACTGTATCTCTGAGACCATGATCACTTGTAGCATGACTCTCCTATGTATTGGTGGTTTCTACCCTAGCATGGTCATGTCCGAATCCTCTCGTTGTCATGATTATTCCTCCATGTGACTCCACAACATTGACTATGGGTTTCCCAGCATGAAAATGAGTTTAAATTTCAGCGGGGACTGTGGGTTTTCCCCAGCATGACCATGAGTTTCTCTTTCAATGTAGAATGTGGGTTTTCCCTAGCATGACCATTCCCTATAATACATTAGCGTGACTATTATCCATGTATTTATTTCTCTGTTTGACTGTGGGTTACTTGTGACTATATGTATATTGTTCTGTATGACTCTATCCTCAGCGTAACTCATAACTCTACCTTCAACGTTACTTGTGATTGTATATTCAATGTTACTTGTGACTGAATTCTATACATGTCAGGGTGACTATGTAAAATCATGACTGTGAGACTCTACAAAAGTATGATTGTATGACCGTGTAATATCCCAAATTTTGACCTTGACTATATTGGGAATGAGCCCCACTACACATGTTTTATTGTATTTTTATATGATTATATATGTTGGGCATAGGCCCTGATGGACAACGACTATTGTTGTTGAACTGGGAATAGCACCCGATGTACTAGATTTATTATTATGTGATTGACCGCAATACCTAATATATAGTAAGATGATTGTTTGTGATGTATTTTGCAGAATATTAGATGCATGATTGATTTCTATGATGTGTTGGGTGTAATCCCTGGAGAACATGGGTTATGAGATTATGTGGTAATCATAAGATTTGGAGCACATGGGTTATGAGACTATGTGTTGAGCGTGAGCTATGGAGCACATAGGTAATCCCAACAAGTAAAATATGGAAGTGTTGGGAATTATCCATGGAGCACTCCAACTTGATGTTGAGCATAATATCTTGAGCATTAGATCGCTGGCCATTGTTTCCCTAGGTGTATTGTATAGGTGCATCCTAGTATTAGTGTTGAGCGAGAGGCTCTAGAATTGTACTAGTGTAACACTCGATTGGTAGTGTTGAGCATCAGCTCTAAATAGCACTAGGGGTTACTGTAATTAAGGGTGTTGAGTTGGAAAGACTTTGAATAGCATCAACCCTCATCATACTTATTTAATTTGATTAATTGAAATTTCAATCTACTTCTCATCAAGGACTGGAATACACTACTACGAATACGAGCTAATCCAACATGCAAGGAATATCTAGAGCTACCTAACCTAGTTGACCAGCCAAACCCTACTCGATGCCTTGTTAAAAGAATTAACTTAAACTAAAGAAGCATTAAATAAAACATTATTCTATATGATGCATGGATAATAATAGATGATTGAATTGAATAAGTAAGTCTATATAATGTATATATTTATACCCAGTTATTTTAATAAAAATAGATAAAGGATCCAAGTGAAAGTCTACATACACTTATGAGAATAATAAATATTTATATGGAGAAAAAAAAGAAATAAAGATATAAAAAATAATAAGTGAAAGTCTATGTATATATAGTATATTATAAGCTAAATATTTAAATGAAACTCAAGTAGGAACTAGTAAAAGTTCCTAGTTAACAAAATTAATATATATTGCATATAAAAACTCGAACTAAAGATTATTTTCAAGAAAAGAATAAAATCTTGATTTAACTGAAGTTAAACCAACTAGCCTTTTTCCAAAAAGATTATCTATAAGAACAAAGACAAGATAAGGCTTAGGGGATATGATTATTATTCATGGATGGGATTGGAGAGCATTTTCCAAACCGACATTTAAATATTATAGAGCTTGAATTTCCAAACAGTAGCAGCCTCACCCTTAGGAGTTCTATATTTCTTGCATGTTGGAGCCAGCTTAGGGGGATCCGATTTAGAACCAGGAACAGTTCTCGGTCATGGTTGGGAGGAACGTGGTAGTTCCAAGGTCATCTGGTTATCATTCCTAAGGTCATAAATAGAGAGTGTTTTAATAATTTTGGGTGTTGAAGTGTGCAGAGTTTCTTAAGCTATTTCAAGCTGCATAATTATAGGTAAGAGAATTTACTAGATTTCAGCTCTTATCTCTGTTTTTTATTATGTTTACAGGTTGATATTACAACCATTAGGTTTTGTATTGGGAGCTATAATTCACCCGTCTTCATTATGAATAAAAATTTTGGGTGTTTTTATTAGTTAAGATAGAATCTCAGTTTAAATTTTTATAAATATTTTAACATAAATTTCTTATCTAGTTTGTGTTAAATTAGTTTTAAAAGATTCTATAATATATTAAGGTTTAGAATAGATTTACCATTTATTCTTGATAAAGATAATGATGAAACCTTTCCCAAAACATAGAAAATAATATTGAATCCACACATAGAAACCCTAGAATCTGAGCAACAAGATAACATATATATCTAACCATTATGTCAAAAAAATAGGATAGAGTTATCTTCCAAACAAGTATTTTCTCCAACCAAGCAAAGCTAGGGTTGGAGCTCTGATATTTAAATATAGTATATAAACACAACACCTATATAAATTCCTCACGCATAATTATAGATTTAGATTAAAAATAAAACCCTTAAGCATAATATTACAGAACACTCACAAGGGATTACAACTATGAATAAAATGATAAGTATCATTTAAATAAACTATCCATTAAACAAACATTAAAAATACCAATGATAACATAGAGTCATGAACCAAGGATCGAATCCTTGGGAGTTTAAGAACACATATATCAACGTTCCAGAACCACGATTGTATTCCATAAAACATTCATATCATCAGTTGTAATCCTACTTAAAAAATTAAACAGAAGTATACTGCCATCCAAATAAATGAACCAAGGTCTCATGCCATCAACCAACCATCGAAACTCTTAACTTTTGGTTGGAGCGTGTGTAACCCATACTTCAAACACAATAAACCATTTCAAACCATCAAATTACATTAAAGCATTAGCTATGAATCCTGCTCTTGCTTCATAAAATAAATAAATAAACGGTCAACCATTGAATCCCATAAGCTAAGCATTTGCATGAATCTTGCTTATGTTTTTATAAGAATTAAATAATATTACACAAAGCTATGCCAGATAAGCAATGTAGGTTACCACGATAATAAGACTATTGTCGAAATAGTAGGGTCATATTTCCAGGGATAGCTTTCTAACTGTTTTAAGTCGCACTAAGAGTTAAATAAAAGAAAGAGCTAGGGAATTTCCCTTTGCTATGATAGAGAAGAAAAATAAACATTTTGAAACAACAAAAATAAGTCAACAGTCAGGAGTCTACGTTTTTAAAACCAAATCACATTAACATTTCATAAAATATACAACGGGGGATTAAACCCAAAAATTATCCACACTTAAGTAATAATTACAAATAGGAATATCATAGTGCCATTGCGGGCAATGACATAGTAGACATAGAACCCCTCCTTCTTATCATAATTACATTGCTCCCGACAAACGTTTTCCCAATAAATTTTAGTAATAAAACTACTTAGTACCAGACATGCTCTTAAAGTAAACCCAGAGACACGATGTAAAGGCAGATATTTATATAGATACCAACCCATCAAAATGAAAAGAATAAACCACGATTTATAACTTCTTTCTACTAGCTAAAATATTTTACAGAGTACCCATTTCCACCATGAAAATCCAAACAAAAGGTTTTATTTAAAGAGAAAATTCACCCATTGTCGTTACCACATTGCAAATGCCTAACCAAGACATGATCATAAAAAACCAAAACCCACAAATAATGTGAGCTTCAATTCGTTTCCCAAACCCTGGCATTTCCAAATGGAAGCCTCTAAATTGTGATTTACATTCATAGAATACCCATAATCATCTTGACCACATATGACCAAACAGATGGCTAAGACCCCATGTGTTTGGGGTTGCGAGGTGGTGGCTTGGTGGCTTAGCCTTTCCCCACAGATGCAAGTTGCTCAAAGTCAAACCTACCACAAAAACCAGTTATGCATCAGAAGCATGTTGCAAAAAAATACAAAAAAAACCAATAAGATTAATATTTTAACCACAGAGGATAAACACATACCTTGGAAATAGTATCATTAACCCTGTGAATTTTCTTCCACGCGCTGTTCTACCATCGAAATCCTAACCAAGGAGATCCATCAAAACCCTAGCTTTGGGCTTGTAGTCTGCGCCAGCATAGAGTAATCTACGCAGTCATCACATGGCTCACATTTAATATGACAACTACCTTCCACTATAGATTGTATTTTTACCTTCCACTATAGTTTTATGACTTGTTTATTTTGGTTAAGATTTGTACCAAGAAACCTAAACCCTTAGTGTTTAGGGTTAATAAACCTTATAGGTGATAGGTCTTGTTCCTCCTTTAGTACGCACATGCCGCATAGGCTCAGCAATAGATCACCTGCAAAAACCATAGATACATCATCCATTAGTTCATAAGAACCAAATAATCCAAAACCCTAGGATTTCCCTACCTTTCCGAGTGAGTCGTTTGGTAAAATCCAGCCACTCCTCCCCTTTACAAGTAGAGAAAAGTTAGCCTTGTAAATTTAGTAAATAATAATAAATAGAATAATAATCCAACATAAACAAGAAGTATTAGAAGCATCATTAAATTAAATAAATGACATAAGATACGCAAAAATCAATACATAAATGAACGTCAATAAAATCATCGCAATTAGAAAACTAGGTAATAACATACAAGAAGAAAAACAAGAAATGAAAACAAGTATTGTTTCCTATTAAGTTTTGAAAATGTTAAATACATTTATATATGTCCCTTAGATCTTAAGAATTCTCATTAACCTTACAATTTTTTTATTTTTTTTTATTGATTTTAGGGACAATACAAGTGGTATCAGAGCCTAGTTTCAAACACTTAGAGACCTTACGGGAGCTACTGAACATCCATTGCAGAAATAAATACTTGAAATCTTTATTTGTGATTTTAGTAGACTAACATAAGATTATTTCTTACTGATTGTTTAAATTGCAGATATAAAGAGCAGTCCAAATCATGGAAGAGAACAACAATCGACAAGGAAGCCTGAATTCCCCAACCCAAGAAGAAGAACTCGTGGTGGAGTTGAATTCTGATTTAATGAAAAATATATAGAGTCTGCAATAAGACCTACAGAGTTTTAAAGATTATAAAATGAATGAAATATGAGAACAGAAAGCAATAAATGAAGCTATACTTCGGAACTTGACAGGGGTAAATCCCCATGGGAAGCCCACCCAATCGACAAGCAAATCCAAAAATATATGTGATTACAAAAGAAGGACCAGAAGTCCAAGAGAGGAGGGACAATAAGAACACACCCCTGGTTTTGTAAAAGGAGAATATCACATTTCGTCTAGTAATGGCTCACCCTCTCCTTGTAAGAAAAAGCATAAAAATTATGACAACCTTCAAGGAGAGTTTGAAATATCAAAGCCCTAACATATGAAGGAGAAATGAATACTGAGGAGAAGGATGAAGAATGGCTCTTGGGTATGAATAATACTTCCGAGTACATGATTACTCCAGTGAGATGAAAACCCGGTTGGCCATTTACAACAGAAATGGAAAGGCAACTAGATGGTGGAGAGACCTAAAACATACTAAGAGAGATGAAGTAAAAGAGTTCAGATGGAGTACTTTCCATAGAATATTCCATGAAAAGTACATGTCTAAAAGATTCTTTGACATAAAAGTAAAAGAATTCCATGAATTAAAGATGGGCTCCCTAACCATGGATTCCTTTATCAACATATTTTTAGATTTGTTGCATTATGTACCTTACATAAAGGACGAAAAGGTCAAGATACAACAATTTTTGGGATGTCTTCCTCCAAATTTCAAGAGAGAATTGAGTTTGACATGCCCAAAACTCTGGACACCACCTTGCACAGGGTGAGACTTTGTTATGAACATGGATAACTGAGACAAGAAAATTTTAATAGGAATCGAGACAGGTCTAGGACCTTCTTAGAAAGTTGAAAACTTGGTTTTAAGCCACAACCATACAGAAAACATAACAATAGTTTCCCACCTAACAGAAATTTCAACAAAACTAGTGCACGGACAACTGTTCCCGCACCAAATGTCAACCGACCAGTAGCAAATGGAGGAGCCAAAGATGTCCCACTACATGTTAGTTGCTGGAAATGTCAAGGGCCCCATTATGCCAAATATTGTACAAACAATACTAATCGAGTCTAACACAACTTGCAGGAAGACCCAACATTAGAATACATGGCTAGTACACCTAGGATCTATGCAGCACTCGATGGCTGACAAGAAGACCATCATGCCACTATGGTCAAAATAGAAGGTAAGGTTTCAAACACTTCTACTTCAATTTTAATCAATCCCGGTGCTTGCCAAGGCTATGTTTTCCCCAAGATTGTTGACACATGTAAACTAAACAAAGAAAAACATGAGAAACCGTGGATGGTACAAAAATAAAGGTTTTAGAACTAGTAAAATACTGCGAGATATACATGAACAGTTTTCCATCTGAGGTAGAGCTAAATATCTTACCCTTAGGATCATACGACTTACTTATAGGAATGAGGTGGTTGGAACAGTACCATGTCATGCTTGACTGTTTAAACAAGTCAATCTTATGCACATACATCCAAGGGAATCAAAGAAATATTCAAGGCATACACAAGAAGGTTTATGTGAGGCATATATCCACCTTACAAGCAAAGAAATGTATAAATAAAGGCTGCAAACATTTTGCATTTAACATCCAGGATGTAGAAGCTGAGAGAGAATAACAAATTGAGGACTTTTCAGTTCTAGTAGACTTCAAGGATGTATTTCCCAAGGAAATACCGAGACTACCACCCAAGCGAGAATTATGTTTTTCCATAGGATTGACACCAGGATCAGTACTGGCTTCAAATGCCCCATACCGCATGAGCACACCAGAATTGGTGGAGCTCAAGTTAAATCTACATGAATTAATAGAGAAGAGTTATATCTGACCTAGTGTCTCTCCTTGTGGAGCACCTATACTATTCATAAAGAAAAAGGACGGTATGATGCGAATGTGCATCGATTACCGACAGCTCAACAAGATTCCCATCAAGAACTGTTACCCACTCCCTAGGATCGATGACTTGTTCGATATAGTCGAAGGATTAGATATATTTTCAAAGATCGACTTACGATCTGGATACCATTAGGTAAGGATCTGTGATGAAGATCTACACAAGATCTCCTTTCAGACCTAATACAACCATTATGAGTTTGTGGTAATGCCCTTCGATCTAACCAATGCACCGACCACTTTTATGTGCATGATGAACAATATTTTTAGTGAATACCAAGATAAGTTTGTATTAGTATTTATAGATGACATACTAGTTTACTCGAAAAGTAAAAAAATAACATGAGGAACATCTCTGAATAGTACCACGAGTGTTACAGGATCACCAACTTTAGGCTAAGTTTAGCACATGTGATTTTTACAAACCAAAGATACAATACCTAGGTCACATCATTTCTGAGAAGGGGATAGACATTGAGCCAGAAAAGATTAAATCCGTCAAAGAATGGCCTACCCCTACCTGTGTCATAGACATTAGGTCATTTTTGGGACTAGCAAATTACTACCGAAAGTTCATTGAAAACTTTTCAAGGATTGCTTGTCCCATGACAGCCTTACAAAAGAAGGAAAACAAATTCCTATGGACGACCAAGTGTGAGGAAAGCTCCCAAAATCTTAAAAAGCTATTGACTACTGCACCTATACTACAAATTATAGATCCTGATGGGAATTTCATTGTTTGCACAGATGCAAGAAAGGAAGGACTTGGTGGAGTCCTCATGCAAAATGACTACGCGATCTATTATTAATCACAAAATTTAAAATAACATGAACAAAACTATCCCACACATGATATTGAGCTAGCGGCCATCATCCATGCCTTGAAGATGTGGAGGAACTACCTCATGGAGAAGAATTTTCTCCTAAAGACAGACAACATGAGTCTAAACTACTTGTTCAACCAACCATATTTAAATTCCAGGAAGGCCATATGGTTGGCCTTCCTTAGCGAGTACCACTTTGAATTAAAGCACATAAAGGGAAAGGAAAACAAAATCACCAACTCTTTAATTCGATGAGCTCATACATTGTATGAGGTAAATTTGAGCCAAACTGTTTCAGAACTGCACAATAGGATTAGACGACAAGAAGAGTTGACCGTTTCTATGTTGAGGTCTTTAAAAATATTTAGGAAGATATATTTTTACAGTAACAAAAAGGAATATAAGGTAGACGAGATAGGACTATTCTAGTCTAAAGAGAGACTATATGTTCCAGAGGGAGGAGACATCAGGTCCAATATTCTAAGTGAGTTCCATCCAAATCCCTACTCAGGGCACCCGGGATATAAAAATATGATATCGAAAATAAAGAAACATTTTTTATGGCCTAAGTGAAAGGCTAACATAGAACTATTCATCACAAAATTCCAAGAGTGTCAACTGGTCAAAGCAGAGAACCAACATCCTTTAGGGTTTCTACAACCGTTACCCATTCCAGAATAGAATTGGGGAGTTATTAGTATGGATTTCATTACGGGTTTACCAAATACAAAGTAACATAATGATTCCATTTTTGTAGTGGTCAATAAGTTTTCCAAATCCTGGCACACTTTATTCCAGTAAAGTAAACATATAAAGCAATTCACATTGTTGACATATTCCTAAAAGATATATTTCGGTTGCGTGGGATATCCAAGGAAATCATCTCGGATTGAAATACAAAATTTACCAGTAACTTTTGGAGATATTTATTCTCTGGATTAGAGACAGTTAAAATTCAGTACCTCCTACCACCCGCAGACAAACAGGCAGACAAAACGAGTAAATCAGATTTTGGAGGATATACTTAGAATGTACGTAATGAACAATCCAACAAAGTGGGAGGATTATCTGAACCTCAGAGAGTTTTCATATAACAACGGATACCATGTCTCCGCCAAAATGAGTCCCTTTGAGTTACTCTATGACCGAAAGTGTAGGACACCGGTGAATTGGGATAACCCGGTGGACAGGCTCATGTTAGGGCCAGATTTACTGAGAGACCTAGAACAGTTAGTCACCAAAGTGCAACAGAATCTAAAGGAAGAACAAGATTTCCAGAAGATTTATTGGGATATTAAAAGAAAGGATAAATATTCCCAAGTCGGTGAGCATGCTTATTTAAAAGTAAAAACAAAAAGAAGCTCATTAAGCCTGGGAAGGTGCTAAAATTTGGCACCAAGATTTTGTTGAGCCTTTGAGATACTGGCCAAGAAAGGGCCATTAGTGTATGAATTAGATTTACCTTCTCATGTAAAGGTTCATAATGTTTTTCACACATCTTTGTTGAATAAATATGTATATGATACTAAACATGTGATTGATTGGTCCTTGCTACAAGTGGAACCTGAAGGGGATTTTATGCCAGAGCCCCTTCACATTTTGGAAAAAAGGGAAGTATAGCTCAGGAAGTGAACTATTGGTGAACAGAAAGTGCAATGGAAGCACTTTGGGCTCGATGAGGCCACATGGGAGAATGAAGCCACCATGAAATAGGCTTACCCCGCCTTATTTCATTATTTCATTTTTATTCCCTAGAACACCTGGAAGGTGTTGTTCTAAGCGGGGAGGGATGTAATATCCTGAATTTTGAGCTTGACTATATTGGGCATGAGCCCCACTGCACATTTTTTATTGTATTGTTATATGATTATATATTTTGGGCACAGGCCCTAATGGAGAAGGAATATTGTTGTTGAATTGATCATAGGCCTCGATGTACTGGATTTATTATTATGTCATTGGGAACAATCCCTAATATATATTGAGATGATTATTTGTGATGTATTGTGCATAATAATGAATGCATGATTGATTTCTATGATGTGTTGGGTGTAATCCCTAGAGTACATGGGTTATGAGATTATGTGTTGAGCATAAGCTCTAGAGCACATGGGCTATGAGACAAGTGAAACATGGATGTGTTGGGAATAATCCCTGTATAACTCCAACATGATGTAGATCATAAGCTCTGGAGCATCGAATATTTTTCCATTGTATCCTAGGTGTATTGTACAAGTGAATCCTAGTATTAGTGTTGAGAGAGAGGCTCTGGAATTGCACTAGTGTAGCGCTCAATTGGTAGTGTTGAGAGAGAGGCTCTGGAATTGCACTAGTGTAGCGCTTGATTGGTAGTGTTGAGTGTAGGATCTGAATAGCACTAGGGGTTACTGTAATTAAAGGTGTATAGTTGGAAAGACTCTAAATAGCACCAACCCTCATTATACTTATTTAATTTGATTAACTGAAATTTCAATCTACTTCTCATCAAGGACTTGAAGACACTGCCACGAATACGAGGTAATCCAACATGCAAGGAATATCTAGAGCTACCTAACCTAGTTGACCGACCAAACCCTACCTGAGGCCTTGTTAAAATAATTAACTTAAACTAAAGAAGCATCAAATAAATAATTATGCTATATGATGTGTGGATAATAATAGATGATTGAATTGAATAAGTAAGTATATATAATGTATATATTTATACCCACTTATTTTAATAAAAATAGAGAAAGGATCTAAGTGAAAGTCTACATACACTTATGAGAATAATAAATATATATATGTAAAAAATAATAAATGAAAGTATATGTATATATATTATATTATAAACTAAATATTTAAATGAAACTCAAGTAGGAACTAGTAAAAAAGTTCCTAGTTAACAAAATTAATATATATTAGATATAAAAAATAAAACTAAAGAATATTTTCAAGAAAAGAGTAAAATCTTGATTTAAATGAAGTTAAACCAAGTGCCCTTTTTACAAAATATTATCTATAAGAACACTTCCAAGAGAATTCTTAGGGGATCTGATTGTTATTCTTGGATGGAATTAGAGAGCATTTTCCAAACCGAAATTTAAAGATTACAAAGCCTAACTTTCGAAATAAAAGCAGCCTCACCTTAGGAGTTCTATATCTCTTGCATGTTAGTGCCAGATTGGGGGGATCCAATTTAGAACCAGGAATGGTTTCGGGTCATGGTTTGGAGGAATTTGGAAGTTCCAAGGTCATTCGGTTATCATTCCTAAGGTTAGAAATAGAGAGTGTTTTATTAAGTTTGGGTGTTGAAGTGTGCAGAGGTTCTTAAGCCATTACAAGCTCCATAATTACAGGTAAGAGATTTCGCATATTTCAGCTCTAATCTCTATTTTTTATCATGTTTACAAGTTGATATTACATCCATTATGTTTTGTATTAGAATCTGTAATTCACCCATCATCGTTATGAATACATTTTTTAGGATTTTTTTTAGCTAAGATAGAATCTCAATTTAAATTTTTATAAAGATTTTAAGATAAATTTCTTGTGTGGTTTGTGTTAAATTAGTTTTAAAAGCTTCTATAATATATTAGGGATTAGCCTAGATTTAACATTTAGTCCTGATAAATATAATGATCAAACCTTTCCCAAAACATAAAAAACAGTATTGAATCCACACATAGAAAACCTAGAATCCCAACAACAATATAACACATCTATCTAACCATTATGTCAAATAAAATAGGATAGATTCATCTCCCAAACAAGTATCTGCTCCATCCAAGCAAAGGTAGAGCTGGAGCTCTGATATTTAAATATAGAATATAAACACAGCACCTACATAAATTCCGCACGCAGAATTAAAGAATCAAATTAAAACTAAAACCCTTACGCATAATATGTCATGTCCCCATATTTTTTGACATAAAAGTGTTGACCATGCACAACACATTTGGGGGGTCAAAAATTCATTAATTACCTCACCTAGGAAATTTTATCAAAAAAATATTTATGAGGAATTAATTAATTAGCCCAGGGGAAATTTTGCTAAATTAATTATTATTGAGGCATGTATTTAATTTGTATTCTTCATTATTATTAATTGTGCAAATTAATGAGGTGGAAATAAGCTTTCCATGTCAGAGGGGCGCATTGGGAAAGTCAACTTGCTAAGGTAGAAAGGAGGAAACTCTATGACAAAAGAAGTCAAAGAGGAAAAGGGGAAAGTGCCTAAAAGAAACAGAAAAGAAGCCAGAGACAAAAGCAGGAAAGTTTTGCAAAGGAGGGAGAATTTTCCTCTTGGAGAACTCAGAAAAGATGTAAGGACAAAAGCAAGAAAGTTTTGGGAAAGGAGAGCACAATTTCCTTATGGAGACTCAGTCTCAAAAGCAAGGAAAATCATAAAGATGTCATAAAAACAACTTCTGGAGGAGGCTACTCCCACTCCATCCCTAGGGGTCTAGTTCCTTTAGAAGAAAAAAATTAATCCTAATGATGTGGCTAAAAAACCTCAATTGGTTCCAAGCTGTGAAGATGTTGAGGATGTAAATATTGGGACAGAAGATCAGGCCAAGGTCATGAAGATATCAAGAACCCTTTCATCTTAGGCCAAGAAGAAATACATCTCACTGATGACTGAATATTTAGATGTGTTTCCTTGGAGCTACAATGACTTGAAGGATTATTATACAATCATAATCCAGCATACCATACCAATCAAAAAGAATGATATTCCTTTCAAACAAAAGCTGAGAAGGATGAATCCCAAACTATTGCCCCTAATAGAAAAGGAGATCAAGAAGCTATTTGAGGCCAAAATCATTGTGGCCCTCAGATTCTCATGCTGGGTGGAAACTCTGGTCCATGTTAGGAATAAGAATGGGGAAACAAGAATATGCATTGACTTCAAGAACTTGAATAGATTTTGTTTGAAGTACCATTACCACTTCCCAAAATGGACCATATTTTGCAGAGAGTAGTGGGTTCATAGAGGTTCTCCACTCTGGATGGCTTCTCAGGTTATATCCAGATTTGTGGTGCACGCACAGGATAAAGAGAAGATAGTCTTCACCACACTCTGGGACACTTTCAGTATGCTAAAATACCATTTTGGATTATGAATGTAGGAGCAACTTTCCAGCAGGCTATGTACATAGATTCCGCCGATGAAAAGGACATAATTCTAGTCATATATCTAGGCGGCATCACTATTTTTTCCAAATCTGATGAAGAACACGTCACACACCTCATGAGAATGTTCATAAAATGTAGAAAGTTTGGCATCTCCTTGAATTTGAAAAATTCATTCTTTGCTATGAAAGAAGGGAAGTTGTTGGGACATATAATCTCTTAGGAAGGCATCAAGATAGATCCAAAGAGGGTCGAGGTGATCAACAAAATTGAGCTCCCTCTGAATAAATTTGAGGTTCAGTCCTTTCTATGAAAGGTAAACTTTCTGAAAAGATTTATTGTTTCCTTTGTCGAAATATTAAAGTATATAACTGATATGATGGGGAAGGATAAATAAATCAAGTGGAATCTTGAGGCCAAACAATCCTTTGAGGACATAAAGAAGGACATATCTGAAGCACCTATACTTTCTAGACCTGAATTTTCTAAGGGCTTCCTCATATTCTCATTTTCCTCAGAGCACATAGTGGTAGGGGTATTGTTGTAGAAGAATCATGAGGGACATGAACATACCATTACCTTCTTCAGCAAGACCCTAAGAGATTCTCCCCTGAATTATAATATCCTGGATAAGCAATCTTATTCCCTACTGCTGGCCTTAAAATATTTTTGGGTATACATCATGCATTCCCATATCATTTCTCATCTCCCCACCAGCGCCGAAAGGGTATTCTGACCCAACCGGATCCGGAGGGACGAAGGGGAAAGTGGATAGTAGTTCTTCTTGAGTATGACCTAGAAATCAATCCCACAAAATTGATCAAAGGCCAGGGGCTAGCTAATCTTATGGCCCAATCCAACTGTGATTCTCTCAGCCTATATATGATTGTTGAATTGTCAGCAGAGGAGAAAAATATTCAGGAACAACCATGTCCCCTAGTAGGTGATCATTTTCTGTCATCCCCATGGCACACTGATATCATTTTTGTGTTACAACATCTATAGGCCCAATAGGGTATGGATAGGACAAGGGACATATTTCTCAAACAGAAAGCATCTAGGTTCTTCATCTTGGATGGAAAATTATATTGGAAGGAGCCAGGAGGGGTGTTGTTGAACTGTGTGGATGAGCAGGAGGAAAAGAGGCTCATTAAGGACTTCCATGTAGGAGAATGTGGAGGTCATCACTATTGGAATGTCACTATAAACAAAATCATGAGGGTAGGGTTCTATTGGTTCACCATCTCCTCTGATACTCATAAGAAAGTTGCTTCCTACCAAAAATGTCATATATTTGAGGGGAGAAGGAATCTATTACCATTTCCTTTGAAACCCATATAGGTTGAAGCCCCTTTCCAGCAATGGGGACTAGATTTCATTGGAGAAATAAACCAACATTCGTCAAGACAACGCAGGTGGATCCTTACTGCTACTGACTACTTCACTAAATGGATTGAGACCATCCCCACGAGACAACCTACCAAGACAGTGATCATGTAGTTTCTGAAGGAGCATATCTTGTCAATATTTATGGTTCCCAGGAAGATATTCACTGACAATGCTCTTGCATTCAATTCTAAGAAGATTGTGGATTTCTACTTCAAATATCATATATAGTTGGAACATTCCACATCCTAATATCCCTATGGAAATTGGCTAGAAGAATCTTCAAATAACATCCTCGTGCGAATCATCAAGAAGTTGTTGTAGGATAACAAGAAATATTGGCACACAAAGCTAATCCATACTTTGTGGGCTCACAAATTTAGTGTGAAGAAGTCCATTGGCACCTCACCTTTCCAGTTGGTTTATGGCTCTGAAGTGATTTTTCCTAGTTCCCTAAGCTTGGAAATGATGAAATTGCTACAGGAAGAGGAAACAGAAACACATCCAACTTAGAGGAGGATGTATCAGCTAATTGAACTACAGCAGTAGAGGGAGAAACTATTTGACATAACTCATAAATTTCAAGAAAAGATGAAATAAATATTTGACAAAAGGACTAATCCTGAATATTTCCAGTTGCGAGATGTAATTTTCTTGTTGGATGCACCACATGAGCACAAAGGGAAGCATGGAAAGTTAGATCACCTATGGAAGGGACCATATAAAATTGTACCCTTCATAGGAAAGAACGCCTATGTATTGGATGAGATGGAGTGCGGTCTAGTATCCGAAGCTCCTATAAATGGGAGGCTCCTCAAACATTATTTCTTGTAAAGTAAGTTCAGCCCCATTGACATTGCATATACCATTTTCTTCTTTTTAACATTGAGTGTGTGGATAAATCTCTGGAAGAATTAAAGCCTGAGGTGAAGCCTATAAGGTCCCTAAGAGAAGCTGTCATTTGGTTCATCCCTTTTTTCATAGATTTGGAGTCATAGGCACCAGGGAAAACTTTGAAGGTTCAAGCCTGGGACCCGCCCAATGGATAAGACACTTGGTCTACAAAGTTCTTTAATACCTCATAGGGAGGATAGAATCCCCATGTTGGAGTCATTGTTAGCACCTGGTTAGCACCAATGCTAAATTTTGAAGATATTTTGTAGAATTGTTAGCGTGGTTTTGGGCTATTTAGCTGGAAAGGGAGTAGGAAAATTGAAAGGAAGAATAGGGTCCAAAAACTCCCAATCATAGGACCCTGAGGGACGTGAATAAGGTTTTTCATTTTATCCAGTGGAAAAAATGGATGGCATAGATACATCACCGAGAGAATCAATGGCTTCCAAAGATTTCACGGAACAAATAGAGGCGGAGAAATAAACTATGGAGAATTTGTGAAATTTGATAAACCCTCAAAATTTCAATGGTCAAGATCCAAAGGTGTTGGAGATCTATGCTTGAAACAGATTTTGGGGTGACAACATGCATGGAGGTTAAAACATGTTGAGGTCATGAAATCTCGTAGGACCCACATGGTCGAGCGGTCGGGATCATAGACGTAGAAGATCTATGGCTATGATTGATTTCACAAGCCAAACATGCGCAGATGATAGGACAGGTCGGGCTTGCGAAATGTTGGTAGGCCCCATGCATTTGCATGACGGGGATCTGGCAGAGAATGGATCAGCAGTCCTGGTTCATTTTGGGATAAGAAGGTGCACGAATTTTAGTTGGGTAAGGCACTGTGAAATCATGTAGGCCCTCCATCTTTGGACGACGAATATCTTGGCGTAGATTAGATCTATAACCCAGGTTAATGATGTGAAGGAAATGTGCACAAAGGTTACCACAATGAAGGATCATGGAATTTTGTAATAGTCACGTCATGGAACAGTCAAGATTCCCCGTGGCAGATATCTACGGCTATGGTTCGTTTCCCGTAATCAAAGGTGCGAGGAAGAAAAGGATTAGTGCAGGTGTAAAATGAAGATGGAGAATAGACAAATCCAACGTTGCATAGTTTTCTTGGGAGGATAAAACAGTTAGAGAGATTCTAAAACATCACTTTCAATTAAGTGAACCTGCATCTCACATGTTGCATTTCTATTTTTGACCCATCGTGTATGAATCATGGTGAATCTGCCACCTCAGGAGTTTGTTAGGATTTTCAAATGATGATTTGAGATTGATTCCCAATTTTGTAACTGATTTCAGCTCTGTTTCGAGGTTGCTATTGGGATCCCATGAAACTATAAATGTACCCTTGATAGAGGAATAAAGGGTTGGAACTTTCATTCAAAAGAATTCTTCTCTTGGATTTTATACCTCTGTAAACTTTCTTGGAAGTGCTAATGAGAAATATTTTTCTGCGTCTCTGAGATTCATCACAATGTTCTACATTCACTTCGTGTTTCCTGTTTGCATCATTTTCATTTATGTGATTTCCTACTAATGCTATCTAGGTGTATATGAGGAATTCCTTTCATTAAGTGCTCCTTGTATCATATATCACATTTTTTATGTGTTTGTGATGACTGTTATGGAATTCATCCTCTATTAGGTTATCTATGTCAGTTATTGGATTTATTGTTGCTGCTACTAAAGGTGGTGCAAGATATCCATCCACAGATAGGTGCCTCTTGCTTCACTGGGCTCTCTCCTCTTTTTCCTAAGACCCTTCAAATAGATTTGACTGGAAGTGACACTTACTTTGCCTTGGATTTCAAAGGAAAATACCTACGCATTTTCACTGTAATATTCTTGATTGATTCAGGTTGTAACTCCATTTCCCAATGGTTTTTCTTGTCTGATTGTTTCACCATATTTAAATATGAAAATATCTCATTCCCCTCAGAAATATATTCTTTTGAATTCTTTCTTAAATCCATATGTATATGTGAATGTTTTTGTGACAAGAGAGATCCCTATCTAACTATATTGAATAGAATCCAGTCTAAAGAATGATTTGAAATGGTTAACCCTGTGACTTCCTACCACAACCATAGGAAAATTATAGGGTGCTTACACAAAGATTTATACATAGACCAACCCATCAAAACGAAAAGACTAAACCATGATTTATAACTTCTTTCTACCAGCTAAAATATTTTACATAGTATCCATTGCCACCATGAAAATCCAAATAGAAGGTTTTATTTAAACAAAAAATTCACCCACAGTCGTTATCACATTGCAAACGAGCGAACAGGCCATAATCATAAAAACCACAAACACATGAATAGCCTGAGCTTCAATTCATTTCCCAAACCCTGGCATTTCCAAATGGAAGTCTTTAAATTACGATTTACAGTCAGAGAATCCCCATAACCGTCCCAACCACATATGACCAAACAAATAGCTAAGATCCCATGCACTTGGGCTTACCAGGTGGTGGCTTGATAGCTTAACCTTTCTCTAGAGTCATAAGCTACTCCATGTCAAACCTGCCACAAAAACCAGTTATGCATTAGAAGCATGCTGTAAACATATACAAAAAAAATGAATAAGCATAATATTGTAACCACAGAGGATAAACACATACCTTGGAAATAGTATCATTAACCCTATGTTTTTTATTCCACGTGCTACCTCTTCCATAAAAATCCCAACCAGGGAGCTCGCTCCACTTCCAACAACTTCACCATGCAAAAGAGAAAAAATTGAAACCGTAGCTTTGGGGTTTTAGTCTGTGCCAGCGTGGAGGAATCCAGGCAGCCATCACATGGCTCCCATTTAATATGACAGCCACCTTCCACTATAGATTATATTTTTACCCTCCCCTATAGTTGTATTCCCTTGTTTATTTTGGTTAAGTTTTGTACCAAGCAACTTAAACCCTTAGTGTTTAGGGTTTAGAAACCTTCTAGGTGCTAGGTGTTGTTCCTCCTTTAGTACGCACATGCCGCATAGGATCAGCAACAAAAAACCTGAAAAAACCTTAGATACATCATGCATTAGTTCATAAGAACTAAGTAATACCAAACCCTAGGATTTTGTTACCTTTTCGAGCGAGTCATTAGGTAAAATCCAACCACTCATCCCCTTTAGAAGCAGAGGTAAGTTAGCCTTGTAAATTTAGTAAATAAGACTAAATAGCGTAATTAGAGTCTAACATAAATAAGCAATATAGGAAGCATCATTAAATTAAATAACCGACATAAGATACAAGAACATCAGTACAAAAATGAACTCCAATAAACATCATCACAATTAGAAAACCAAGTAATAACATACGAGAAGAAAAATAGGAGCTAAACAAAGATGGTGTTTCCTATTAAGTTTTTACAATGTTGAAGACATTTATATATGTCCCTTAGCTCTTAAGCAATATTATTAACCTTACAATTTAATTTATTTATTTATGGATTTAGGGACATTACAGACCATGTGTCTATGCACAATGTGACTGTAATATTACCTAGTGTGACTATGTGTCCTTTGACAACATGATTGTATTGGGTATGATTGTGTTGATAAAGTGTGAGTATTTGATTAAAGTGTATCTTCCCGTTGACTAATATTATGAGTTATGTATCCTTTTGTTTTCACCCTCTCTCTCTCTCTCAAGGTATGACATTTGTTTACCAAATTGACTTGTCCCTTCGGTGACAAGATCAACCTAAAGTATCTGAATATAAGGATGATTCAAATAATGGTTACGATTCTTTACTACTGATATCCCCTGTACATTATTTATTATTTTTTTACTGTACATGTAATTTGATGAATATCAATGACCAACTTTAACGCAATGACCAATGGAGTGTTAAAGTTGAAAGAGATGAAAATTATGTTAAATTTTTATTGCAGTTTATATTTATGTTCATGCATTAAATTTTATTTCTTATGTTAAAAACTATCCCAACCATAAAACTTTAACAATTCTAAGGTTGCTACATATTGTTCTTAAATAGTTAGATATGTTTTGGAAACTCTAAATTAGTTCAATAAAGAATGGAAAACAAATTCCATGCTCTAAATTGAGCATTCACGTCCCATAATCTACAGGTTTTTACAATTAGTTATGTTTTGTCAAATTCCACTAATTTTGTCAACAAATTCAGTGTTGGATTTTTCTGTTCGTAGCAAATTCTAGCTTTCACGCTCATATTTTCAGCCCTTATTTGAGAAAGTTAATATTCTAGGTGCAAAATTGCATTCCTCTATAACAAAGGGTTTCTATCAAAAAAAATACATTGGTATCAATGCACTTTCTTCTTCTTGTGGGAGCACCACTAATGGATTCATTCTCATCTGTGCAAGATTGGGAGAACTGGAAATCAAAAGTAGCACTTTCTGTGGAGGAATTCATCAATGATCCAATGTATAGATTAAGGAATATCATGAGCTGGATGAACAATGTTATCATGACCATGAGTAGGATATTAAATGTGTTGTTCTTTTCCATGGAAAATAGAGAATGAAGAGATTGTTCTGATGATGAAGAAGAGGACTGTCATGCATCTTTAAAAAGAAGACATTGTGTCCCTATCTTTAATCAAATAAGACACTGTGTCCTCTTAATATTTTTCTCTCCGACTATGAGGCTAATTCTCTCTATAATGCTACACCACTGATGTGTTTTGACTAATAACTTTATTCTCTATGCAATGCTACGCCACTGATGTGATTTTACTAATAACATGAATGTATTTATAGGTGACTTACTCACCAAACTCAAACTTTAACTTTTCCATCAATTTTGTTTGTTTACAATTACTTGTTTCCCGACTAGATATTTGTAAATTTATCCATGAAAAATGGGACTATAATTTAAAAAATGAGATAAAATGGACTATTATTATAATATATATATATATATATATGTTTTTAATTAAACAAACTACATAATAATACAAAACAATTAACCTAAATTCAAGAAATAACATGAGAAAGTATACATATGTATATGTATATATATATCTATATATATACATGTATATACATACATATATATACATACATATACATACATGTATATACATACATGTATATACATACATATATATACATACATATACATACATGTATATACATACATGTATATACATACATATATATATATAGATATACATACATGTATATACATACATGTATATACATAC
>LPNX011020075.1:448421-641300 GCA_001517045.1 Pseudotsuga menziesii
AAAAGTTATTTTTTTATCTATTAATGTTTACTACCATTTAAATTTAAATAGTGATATATAAATTAATAACAATTATATAACATAAAAACCTTACTTGGTGGTATTCGGTTAACTTAACCCCACATGCACTGAATAGTCCCATTGACTAATCCTTGATAATTTAACTTTTACCCATGCATTTTGGTATGACATGGAAAGACATATTACTATTAACTTTCATGTGTGTAAATTGAACAGTGATAGAACAGTTACACTCACAAAATTGCTAATCAAACATGCAAAATTCACACAAAAGGAGACTGAAATTGGAGCATAACTTAATCTTGTATTGAATAAGTGTACATCAGCAAACCATATGAAGTACTAGGCTGCTCAAATATATAATTACATGAGAGATTCTAAAGCATAAGGATGCTATTTGAATTGGTCAAAAAGGCAAGCTTACTAAAACTAGTCAAATCCCACATAGGTGCATAAAGCTCTTTCCAAATCTATGAAGATGCTCACGAATTGGATAAATCAAGTGGGAAAGATAATAGATGATGGAAATACAACTAATACATGATTTTTTTTGGATAAAATGAAGGAGGATGATGTGGGAAAAAAACAAGGCAGTTACACCTAGCCTAGCTTTTCCCTCTTGCCTTAAAACTGTTGTAAAGCAAGGGAGCTTTCAGAAAAAACAGAACTGTGCTTTTAGGAACTAGAAATAAAAGCAGACTTGCTAAAATTGTTTCTAGGATGATTCCAAAGTGCTCCATGACCCAATTTTAGCATGTGTTGACTTCTAGGTGCATGTGGAAGCCAACTAGCATAATATGGAATCTATGAATGTAGGAATACGACAAAAATGATTCATTAATGTAAATATGGGTAACTATGGGTTGATTATTCTAAACCCCCCCCCCTCCCCCTTTAAGCCTGAATTTATGATTAAATATAAGAAAACTATAGGGCCTAGCAACAAGGCTTAGTCACCCTTTACATACTGTTTGTCCATACAACCAAGGAAACAGGCAAAAACCCAGTGGGAAAAATCCTCCCTTAAACATGGACATGAAACAAAATTTTGGAAATCTTGTCATCAATCATGCTTCACCACATGATTAGAAATCCCCAGCAGTGATTTGAGATTACTAAAGGTCTTTTCACAAAAAACTTTGGTGAATATGTCTGCTACTTGCATTGAAGATGCACAGTAGAGTAGAGCAATGGTACCATCATGCACAAGCTCCTTGATGTAGTGCATATGGATCTCAATGTGCTTGGTTCACTATCTATGAACTGGATCACTGAATATTTTAATGGTGCTTTGATTGTCACAATAGATGACAGTAGAAAACTCTGATTCAAAGCCACTTTCTCCAAGTATCCCCTGCAACCATAAACATTGAGTAGCTGTATTCACAACTCCTCTATACTCTACCTGTAGATGAGAGTTCTATGGCGCTCTAATTCTTACTTGACCAGTTGATTGGTCCTCCTGCAAGCATGAACACATATCCTAAAGTATAATTTTGATCTGTTGTCACCTACCCAATCACTGTCATTAAATCCAACTAGCTCTAAGTCATATTTTGCTTTATAGAAAATCCCGTGAGTCCTTGTTCCCTAAACAAAGTTTAGGATCCTCTTGGCTACTCTCCAATGGATCTCATGAGGCTGATCCATGTATCTAGAAGCCAAACTAATTGCATAATATAATTCAGGTCGATTATGTGTAAGATAAAGCAAACACCCAATCAACTTCCTATACAATGTGTTATTTACCATAAGAGAAGAACCTGCTTCCTCAAGCTTAACTCCTAAAAGGAATGGAGTCTTTCTTTGCTTGCAATATTTCATGTTGAACTTGATGAGAAAATCTGAAGCATACTTGGACTGATGAAATTTTATTCCATGTTGGGATTGAGCAATTTCAAGACCCAAGAATTGGCTCAACAATCCCAAATCTGTCATGGAAAAAGCATGGTTCATTGCATCCTTCAAGGAGGCAATATATTTCTTTGAACTTCTTGTAATCGATAGGTCATCCACATATAAAACAATAATCATTAAAGAACCATGAATCAGCTTCAAATAGACATTTGTATCATACTTTCATTGAACAAAACTCAGTGACAACAGAAAGCCATGAATCTTGGCATACCAAGCCCTGGGGGCTTGCTTGAGCCCATACAATGATTTCTTTAGCCTGCACACTAAAGATGGATTAGTAAAAAACCCTTCAGGCTGATGAATATAAATCTCCTCATTAATATCTCCATTTAGAAAAGCACACTTCGCATTCATGTGATGTACTTCCCATTGCTTTGAAGCTGCAATGGCTAGAGCTATCCTTATGGAGTCCATCTTTGCCACTGGTTCAAAGGTATCATTGTAATAAATACCATATACTTGTGAGTAGCCATTGGCTACCAATATTGCCTTATATTTCAAAGGTTAACCATCAGCAGAAAAATTATTTTTGAAGACCCACTTACACGTTAGTAGCTTTCTCCCTAGGGGGAGATCAACTAGTTGCCATGTGTTGTTCTTCTGGAGCGAGCTGGACTATTATTTCATGGATTTTTTCCATATTTTATATTTTTTTGTACCTTAATATGTCTTAGTATCATATTCAACCATAAAATAACACTTCTCAGCAAAGAGTGGATCTTTCACACCAAGGGCACTCTCAAATTGAGATCTAGTCCTCCTAGTGTCACTAGGATTCCCATCTAGTTCCCCAACTGCATGAATGGTCCTTGATTCCCATTTTGGTCTTGTATAAATATTATAATATGCAATTGAATCATCATTATAATAAATTTCAGAATCATCAAACTCATTAGTCTCTTCACTTACAATCAGTTGTTGTGGTGATGAAGAGGACTCTCCAACTTCAATTGCTGCTAAAGGCTCTTCTTCGAACTGAACACTTCTTTCAATGAAAGATTTTTTTGTAATCATTTTGATCAGATTGTGCCCTTTTTAGTCTTCAAAATACCCAAAAAATAGGCACTCTTTTCTTTGGGCTTGCAAATTCTTCCTCTTTTCAGTTGAAATTCTAGCCCAAGCCTTTGAGCCAAAAATCCTGAAATGGGTCACATCTGGCTTGAGCCCACTCCAAGTTTCGAAAGAAGTAATACCATAAAGATACTTGTGTGGCACCCTATTCTAGATATAGGATGCACATTTTATAGCCTCGGCCCAAAGCTTTGGTGACAAGGTCTTAGCCTCCATCATGCAAGTTGTCATCTCCTTCAGTGATCTGTTCTTTCTCTCAGCGACACCATTTTGTTTTGGTGTGTAAGGAATAGAATGATGCATTTGGATACCTGCATATTTGAAATACTAGATGAACTCAGACTTGACATACTCACCACCATTTCCATATCTGAGGATATTGATTCGCCTCCCAAACTGGTTCTCAACCAAGGCTCGAAAGACCTTGAAGAGGTCAAAAACTTCAAACTTGTTCTTTAGGAAGTAGAGTGAGTGCATATACCTGGAAAATTCATCTATGAAGGTGACTGAATATTTGGCTTGACTCATGGAAATATGATGGAATGGACCAGCAATATCACTGTGGATCATCTCAAGGGGTGTAGAGTTTCTCTCATGACTAGCTCTCTCATACTTGTGCTCTGGGTGTTTTCCTATGATACAACCTTGACAGACTCCTTTAGAAAACTTGATCTTTGGTAACCTTATGACCATATATTTATCACTCAAATAAGAAATATACTTATATTTAAGATGGCCAAATATTTCATGCCAAAGTTTGCTTGCTTCATTAGCATGAGTAAGAAGAGAAGAGGGGTTTGAGTAGGGTAGAAAATGGGAAAACTTGTATACCTTCAAAGTGTGATCTAGAACACCTTTTGCTATGACTTTACCATTCAAAATATCTATGATTTAAACTTCATTGGGGGAGAAGATGAATTTCTTTGGAGACCTAGTGTGAGTCATCTAATACACTGAAAATATATTAGAGGCAAGACCTGAAACATCTAACACATTATTGAAATTACCATGGTCAATATCAATCCTACCCTTCCCCAAAATTTCAGTCAAAGAGTCATCTCCCAACACTATTGGTGGACCTTTCAACATGTCAAGGGAGGAAAATGTCTCCTTTGTCAAAACCATATGTCTAGAAGCTCTGAAATCAATGATGAAGCTAGGTGAGCTTGAGTTGTCAGCAACCAAGGCATGTACTCTCTCCCTATCTTCTGAATTTGAACCTCCTTCCCTCTTCTTTGAGAAATCAGGAAGGGGGATGTTGTTCTTCTCCATGAGTTGGGTCAACATGTCAATTTGCTTTTTCATAAAAGATCTCTCAGGATGATATCCCTTACTGCAGTATGTGCACTTGCTCATTTATCCTTTGTTCTTCTTCTTCTGGAATTTCTTCTTGGAGCCTGAGGACTCCTATTGAGACTTTGAGTTATCTCTCTTTTGCTCAGGTGGTTTTTTATCTTTTTTATTGCTTTTTAAATCCACCTTTGAATCTCCAGCAACCAAATATTGGTCTATGGAAGGTTTGATGGTGCCCATAACTACCAATTTATCTTGCTCCTCGGTGAGGGATTCCATGAACTCAGCAAGCTTAGGCATCTTCCAGGTTCGAGCTGTCAATTTGGTGGCATGGAAGGTCGAAAAAAATACTGAATAGTCAGGACCAAGCTTAGAGAGTATGGTCAAGACTATTTTCTCTTCCTTCTTTTCGATCCCACACTATTTTAGTTGCAAAACAACGGCCTTAAACTTGGAAAAGTAGGGTTGCAATTATTCGAAGCTACTAGGACTCAATGAGATCAATTCATTCTTGATTTGATGTCCCCTCATCTCATATGTATTTCCAAAAATCTATTCTATCTTCTCCCAAACCTCATTAGGTGATGTCAATGAATCAAGATGAAAGAGGAGGTCTCTTGAAATTCTCAAGCACAAAAGACCATAGGCATCATCCCTCCTGTTGTGCCATTTAATTTTCTTTACAACTGCATTGGGCTCTGCCTTAGTTTCCATGGTAACCCTATAGATACATTTCTCTCTCAAAAATATCTCCATCTCAGCTTTCCATTCGAAGAAATTGAATGGATTCAAGATTATCCTTTGAGATTGGTCCATATCTTAGCAATTGTGCCCTCCAGTCAGTAGAATGCGCTCCTAGTCGGTGATGTCGAACCTGAAATAACAATTTGTAAGGATAGAAATAAATATACAAAGGCTCTTATACCATGTGGAAATTGAACCCAAGTGATAGAACAATTACACTCACAAAATTGCTAATCAAACATGCAAAATTCACACAAAAGGAGACTGAAATTGGAGCATAACTTAATCATGTATTGAATAAGTGTACATAATACAACCATATGAATTAATAGGCTTCTAAAATATATAATTACATGAGATATTTTAAAGCAAAAGGATGCTATTTGAATTCGTCAAAAAGGCAGGCTTACTAAAACTAGTCAAATCCCCCATAGGTGCATAAAGCTCTTTCCAAATCTATGAAGATGGTTACGAATTGGAAAAATCAAGTGGGAAAGCTAATAAGTGATGGAAATACAATTCATCCATGCTTTTTTTTGGATAAAAGGAAGGAAGGAGGATGATGTGGGAAAAAAACAAGGCAATTACACCTAGACTAGCTTTTCCCTTTTGCCTTAAAATTGTTGTAAAGCAAGGCAGCTTTCAGAAAAAGCAGAACTACGCTTTTAAGAACCAAGAATAAAATAATACTTGCTAAAATTGTTTCTAGGATGATTCCAAATCGCTCCATGACCTAGTTTTAGCATGTGTTGACTTCTAGGTGCATGTGGAAGCCAACTAGCATAGTATGGAATCTAGGAATAAGACAAAAATGATTAATTAATGTCAAATATAGGTAACTATGGGTTGATTATTCTAACATCATACGGGGATCATTGTGCACTTGTCAATGAAATTAAATGTGTACGTGAATTTGGATGTGGGCAATGAATTTGAAACTTATCCTCCCATCTTTTTCCAAAATCCAATATACTAATCGACATCTTCTATTTATTTTTTTAATTTACTTAATTAAAAAAGGTATTTTTATTTACTTAATTAAAAAAGATTAAATATGGGTTTTTTTAGTTAAAAATACAATTATAAGAAAATAAAAGTATATAATAATAAAGAATGGTTAGAATGAACTCAAGAAATAATCACAAGATAGTATAAATATTTGAGTTGTAATGTCCCTAAACTCCATAAATAAATAAAAAATCGTAGGCTAATAAACTGCTAGATTTGAAGGACATATTCATTTGTATTGCGGAAGAAAAACTTGTTTGAAGAACTAAACCTAATTTATGTCTATTTCTTTTCTTGTGTGTTTTCCCTGTATGGTGATGATGTCTAGATATTATTGTTCTACACTTCGATGTGCTTATAAAATAATTTTTCCTGTCTATCTTATTTATTGACATTATCGATACTTACTCTATTTTACATCTTACTTTCATTTTACGTGTATTTAATTTGTTTATTTTTCATTATGAAGAGGATGAATTACGTATGTATGTCAAGGGGTGGAGTTGCGGGGTTATGTCTCTTAAAGCTCCACTCGGAAAGGTAAGGTTCATATGCTACGGGGTTTACTTAGTTCATTAAAAACTAATGCATGTGTTTATAATTTTATGTAGGTGATTTCGTCGGTGAACTCGTTCTTGTGAACGTGGCACAAGCAACGTCCTAACATCTATAGCAATCTACACTTAAGAATTTCTAATCTTATTCTCAACTATAGAAGGGAAATTTTCTAGCCCTAAAGGTCTCAAAACATACTTTGTAAGCTATGGTATAGAAGGTATACTTTGGATATTACTATATGCATGTGTGTAAAACTTATAGTGATGAAGGTTCAAAACCTTGTCTATACAACTTTTATGCTTATACATTAACATGGAGGGTTCATACTATGGCATTATGTATGCCATCGAAACTATGGTTAATACCTATGCAATTCACAATATGAGAGGGTTTTAAAAACTATTGTGATGGGGTTTTAATATGGTGATAAGAAGTGTAAAGCTACACTATGCACTTAGCATAAAGTTGGTGTTCCCATAAAACCTGTAGTACTATGCGGAGATTATCCTCATGTTCTTCTTTACTCTTTGAGTAAACTAGTATGTCATCTATAAATACCAATACAAACTTATCTAGGTATTTACTGAAGATAGTGTTCATCATGCACATAAAATTTGTGTGTGCATTGGTTAGCCCAAAAGGCATTAGTATAAGCTCAAACCTTTTATGTTTCGAACATGAGTGAGGATGAAGTTTACTCCAAGGATATTAGGCACCAAAAAATGTGAAAAATAGAACCTTGATGTTGGAATAGGTAAAATCCATAGGTTTAGAGAATGTTTAGCATAGTTTGGTAGCCAAATATTAGGTAGGTTCACTCTAGGACAACTCAAATAGCCTTGATTCAGGACTTTCCAAATGACCTCAAAATATATCGAAATTGAAATTCGAGACTTGTATTATGTTCATTATGTTCTCAAATAACTCTAGGAAGATAAATCATTCAAATTAAATGAGTATAAGTTCAATTAATGAATTATTACTGAATACTATTCAAATTCTATGCGATTCTAGGAAGGGTATTAGGTACAACTGTAGAGATGCAAGATTCCTTGGTGTTGAAAAAATGGGGACATTACAATCCTCCCCTCCCAATTTTTTTTCCTAAATCACAAAACCAAATCTAACCATCTATGAATCCAAGCAGTGACTTCACTCCTCAAAATATATCGTTGGATGCCAAGATTTGGAATCCTCAATTCCAAGCTAAATATCAAAGGTCCACCATGATTTTGTTGCACCACTCTGATTATAGTCATTCCTTAATGACTAAATCTTCTTCAACAAAATTTTCAACATTTTTCCTTCTTCCAAAGCATCATCCTCAAGCACAATTGATGAAGAAAAATTTAGGGAGGCATACTTGGGGAAGCACATCAGCACTTCCTTCATTCCTTTGAGAACATTTCATAAGTTCTCATGTCAACAAGAAACTATTCTCCTAAATTGAACTACCATATTTTCCCTCAAATGGAAAGAACATCTACAAAGTGCATCACACAAAAATGACTTTACTACGCTTTGTCATAACTTGGGAAAAAAATCCCAAACACAGGTACACCAATTCCTCTTTATGTAGGCACCCACCTTGTATTTTGTAATAAAAATATCAATCTTCCAAACATTACAATTAACATAACGGTCATGCAATGAAATTTCTACCATATATTACACCCCAACTCTCAAATTGAGGCAATGACTCTCCAACATCCTAGAATGCATCACGGTGCTATCCAAGGAACAAATTCAAACTCACCAAATTTCTTGTTGTATGCTCTGTTCATGAAAGTGGGTGAAACCATAGCAGTTCTAGCTAGTCCAAAGTTCATGCATGCAAATCTGAAATGATCATAATAAAAACCAAGGAATGGTTCTTGCAAAACTTTTCCTCCAAGAGAATCTGATGGTGATTGCTGGAGTCGAAAATAAATTGCGGAATATGACTTACCCTTCTACACCTATTTCTTATCAAGATGTGTCTCTATCCTCAATACTAATGCATAGTTATTGCATCCAAGGAAGCTAAGACTAAGAATGATTCCTGGGTCCCAAATGAATATGAGATGTGTAGAGTTCCTAAGGCACCCACACCAAAAAATGCTAGGATCCAATAGTCTAGACTGCATCTTCCAACACATCACTATCAAAATGATGTATTTATCCCCTTGGATGATTCCAGGATCCCACCACCACAATGAAAAATTATCACTCTTAATGCAAAACTGAATCTATGTGAGTCTCTCCAATCCAACATCAGAGTCCTTATGCTCCTTGTGAAAACTAGCACCGAGACTCATGTCATTAACGTCTACTTGACATAGGAGACAATCCCATGTCCTCTAGGAATCATCTAGGAGAAATGGATGCCCATGTAACTTCTCATAAAATTTGTATGATGAACCATTCCCTTTTCCACTGATGAAATCAGAAAACTCCCCTTTGGGGTTGCTCGGTTCCAATATGTCTACACTCACCCCATTAGTGGATTTATCCAAACTCCAACTTGTTGATCCAAATGGAAAGCATGAAGCTTCCCCATGTGTAGGGTTCACTCTATCCAAAGAGCTTGCGATTTTATCTCTACTTCCACTCAAATGAATCAAGTGGACATCCCTTGCATAACTATGAATGATGGAGACATCAAATAGATTCCTTTGTTCCTTCTCAATAAATTTGTAAGGGACTGGTGTGCTTTTCAAACCCTAGGGATTGATCATCAAATCATCAACATAAAAATGGGGAGCCTCCTGCTTCTCATGTGGCACCAAGAGAAAGAATCCCCTTACCTCAAATCCATCCCTGTATGTCATGGATATCATATGTATGTTGGATTATGAACAATGAACCAACCTGTAATGTCCCCTTTTAGGTAATTTTATCAAAATGACCATTTCTTCAATTCTTTCACAATGTATTCAAATACATCTTCTTACAACTCTAGTTATATGGATTCCATTGATTCCAAAATTTCTCCAATTGCTTTAAAACTTGGTGAGGAAGGTCCTAAGGGGTGATGGGAAATATTAGCACATATATCAGACATATAATCTTCTAATATACCCAACCATTTTCTGCAATTTTTAAGGGAATAAGTTTCAGTACAAGACTAGTCAATTTGGGAGGTGGAAATCCCCCCTCGGTCCTGGAACAAATCTCTTCACAACACTATACAACCTTCACTAATGGTGGGTATGATACTTTGATATGTTATCAGGCATTATTAATTTAAATTTGAAGCATCATATGTGTTTTTGGGGTCGAATAGGTATCCAAGGGAACTCCATGAATTTACTAGTAATTTTGAGGTTCCAACCCCCAATGGTAGATGACTCCAAATAGCTCCAAATGCTCTCAAATTGTACCATAAGGTGTATGATTGATATAATAAATTAATTATAATTTTCAGGGGTGTATTATGTCCTTCCAATTACTTCTTCAAGTCTATATCAAATTCTGAATAAGATAGATGCTTTAACTAGCAATTTTGGGGCTCAAATCCCTCCCGGGTAATTGCCGGAATGGATTCCCAAATGTACAGAAACTCACTCAAATTATCAAATTGAAGCATGGATGTGTATAAAAAATTATAATAGAATGATATTCAGAACCAATCGAACTCCCATGGCTGTTATCACTTCCTTCAATCAGATTTTAAAAAAAAATATTTTAGACCCTTGGGGAAATGAGATGTAGTTTGGTCCAAATTATATGAAATTAGACCCAATGGAAAAATATTATGTGTTACTGAAAATGAAACAAATAGGATACATTAATTACATTTCATTCATTCATAAATCATCAATGTTTCACACATATATTCGATTCCATCAAGATTGCAAGAGTTTACAACAAGGTATTGGGGAAACAGCACTGTTTCTTCAATATTGGACAATAATACATGAGATATATTGAAATTTATACCTGAGTTATTTCTGAAATTGAAATACATATAATTTAATTCATAATAAAAAATACTAGAGCAAGAGAATATCCCTCAAATATATGAATATCTCACCAAGTCTGCCTCACTCCATAGAGTTGAAATATGGTGAGAAAAATTGAGATGAATGGAAGAACAAGCTGATATTGAGATGTCCATGAGCTTCTTGTAGCTTTCACCTGTAAATTATGACTTCATTGAATCTCCTTGAAATACTTTTTTGGCCTCTCCAAATCACCAATTAGGATGGGAATCTTTCACCCTCGAAATTGGTTAATGCAAGGAACTAGTCATCCACTACCTCTCTCTTCACAAACCCAAATTCATCAAATGATAAAAAAGTTTATTCTCATGGATTATACCTGTATTTTATAAACATTATTGGTCTTCTAAGTTTTCAAATCCATCCATAAACCAAATCCAAGTCGAATTGGTGTGGCTGCTCATGCTATGCCATGTGGCCTCTCTCTTCACCTTCCCTCTTCTCCCAAATTTGAGTAGGAGCCTCTTAGCCTTCTCCAACTCCAAAATTAGACCTATAAGATGCTCTATTCAGGCCTTACATGTCATTATTTCAGTATTTGATCCTTAATATCTGATTTTTTTCATAACTTTCATAGAATCTCCATCATCGATGTCATAGATGTCATAAATGTAAGGGGAATCTAGCCAAGTGTCCATGAAACTCCCATTTGGATATTCCTCTCCCATGTTAGTTAAAATTCATCCCAAATTAGACCTGTGAAGTATATGGACAATTATATTAACCTCATAATCCATCCCAAAACATTAGGCTTCCCATAGATTCGAAATTACAAGAGAATGATGCCATTTAACATAGGAATTCTAGCTTGAGTGGGCCCCATAGTCTCCATGTGTCTCCATTCTCCATAGCCATTTCAATTTTATATTGTATTTATTTAATAAAATAAATTATTAAATATTTATCCTCTTCTAATGTCTAAACATCATTTATTATCCCCCTCATTCCAAATATCAAAGCTTCCACCCCCAACCGAGGAAACTAGTGATTTTCCTCCTTGGCAATTATTTGACTTTTATCATCCATTTGACAATTTTCATGAATATGGAAAATGTGATTTGTCCATTGTGAATCAATTCAAAATTTTGGACATTACAAATCCTCCCTTACCAATATTGCTTGTCCTCAAGCAATTACAAACATGGTTGTTGAAGAACCTGCTTTCTGTATGATTCTTTGAAGTTGCCACTGAGCTACCCACTTTGAGTCTTTGAGATTCCATGAAGATTTTAGAGAGGAAACACCATGCTTGCTGCTGCGCTACTCTGATTAAAATCACCTTATTAATTGTGGAATCCATCTCCCATATTGGTTGTTTCCCTAAGAATTTGGAATCAATGGGACTAAAAACTATCCCAGGGTCCCATTTCTTGCATTGCACTCCAACAATTAAGAGTACTTTCTAGCTCATACCATTAGGAAAGAGAATTCCTGGATCCCATTTTCTTGTATGCATTCTTCCAAACATCATCAGTAAATAATATATATCATCAAAGTACATAACAACATAATAAAAAGATACATCAAGGAAGTGCCTCGTCAAAAAATCATGAAAGTGCTTATACCTCCAAGTGAGTAGACTACCATTTGCTAAGTGCATACATGCTTCAAGTGACCAATCAAATCTTCTCCAATGACATAGGTGAGGATCCCATGTCCTATAATGTTTCTCCCAAAGAATGTAATATGCATCAAAATAATAATCAGCCATTTTTTCTTTCATCCAAGAAGTGAATGAAGAACCTCCACCAAAATATGAACCCAATAAGGAGCAAATAAAACATGAAGACTTCAAGTGGCTCAAAGAAGTCTCATCAATACACCCATGAATATGTATATCATCATGAAATAACAGAGGATGTTGCTGCCACTAATAATGTTCCTCAATCATATCCCTCTTCACCCAAGTGTCAGATGAAGTTCCTCCAACATCAAATGAACCAAGTGTTGAGCAAGAAAAACCATGAGTCTTCAAGTGACTCAAATGCATATCATAGGTGAATCCATGTATATGTGCATCATAACAAAGTAACAAAGGATGCTGCTGCAAATGTTAATAATATCATTCTCCAAAAAAGTCATCATAAAAAGTAAATATAGGAGTTTCATACTCCTCATGTGGCACCATCAAAAAGAACCCTTTCACCCATACTTCATTGAGACTAATGTTGCAAAACATGGAATTATAGGATGTAGGAGAATGAACTAACTCACCCAAATGATCAAAAATTTCATAATTTTCATCATGGTAAGGATCCATATGGGTAGTATCATGCAGCTCCTTCAAGAGTGTGAAACCTTTGTCATAGATTGGTTCCAATGTAGAGGAATCATTCTCTTCTTTAAAAATTACATACCCTTAATCAAGAGACAATTCAAGTTCCTCTTCCACCACATCAAGTGTTTGGATCTCTTCAAGTTCATCTTCAAACACATCAAGCACATTCAAATTTCTAAATTTCTCATGATCCACCATGTCATGAGTGTTGAAATATTGTAACTTCGAAGAATATTCTATATGTATCTTTTGTGGTCCCCGATGGTCCTACTGAGAGAACCACTTGTATTATCTTGTACCCCGATGCTTCTAATCGGAAGAACTAATAAGAGTCATGAGGTTGTCCCCTCTAATTGTAAAGGTGGGTCATTAGCATCCCAGTGTGGTTATTTGAGCCTACATGTGTAACTCGAGCCTACATGATTAACTCAAGCCTACATGTCGGATGAGTTAATTGAAGTGAACGGATGAATATAAATAGAGGTGTAGCTCTCTTCATTTGTGACATACACACTCACTTGAGTACTGCACTTGTGGAGGAGAGAAGTAGCTGGAGAAGGAGGACGATCAGGTTTTTTATCTCCTTGCTGGTTTTATCTTTTACCTTTTTGGGGCATCTATATTGAGGAAGCTTTTGCTGGGTTTTTCCCTTTAGGGTTTTCCCAGGATAAATCTGTGTTGTTCTTGTGATGTTGTTTCTTTCATTGATCCTGTGTATATGCTTTTGTTATGAAAATTAAATGAAATACTGATTTCTTAGCTAATCATATTAAAAGTTAACATGGTATCAGAGCTAACCTAAACATGACAGCTTTCACAAGGAAAAATAACCCTCTCTCTCTCCCCGGAAGAAATTAGGGCTTCTTGCAGAAGAGGAATTTTTGAGTGAGCCTAGCATAGGATTTATCTCCTCATGAAAATCGATTTTTAGAGACCTATATCAATATTTTTTGTTGGGTGAAACTCCAGGAAAGTCAAACCCTAGTTTGACCCCGAGCCAGAAAAACCCTAAATACTAAAACTGCTAAGTTTTGGTACATTCGCTATATCCCAATATTGGAGAAGGTTAAGGAGATGAAAATTTCAGAGGATAAATATAAAATCCTAATATACATTGTCTCCAAAATTTATCTTCATATTCTCTATATTCTGGGAGATATGATCCCTCCAAGTTATGGTTCCAGCCTCCTCCAGAATTCATCCCTAAACAGGACACCTGGAGAAAATCGCTATAGCTTGGGCTACCTAGGTTCAAATGGAATTCCTAAAGATGTTATAGAAAAATAATGGACTTTAATTTATATGGTCTGAATATTAGACTCAGAAGATGAACCAGTGACATGTGGCATGTCGTACAACTTCACTGTTTTGAACAGTCCTGTAACAGGTCACCCTGGGAAAATGTTCATAAATCCCAATTGGTGAAACAAATTATGATGAAACCTATGGTTTTGGATCAGTAACATGCGAGGTTACCTTAGTGTGAAACATCAGACATAAAGCAGCAGTAATTTCAGAGATATCACAGAAACAGTGACAGTCATTTCTGCAGAAGAAATTGGAAAACTAGGTCTTCCTGTTCCGGGAGCTTCCCTCCACTGTTTTCAGAAAAGGAGTACATTGCATAGCTCCATTTGAAGAGATATATATTTCTATCCAATAAGATCTGAAAGACTCCAAGTTTTAAAAATTAGGTTTTCTCTGACAAGCCCTAGATCAGCCAGCTCTAGAAGCAGGACGGACACCTCAAATCGATAAGATCTAATCTTTTGCTATTTTCATTTGAGGTTCTCATTTCAAAGTGATATATCACATCAGTTGATAGCTTCCAAGCATGGAAGTATTTGATCTCTCTAAAGAAAATGAATTGGACACCTACATGAGTAGAGAGGTTCCAGTTCCATACGAAGATGAGGCTCAAAGCCTTACACAAGAAGAACTTGATCAAGGCCAAGAAGATCATTGTTGATTTAGTCACGGATCAACTTATACCACAAGTGTCTTCCCTAAAGACACCGAAGATGTTTGATTCCTTGATCAAGATATTTGAAGATAAGAACTTAAATCAGAAGATGGCTTTGAGAAAATAGTTGAAGAATGTGAAGATCTAGAATGCAGAACAACTTGAAGCGGTAGAAGAAGAATGTATGCCAAAAGTAAGTGATTACTTTCAGCTCGACTAAAAAGAAGAGAAGAAGAAGATGGGAGCAATTGAAGTTCAAGCTCTCACCATTCAAAGAATATCCCTCAAGCGATGAGGAATATGAAAAACTCAATTCTTGAAGAACCTATTATTCATCTTATCATTTGGATAAGAAATGATGATTTCATGAATGAAGAAGATGATAAAGCAGAATGATCAATATGGAGTATTCACATGAAACAAATAAAAGATAAGTATTCAGTTGCCATTTCATGATATTGTTTTGTTATACATTTGATTATATTCAGTTGATGTGTTATGCATGATAGATTGTTTACATTAATACTACTAATATGCATGTGATGGGTAAGTAGCTCATGGCGCTATACAACTCTCCAGTGCTACTTATCAAACCTCTTTGCTGACATATTGGATTAGTGCATAATCTCAATGATGTCATGGTAGAGATGGAAGGCATCTAGAAAGTTTCTATGAGATATGGATGAATGTTGTGTTTTCTAAATAGTTGCATGATGCATAAGAATTTGTCGTTATGCATATGTTTCATGAAATAGTTCTTAACCATGCAACTGGTGCATTTGAATTGTAGGAAAGGTCTTGTACAACCTCCTACAAGAAAAGAAGGACGAGATTTGTTTCGAAGAACAAGTGATGTCAATCCAATAAACATGAATCTGAAGCTCCCAGGGTCAGAGACACCATGACGGAAGAAAGAGCTTCAAAAAGTGGTAGATCCACCTCAAAGGATGAAGACCACCATGGGTATGAGAGATAACTCAAGATGAAGAAAATAATTCTATAAAAGAAACTATGATAAAAGAATAACAGTTGATCATGGGGAATGATGTATACGATATGATTTCGAGACATAAAGGGAAGAACATAGTATCCTCCATATGGATCTACAAGAACAAGTGGACAAAGAAAGGTTCGTGATTTGCCTCAGAAAGAATAGACTATGACATGACATACTCTATTGACCAGTATATATCAAGCATAGAACCACCTATACAGAATGAAGAAGGAAGATAATACTCCACTTCAGGGGGAGTGACTACAAAAGATATCTGAGTTCGACACGGTATGACATGATGGACAGCTTCTTGATGGATCAAGACTTTACCAAGAGTAAACTGGGTTCCAACCTTCAAATTTGAATGCAGAAGACTAGGATACGTTGATGATCTGACAAGACGAACTCATGATGAAAGAATACTAGAATGATGTATGGGATATAGTTCCCAAACCAGAAGGAAGGAGTATTGTATCCTCCAAATGGATATACAAAATAGAGCATGCAGCTGACTGAAGTATCGAGAAGTATAAAGCAATATTTGTGGCCAAAGGTTTCTTTCAGAAAGAGGGAATAAATTATGAAGAGACACTTACTCCAGGAAGTAAGGTACACTTCCTTCAGAACTATCATGGTAGTTTCTTCCATGGTGAAGTAAAGACAAGCCTTCCTTAATGGTATGATTGAGAAAGAGTTTTTTCATCGAATAGTCACAAGGATTTGAAGTGGAAGCCATATGGAATCCCGTATGCAAGTTGAAGAAGGCCCTCTATGGCCTGAAGCAAGCTCCCAGAGCTTGGTGTGGAAGAATAGATAGTTTCTTGTCGAGAATGGGATTGACCAAGAGTAAAGCTGATCCTAACCTTTATCTCAAGGTTGTAGAATATGAACTTGTCATCCTGTTATTATATGTGGATGACTTATCCTTGACAGGAAATGAGAAACAGGTCATGGAAAGAAAGAATAAACTAGCAGAAGAATTTGAGATGAAAGACCTTGAGTTAATGCATTATTTCCTAGATCTGGAAATATGGAAAAGTTCAGAAGAAATCTTTCTCAACCAGGGAAAGTATGCGGTAGAGATATTCAAGAGATTAAATATGTTGGAATGCAAAGTCATGGCCACGCCCATGGACTCCAACCTGAAGCTGTTAGCTAATGACTCATCAGAGTTAGTGGATATGACTCATTACAGATAGATCATTGGGTCATTGATGTACTTAACAAATACCAGACCAGACATTTGTTTTGCTTTGAACACCTTAAGTCAATATCTTGTTCAACCAAGATGAGTTCACCTAGTAACTGCAAAACATGTGATGAGATATCTGAAAGGGACTATAGACTTTGGTTTATATTATGATGGTAGCCATGAGTATAGATTGTATGGCTACACAGATGCAGATTGGGTTGGAAGTATCTCAGATAGGAAAATCACATTAGGTAGATGCTTTTGTTTGGGGTCTGCTATGAGTTCATGGTTTAGCAGGAAACAGTCCAATGTTTCTCGTAGCATGGCTGAAGCAAGATACATAGCAGATTGCTCTGCTAAGTTGTGAAGCCATATGGCTTCAAAAGCTGATATCAGGTTTCTTTGAACTGAAGATGGATACTACAATGATTGTATGTGATAACCAGAGTTGTGATGACAGAGAACCCTGTGTTCCATCGTAACACATAGAAATCCAGCATTTCTACATACGAGATAAGATGCAGATGATGATGTTTAAGTATTCCCATACTGAAGATATAGATGATGTTTCAGTATTTACATACTGTAGATGTAGATGATGGTGATTCCGTATTTCTATACTGAATATACAGATGATGATGTTTCAGTATTCCCATACTGAAGATATAGATGATGTTTCAGTATTCCCATACTGAATATATAGATGATGTTTCAGTATTTACATACTATAGATGCAGATAATGGTGATTCCATATTTCTATACTAAATATAGAGATGATGATGCTTTCAGTATTTCTATACTGAAGATATAGATGATGATGCTTTCAGTATTCACATACTGGAGATACAGATGGTGATAGTTCAGTATTCACATACTGAATATGTAGATGATGATGGTTTGGTTGCTGATGTGCTAACAAAGCCTCTATCTCGAGTAAAGTTCGAACACTTTTGAGACAATCTTGGTGAGGTTCGGAAGAACCTTCCTCGAAAGGGGGAGTAGTGATGTTGCAGTGGGATTGTATCATCCCTGGGCATCTGCCCTAAAGTGATCCGGTGACCTCGGTCCTCGAGAATGAAGAGGGATTGTATCATCGTGGGACATCTGTCCAAAAGTGATCCGGTGACCTCGGTCCTCGAGAATGAAGAGGGATTGTATCATCCTGGGACATCTGTCCAAAATAGATCTGGTGACTTCGGTCTTCGTGCATGTGGTAGGATTGCATCATCCCTGAACCTCGGCTCAAAATATATCTAGAGATCTCGATCCCTGTGAATGTGGTAGGATTGTATCATCCTTGAACTTCGGTTCATAACAGATCCGGTGACTTCGGTACACGAGAACGTGTGTTGATCCTGTAATTCCTAGAGGAAGGATTGTATAAGCTCCACATCTGTGTTGATCCCGTAATTCTGAAAGGAAGGATCGTTAGTAACTCCATAAAGACCTAAATCTTGTAATTCCAAAAGGAAGGATCATTGAATTGATCCCGTAATTCCAATAGGAAGGATTGTCTGAGTTCCACAGATGTGTTGATCCCATAATTCCGAAAGGAAGGATCGTTAGTAACTCTGTAAAGACCTAAATCCTGTAATTCTGAAAGGAAGGATCGTTAGTAACTCTGTAAAGACCTAAATCCTGTAATTCTGAAAGGAAGGATCGTTGGTAGCTCCGTAAAGACTTGATCCCGTAATTCCAATGGGAAGGATTGTCTGAGTTCCACAGATGTGTTGATCCCATAATTCCAATAGGAAGGATTGTCTAAGTTCCACAAATGTGTTGATCCCATAATTCCGAAAGGAAGGATCGTTAGTAACTCCGTAAATACCTAAATCTCGTAATTCCGAAAGGAATGATCATTAGTAACTCCGTAAAGACCTAAATCCCGTAATTCCGAAAGGAAGGATCATTAGTAACTCTGTAAAGACCTAAATCCTGTAATTCCGAAAGGAAGGATCATTGGTAGCTCCGTAAAGACTTGATCCCGTAATTCCAACAGGAAGGATTATCTGAGTTCCACAGATGTGTTGATCCCGTAATTCCAATAGGAAGGATTGTCTGAGTTCCACAAATGTGTTGATCCCATAATTCCAATAGGAAGGATTGTCTGAGTTCCACAAATGTGTTGATCCCATAATTCTGAAAGGAAGGATCGTTAGTAACTCTGTAAAGACCTGAATCTCGTTGCGCCACTCGTAGTATTCACTTCGTAGTCCACTTTCTATTTATTTCACAGTATTATCGTGGTCCACTTCCCTTCCGAAAGGAAGGATCGTTAGTAGCTCCATAAAAGACTTGATCTCGTAATTCCGAAAGGAAGGATCGTCTGAGCTCCCGTAATTCTGAAAGGAAGGATCGTTAGTAACTCTGTAAAGACCTAAATCTCGTAATTCCAATAGGAAGGATTGTCTGAGTACCACAGACATGTTGATCTCGTAATTCCGAAAGGAAGGATCATGTTGATGTTTTGATGATGATGATGTGTTGATAATAATGATGTTTTGATGATCTTTTCATGATGATGTTTTTGATCGAAAGATCAGAGTATGATGATGATGTTGTTGCTGATCGAAAGGTCAAAGTGATAAAGATGTTGCTGATCAAAATGCTGAAGATATTGTTGATGATCGAAATGTCAAAGTGTTGAAGATGTTGCTGCTGATCGAAAGGTAAAAGTGTTGAAGATGTTGCTGCTGATCGAAAGGTCTAAGTGCTGAAGATGTTGCTGAAGATGTTGCTGATCGAAAGGTCAAAGTGCTGAAGATGTTGCTGAAGATGTTGTTGAAAGATGTTGCTGATCGAAAGATCAAAGTGTTGAAGCTGTTGCTGATTGAAAGGTCAAAGTGCTGAAGATGTTGCTGAAAGATGTTGCTGATCAAAAGATCAAAGTGTTGAAGATGTTGTTGATCGAAAGATCAAAGTGCTGAAGATGTTGCTGAAAGATGTTGCTGATTGAAAGATCAAAGTGTTGAAGATGTTGCTAATCAAAAGGTCAAAAGATGCCGATGTTGATTAAAGAGTTGCTGTCGTCAAATATTGAAGACAAAGACTATATGATGTTGAAAAGCTTCCAATGATTTATAGATGTATTACCCTGATGATGTTGATGATGTCCTCTCCTACTATTGTTGTTGTTGTTGTAGAATACCCTTCTTATTAAGGGGGAGTGTTGAAATATTGTAACTTTGAAGAATATTCTATATGTATCTTTTGTGGTCCCCAATGCTCCTACTGGGAGAACCACTTGTATTATCTTGTACCCCAATGCTTCTAATCAGAAGAACTAATAAGAGTCATGAGGTTGTCCCCTCTAATTGTAAAGGTGGGTCATTAGCACCCCAGTGTGGTTACTTGAGCCTACATGTGTAACTCGAGCCTACATGATTAACTCGAGCCTACATGTCAAATGAGTTAATTGAAGTGAACAGATAAATATAAATAGAGGTGTAGCTCTCCTCATTTGTGACATACACACTCACTTGAGTAGTGCACTTATGGAGGAGAGAAGTAGCTAGAGAAGGAGGAGGATCAGGTTTTTGATCTCCTTGTTGGTTTTATCTTTTACCTTTTTGGGGCATCTATATTGAGGAAGCTTTTGCTGGGTTTTTCCCTTTAGGGTTTTCCCAAGATAAATATGTGTTATTCTTCTGATGCTGTTTCTTTCAGTGATCATGTGTATATTATTTTGTTATGAAAATGAAATGAAATACTGATGTCTTAGCTAAGCATATGAAAAGTTAACAATGAGAATCCTCCAAACAATCTACCATTTGACAATCTGAAACATAGGAGGAAAAACAAGTGTCTTGCAACTTTTCAAGAAGTTGCTCATTATGAATTGTGAGCTTATGAATAACTTAATTATTCTTCAAGTAGGATTCATGTAACCATTCACTAATCTCAATGACATTTTTTCTATCAAAAATCAAAGACATGAAATTACCTTTGATGTTGCACATTTCTCTTTGAATCTTCTCCATGTCTTCAAGGAAGGATTGCTCCTCCAAGGAAGTAGCTCTCCAACAAGAATTTGATACCAATGCTTGAGTGTCATGGAGTATGCTAAGGGCCTCTTGGATATTCTTTTCATTCATATTTAATTACCCTTCAAGAAAATTAGGCTCTTGCAAATGAACCTTCTCATCTTCTTCCTTCTTGCTTGGACCAACTTCATGAAGCTCAAGTGGTGATGGGGAAGTTGATATTGTTTCTTCTTCAACTTATACAAGGTATTCATTTCATGTTTAATGGAATTTTGGCTTGCAGCACCACTTTCAAAAGTTATCTCTATGTCACAAAAATAGAGGTGTGAGAACCCATCAGTAGGTACTCCTTCATAGTTCAAGCATCCATCATTAGATTCTCTTTGTTTCATTTCCAAGGTAGCATGTGTCTCAAAATTATCTTCAGTATTTTCAATAAAAACTTCTTCATACTCATGTGATGTCTCTTCATATTTTTCAAAGTCACTTGGGAGTAAATTTTGATCATCTTCATGTACTACTTCTTCTACTCCACCTATTTCAGAACTAGGTGGTTCATGGGTCTCCTCCTTACTTGTGCATTGATGATTATTCCTTAATGAGTTCTTATTTGAATTATTTTTCATAACTTACTTCAACCAATCATTATTTTTTTTTAAATGTATTTTCTTATGTGTCTCTTTATGATGGAAACTTATACTACCCGTAAATTGGATAGCCATCAATTCGAATGCTTGCTTAACCTACCCGGTCATCTCCTCATCACTTGACTTAATGACTTTCTTCAATTCATCTATACCATCCATAACTTCAATAGGTGAAAATACCATGCTATTATACCAATACAATGTCCCCTTTTAGGTAATTTTATCAAAATGACCAATTCTTCAATTCTTTCACAATGTGTTCAAATACATCTTCTTACAACTCTAGTTATATGGATTCCATTGATTGCAAAATTCCTCCAATTGCTTTAAAACTTGGTGAGGAAGGTCCTGAGGGGTGATGGAAAATACTATAATATATATCAGACATATAATCAACTAATATACCCAACCATGGTCTGAAATTTTCAAGGGAATAAGTTTCAGGATAAGACTAGTCAATTTGGGAGGTGGATATCCCCCTTGGGTCCTGGAACAAATCTCTTCACAACACTGTACAACCTTCACTAATGGTGGGTTTGATACTTGTCTCTATTATCATACATTAATTAAATTATATTTGAATCATCATATTTATTTTTGTGGTTGAATAGGTATCCAAGGGAACTCCATGAATTTACTAGTAATTTTGAGGTTCCAACCCCCAATGGTAGATGACTCCAAATAGCTCCAAATTCTCTCGAATTGTACCATAATGTGTATGAGTGATATAATAAATTAATTATAATTTCTTGGTTGTATTATTTCCTTCCAATTACTTCTGAAAGTCTATATCAAATTCTGAATAAGATAAATGCTTTAACTAACAATTTTGGGGCTCAAATCCCTCCCGGGTAATTGCTGGAATGGCTTCCCAAATGTACAGAAAATCACTCAAATTATAAAATTGAATTATTGGATGTGTATAATAAATTATAATATACTCATATGCATAACCAATTGAACTCCCATGGCTGTTATCACTTCCTTCAATCAGATATAAAAAAACTAGTTTTGGACCCTTGGGGAAACGAGATATAGTTTGGTCCAAATGATATGAAATTCGACCCAATGGCCACAAATTCTCAGTTACTGAACATGAAACCCATAGGATACATTAATTACATTTCATTCATTCATAAATAATCAATGGTGCACACGTATATTCGATTCCATCAAGATTGCAAGAGTTTACAACAAGGTATTGGGGAAATGGCATTGTTTCTTCAATGTTGGACAATAATACATGAGATATATTGTCATTTAGACCTGAGAGATTTATTAAATTTAAATATATATAATTTAAATAATAATACAAAACACTGGATCAAGAGAATCTCCCTCAAAGAGATGAATAGCTCACCAAGTGCGTCTCACTCCATAGAGCTGAAATATGGTGAGAAAACTTGAGATGAATGGAAGAACAAGATGATATTGATATGTCCATGATATTCCTATAGCTTGCACATGTAAATTATGACTCCATTTAAACTCCTTTAAATACCTTATTGGGCTCCCCAAATCACCAATTAGGATGGGAATCTTTCACCCTCGAAATTGGTTAATGCAAGGAACTAGTCATCCACTAGCTCTCTCTTCACAAACCCAAATTCATCAAATGATCGAAAATATTATTCTCATGGATGATCCCTGTATTTTATAAAAATTATTGGTCTTATAAGGTTCCAAATCCATCCATAAACCAAATCCAAGTCGAATCGGTGTGGCTGCTCATGCTATGTCATGTGGCATCTCTCTTCACCTTCCCTCTTCTCCCAAATTTGAGTAGGAGCCTATTGGCCTTCTCCAACTCCCAAATTCAACCTATAATATGATATATTTAGGACTGACATGTCATTATTTCATTATTTCAGCCTTCATATCTAAATTATGTCATAACTTTCATAGAATCTCCATCGTTGGTGTCATAGATGTCATAAATGTAAGGGGAATCTAGCCAAGTGTCCATGAAACTCCCATTTGGCTCTTCCTCTCCAATGTAAGTTAAAATTCATCCAAAATTAGACCTATGAATTATATTTATAAGTATATTAACCTCATAATCCATCCCAAAACATTAGTTTTCCCATATATTCTAAATTACAAGAGGAGGATGTCATTTAACATAGGAATTCTAGCTTGAGTGGGCCCCATAGTCTCCATTTGTCTCCATTCTCTGTAGCCATTTCAATTTTCTCTTGTCTTTATTTAATAAGCTAAATTATTAAATATTTATTCTCTTCTAATTTCTAAACATCATTTATTATCCCCCTTGTTCCAAATCTCAAAGCTTCCACCCCCAACCTAGGAAACTTGTGATTTTCCTCCTTGGAAATTATTTGACTTTTAGCATCCATTTGACAACTTTCATGAATATGTAAAATGTGATTTGTCCATTGTGACCCAATGAAAAATTTGGGACATTACACAACCTAATCGAACAACCCTCCATTAGTATTGTGGATGGCTCCAACTGCAATGAGATCATGTGCCTCCAGTTCTGTGTAAGAACTTCCTAGAGGAAACTCATAACCTATTTGAAAATGTACAAGTGCTTGGAATTCATATTTCTTTCCTTCAAATTCTTCAAGGACATGAGAAATAGAATGTGCCTCATGTTCCACCATCACATGAAATTATTCCTTTGGATAACAAATGAAATCAACCATATGAAAATGATTGTATGGAATGCAAGATATGGAGGATGTATCTTACAACTTCCTATGAAGCTGCTCATTAGTATCCTCAGACTATTCGAGTGCACTAAGAGTAATTTTCAAAAAATATTGGGTGGATTCCAATGCACAAGTGATCTTGTCAATTTATTTTGCATCCTTCCAATTGTTAGGATTAATTGTAATCCTCCCTTAAACGCCATATTCTAAATGTCATTTTATAGATTAGGAGTATGTTTCCACTTCATTAGTTCCATGGGGAAGTCATCTAGGGCCCACTTATCACTTAATTCCCCAATATGCATGAGTTTGGGAGATATAGAGACCAATCCCTATAATTTCAGAACCCACACTGAGTCATGGGAGTCCCACCATCAGTCCACCCTAGTCTGTGTGGAGTTATTCTTCAATGCGAATCAATTAGTTCATATTTTGTTACCTAGCGCCACATTTGCATGATTTAAGGAGGTTAGATGCCTTTTCTCACCTACCTTGGTCAGTGAATTGATTGTGAACTGATTCAGTTGTCCGGAGTTGCAATAGTGAGCATCTAGTGGAGATTTTTCCACAATTAGTGATCTCTGGAGTCAGTCCAAGTCATGGGATTTGAATCACTCCTAGAGGATTTGAATTTACTTTATTGTATCATGGATGTATAACATATAGATTAATCATTTTATGAGAGTAATGTTATGCTAACAAGTTTTTAATTTCACCATGATTGTTTGATTGTTGTACACTAAATTTCTTCTTCCTCCTTTAATATTCTTTTACAGTGAGGTTCAATCCAGCCTGAATATCCTGAAGCCTTGATAAATTAAACATGGTATCAAAGCAGGTAATCAATCCAAATTCAATTTTTGAAAACTTCAGTTGATGCACCAGAAGCAACTGGGTTCCACATAATTCCTGGTATCTATGCCTTTCTCCCTCTCGATTTATCCATAGAAATTTAGCAAGGTGTGAAGCACCCTAATAATGTGCATGTGTAAAATTAAAGAGCGATTGAATTGGTTCTCCTTCAAATTGAAAGCATTTTTGCAGGTAATTTAAAGAATCGAGAAGTGTTGTGTTTCTCTTGAAGCTGTAAAATGGAGAATTCAACAACTTTTACCCCCAAGATCCTCACACCCTTCAACTATATTGATTGGAGGTATGATATGAATATTGTGTTGTGCAAGAAAGGTCTATACATGGTCCCTATGGGACAGGATTTTGATCCCCAGCAAAATATATAGAAGTCGAAGTATCTGAATAAATTGGATGAAGCATTTGGTTTCATGTGCATTCATATCTTCATGGAGTTACTATTCCACCTAGGTGGATTAAAAACTCCAAGAGAAGTATGGAATAAGCTTGAATCACTGTTTGGAAAGCAGGATGAGCTGAGAGGTCATATTTTGGAGAATGAGTTGATTTCTCTTTAACCCGGCGATTTCGAGACCATCCACCAATTCTTCACCAAGTTAAAATCCTTGGTCATGCAGTGCAATTAATGTGGGATTGACAAGAAGGATGAGAAATTGGTGCTGACTATTCTGAGCAAACTTGGCACAGAATTCTCAGTGTTCTTGTCCACCTTTCATTCTAGGAGACTGACTACACCAAACTGGTGAATTCCCTCTCTTGATGCATTAACATAATCTCTTATTCAAGAACAAGATAAGATGATACAAATGGGATCCCTTAGAGCCTCCAAAAATCAAGCTCTCTTGGCTAGGGAGACAATGAATGCTCAAGAAAAATGGAAACAAAAAAGCAAGGATAAAAGAAACACTAAATTCAAACCAAAGGAGGAGTTTGATCCATCAGATGGAGCCTCCTGCTCTAAGAAGGACAAACATCAAAGGTTTGACAAGGGAAAGTTCTCTCACTGTAATAAAGCAAACCATACAAAGAAAGGTTGTATAAAGAAAACCATAGATCATATGTCAATACTTCTTGAACAACATAATATTTCCCTCCCTGAAAGCACAAGGAAGGTTGATTTTGGAGGCAAGACTGAATATCATGAGAGATTCCATGCACTAAAGGATGGTTTTTCAAAATCCCAATCCTTCCTCATTGATTCAGGTGCTTCCAACCACATGGTTTCCTCCAAATAATCATTTTCTTCATTAAATATAACTGATGGTACAAGTATTCACATGGGAGATGATACTGAGATCCAAGTTGAAGGGAAGGGACAATAAAGTTAGAACATGGAATGTTCAAAAATATCTTATATGATCCCTCTTTAGTAGCCAATATATTGTATACATATCAGATGACTCATATAGGCTCACCAAAGCAAGTTACATTTGAATCTAACTCAGTGGAGATCTCAGATATATCTACTGGGAAGCTGATTGAGAAAGGTGTTGAAAACCATGCCTCCAAGGCATATAAGTTCTCACATTTTTTTCCATACTCAGATCCAGTGCAATCTCTGCAGCCATTTAAAAGGGAAGGTAAATTCATTCTACCTAAACCATTTTCATATGATGTTGTTTCAAATTTAGTATCCAAAGAAGAGGACCAAGTTGAACTAAATCTTGGTATTGAATATGAAGTTCAAATAGATTCAGTCCCTATTCCCAATCCTAGGCCTAAATGGGCTCAAAAATCATTCAGGATTTTGGGAACATGGATGGAGATTCATCTAAAAGAACAAGAACCTGATATCAGTTTCAAGATTAGAACCTTGAGATATATCGTGCAAATCCACTTCTCCTGGAGAGGTGCTATAAACCTCCATAAAACCTTGCACTATGCCATGCAAATCCACTTCATTATGAAGTTGAAATGGTGATTTCATATTTTATCTATGTTCTGATTTTGGATCTAATACAAAAGATTCCTTACCACCACTGACCACATCATCATCCTTTGCAATGATTTTTAGATCACCAACAAAAAAAATGGAAGTGATTTCATCTCCCACACTGCCAACACCCACAACACTTGAAATACAACTCAATGACAATGACATAATTCCATCATCCTATCCATAGGAGGGAACATCTCCCAGCTTGGACTAGGGGCACATCTCCCATATTAGATAAGAAAAATTACTCTCAATGCAAAACACAAACTATCAAAAGTGTGCTAGTGTTGCATCCTCCTTCATCTATAACTTAGGTAGATTCTTAGAAAATATTGAAGTCATGGATTGTGGTCCCTAGGTCAACTAGAATTTTCCATATTTCATTTTTTCTTTCTACTTTTCCTAACTGACTAGTTTCTCTACCTTTTGGAAGCTACACCCTCCCTTGCTTTCTTGTTGTTTCCTGCTTTTCACAACTGACTGTTTTTCTACACTTTCCTGCTTTGTCCACTAGCATGCTTTACACACTTGCCTACTTTTCCTTATTTTTGTTGGCACATTGCTTTGTGTTGCTTTCTTCTAGTTTCCTCTTTTGTGTGACAACTCATAGGATATCCTTCTTTCCTTATGTTCCCTCATGGCCCATTTTAGCCTGTCCTACTCATAATTAGTTAAATAACAAATTAAATATTCCTAAATATTAATTAGCCTCATTGATTTAATTTGTCTTAAAAACAACTATATCTCACATTTATTCCTAGTTACTTAATTTAATTGCCTAGAGTACTTGTCCTATGTTATCCCCCTTATTAATTAATTAACTCAATTCCACTAGGATCCATGGGGTTTGATGGGTCATTGGATGCTCTGTGGTGCCGACAAAAAGGGGAAATTGCATTCATGCTTTATAGCTATGACTAAAACATGATAGCACTCGTGATGAATTTCAACAACTATGGAAGCAAGAAATGACTGTTCAACAAACCAACATTTAACAACATAGGGTAATGACAAGAGAGACCATAGCAAGTAAGTGTAATTTTTTTTTGTAGCGATATGTATCCATGGTCATATTTCATATGCCAGTTTAATGCATATGCTATGTGGAGTTCAAGAGGTGATTAACAATGATAAAAAGTGAAATGCATGCAAGATAACGAAAATACAATGTCTTAATTGTATGTTGTCATTATCTTTAAAAATAGAGAAATTGTTTGCAATGAGGAATGCAAGGTAAATGGAATAGAATGGAGTGAACAATTGTTCCCAAAATAAAAAGTTGGATTATCATGCTCAAGATTGTGTAGAGGAACAAAATGTGAAGGGACTGAATGGACATAAGGATGATAACTCACACACAAAGCCACAATACCATTTACTACTAGAAGTATTCACAGTACTATAAAACCAAATAAATGAAAGAGAGTTTCTTCGATGATATTTTTCTTCTTGTTTCCATATCCTCCTATCAATGTGAGTTTCTCTCTCCACTAATTTTTAAAACGGTATTTTTAGGGAAGTGATATACCTTATCCCCACATGCATTCACACATAAAAAATACTCAATACCAAGAATTAAACCACTTGCAAGAGAAAATTATCAAGAACCTTGGTTCCTTCTCCATTTTATAGTGGAACCCCCATTCAGTAGTATATGCTTCCTTGATATTTTTGCACTTATTTGACAACGATGCCAAAAAGTGTTGGGTAAAATAATTGTAGCAATCTATGAGCTTCTAAATTTATAAATTGCACTTACATTATCAATCTAGTTAGCATAATATTGTGAAGTGTTGTGTGGAGGCAATACATCCTTCAATACTTCAATTGTTGATGAATGAAATATGTATTGTTTGTCCTATGTGATGATAACCTAAATGTTGCTACCATTATCCATGGGCTAAAGGTGTGAACATTCTATATCATGACATACCCTAAGAATATCTTTCCCATTTTGTTCTTTGCCTCATGGAATCTTGAAAGAGGATTCACCCACCAAATAAGAAATAAAGTTATTTTATGGAAATCATGTGATATACTTCGTAACATGTTGTTAACACTACCACATTGATTCCTCGACCAACCTTATGGTCATGGCATAGTGGAAGATGAATACATAGGTAGTTGCACTTGCATAATGAATTCAAAATGGATTATTTGACGAAGGAGTATGTAAATGAATAATCTATGGATTCATGAACAATTGAAACTATTGAATAAAATAAAAATGCAAAGAATATACAAAAAGAAAAAGAAAACAAGCAATCTAATATGGATAAAGGGGACTCAACCACCAATATCTTGATTTAGAGCGGGCCCTTACTCTAAATCAATCAAAATGTTGAATCACTCAAAATAAAACCCTATTTATAGCAATTATTTAACACAATAAGTAAGATCTCATATTGGATGACAAATTTGAAATTATAATGTCAATGGACATAAAAATCCATACTCTTGTTGGTTTTATTACTAACCTATCCTAAACTATAAAAGAACCTAAATGTGTGTATCTTAGAGATATCTTAGAACATATCTCTAAATGTGTGGATTTTTTCAACAACATTCCTACATCCCAAACCCCTATAGGATTAGGGATAATTAGATGTGATTATGATAATTGAAGTGCCAATAATGTTAAAATAATGTATTGCATACATAGTTCCACTTTGTAGATATACTAATTAACATTAAGAGCTCACAAAAGAACCTTATTATAAACATCCATTTGCATATAATATAATTATTATATATGAAAATATAAAAATACACTAAAATAAAAATTCAATTAAAATATGACTATTTTTATTTCTATAATATATTTTTATATGACTATTTTTATTTTAAAATATTATAATTCATTTTAAAAATATTTTGATCAAAATAGTATAAATAACAAAAGAACTTTTATGATAAATATTTATTTGCATATAATTACTATATATAAATATAAAAATAGACTAAAATAAAAATTCAAATATATATATNATGACTATTTTTATTTTAAAATATTATGATTCATTTTACAAATATTTTAAAATATTATGATTAATTTTATAAATAACAAAATAAATAACTTAAACCAAACAAAATATAATGCAAATTAAATAACCAAACAAAGTGCAAGGTTATAACATAAAAGTCAGGAAATAATGATATATAAAAAATAAAAATAAAAAACATTTAACACCTAAATCTAAAACCAGACTCTTCAACACCTAAAACTAGTTTCTTATACTACTAGCTAATAATGATATAGTTATATGATAAACGAAGAAAGACACATGAGCTGCAGCGAAACTCGACCAAAAGTGGAATGTGATCAGAAGGGCATTTTCGTGAAGGAAGTGTAACATCAACCACTCTGGCATCTTCCTCGCTCATCAACTCCAACAGTGACATCAACTTCAAAGTAGTGGGAGTGTAATATATGTAATCCAACATTCCTTTGAATTTGTAGGCCAAGTTAGTGAATTTAGGCTCGTGGGTGATAGGATCCATTTTCCACATCTCTTGTCGGATACTGCCAGTGGCCAGGTCCACGTCCTTGTCAAAATAGGAACTATATGCACTTCTCAAAGGTACGTTATGCTGAAATTTGTCATGAGGCTACAATAAACCACAAGGATCAAGATTCAAATCATCTTCGGTCCCATATAAACTTCTTCGTGTGATAAGCTTATGGGGCACACTTCCTAGCAAAGAATTGAAGTCCCCGCATATGACAATGGGAATGTCCTGATCTTGGACTATGCTCTCCACATGTTTTAACAAGTAACTAACCTGTAACAACTTCACATCATTGTAATTAGGGTTTGCATGTATGTGTGTATTCACGATGCACAAACGTACACTAGTTGTTTTCAATTTAATGCAAAACTGAATCTATGTGAGTCTCTCCAATCCAACATGACATTCCTTATGCTCCTTGTGAAAACTAGCACCGAGACTCATGTCATTAACATCTACTTGACATAGGAGACACTCCGAAGTCCTCTAGGAATCATTTAGGAGAAATGGATGCCCATGTAATTGATCATAAAATTTGTATGATGAACCGTTCCCTTTTCCACTGATGCAATCAGAAAACTCGCCTTTGGGGTTGCTCGATTCCAATATCTCTACACTCACCCCATTAGTGGAGTTATCCAAACTCCAACTTATTGATCCAAATGGAAAGCATGAAGCTTCTTATTATCATCCAAAATGGCACTTCTCCGACCGAGTGCTAACATCCATTATGTCGATACACAAAAGGACAATTAGGATTGAAGTGGACAAAACACTATAGATGTGCATGACCATTGATGCATGATCTCTAGACCAGCCTGATATATTTTTATGCTGAGTATAGGGTTGCACACGCTCCTATTTGCATTGAAACTCGTGTGTCACACATGACTATGTGCATTGCAACCCGCGTGTACATTGAACACACGAGTTCCCTTTAAGCAACAAGTGTGTCATATGCACCTTGCTTATATAAACACTCGTGTTTACCTTAATTCAACATTAAAAAATATAAATCGTGATTAGATGATATTAGTTGGGCCTTAATCCATAACTATCCCAACTGTCTCAACCATCCTAACCTTTGAAACCACTCTATTTCTCAATGTATAAATAGAGGCCTTGGGATGGGGCTAATCAATGAATTCTAGAAGATAAAGTTATGCTGGTGGTATACCTTCAGAGTCTTGGAGCAGCAGAACTCAGTGTCCTTGGTTGCAGAGGTGTCCTTGTGTCAAAAGCTGGGTTGTATTCTCACCTATTCATTGTTTGTTAATAAAGAGAATTCTTCTTCCAATCTTTGTTAATAAAGAGAATTGTTTTTCTCATGTATATTGGTTAACGAAAGATGTAAATTATATTATTAATATGCATTTCACCTAACCTATGATATATATATGTATGACATATTGCTTGAAGAATTGGCTCTTTTCAGGTGAAGAGAAGCAACCCTAGAAGCTTTGGAGAAGATCAAAGCGGGAGAATACCAAGCTTGGATCAACCATCGTAAACCGGGTAAGCCAAACTCTCTTCCTATTCCAATTTCATTTTCTGTAAAATTTGATTTTCTGCAAGTCTATTAGTAAGTTGGTAACCCCAGACACTAGGTTACAAGGGTGTATTGTCCTATACAACACCATTCATGTCGTGGGTATTCTGCAAATGTCGTGCGACACTGATTGATGTGTTTGATAGGGTTTGATAATCATGTGTACTTCTGACCCAAAAAATGTGATTTCTTCATCGAATCTAACTTCCAACAACCTTTTGCATTGTGGCCATTCATATATAGATTTCTTATGCATACCCCACCATCTAGCGAGCGTAGATTTCAGTAAAAAGTCTAATGTGGATAAGCACTATGGTTCTGTTACCATTCCTTCAAACTCACTTAGAAAAGTCGCAAGATTGCGTAAGCCCTCATATGTGGGTAACTCTCTCGACTGAGCCTCCACTTGTCGCACAGACCTAGTAATCCTGGCGCATCTCCTCATAGATACTTCATGCAGTTTGTTTTGTCAATTCTCCAATGCCTCTCCTGAAACTGATGTGCATGAGATAGCACTCCACTAGCTCAGGTTCCCATCCACTGTAGCATTTATGTAATCATATTTTAAGGAAGTGACATTATAAATATGGTCCAGATAATCACATTGTCCTTCACTATAGACTGGTTCGACATGTCTTTGTCCCTCAAGTGGGTCAATTGGTGAAACTACCCTCATTTCTTCATCTTCGAATGAGAGGATTATTTTATTAAAGTTTATGATTGTTTAATTGTCTATTTCCCAATCTATCCCTAGAAGCACGGGATATGGGTTCGTGTCATCGACAATATTGATAACTTCAAAATCTGCAAATGTTCACAGCCCCTCAACGTCGACAAGAACTTGACTTAACCTACTAGTCAGTAGGAACTTCGCCCGATCTGCAAGCCTCAACTAGACAAGGGACTAGTCTAAGTGCGCTTGTTCATGCTTTCCCATGTTTGTCGCATCAAAATATTGACGTCTGACCCCAGATCTAGGATAATATAATCCATGTCACAATCTCCTATTTGCGCAGTCATTCTTAACTCATGACCAATTTTGAATTTCTTTCTAACATGGTTAACTCTTCTTTCAGGTTGCGACTCTAATGGGGTTTCTTCTATAAGCGCTTGTAATTCTGCAGCGGCATCTTTATCATGGATTAGCACTAAGCAAATTTAAATAAATGACTTGAGATTACTAACCTTGTTTATAAAATTCTTCTAGAATATCTATTGAAATCATTCAAGCATCTCCCTAACTTCTCATGAGGTCGACGGTTGTTGTGTATCTACAAACTTTGGTCGCACGTCCAAAAATACTTGCTTCTATTTTTTAACATCAAACGGTACTTTCTTTTGCGTAGCGGGTCGCACCTGCGGTTGTCCATGTTGTATATTCTGATACATTCCAGTTGGAGCACCTTCTCGTGTTACGATAGCAACACTTGGTTCTCTCTTATCAGTAGCAATCATTTGAATATTCAGGTTAGGATTCGGGTTGGGATTCTGCATGGGGTTAGGAACTCCCATAGTCTGAGCTTGTCATTTTGCAATCAATTGGGGACATTGTTTCACATTATGATAATGTGCTTTGCAATATGAAAATGTCTTTGCAGGATCATGGAAATATCTAGCATAATGGCCCTGCTACCCACAATTATAGCACACGATTTGACCTCTTCCTCTGCCAAATCCTTTGGGGTTTTGTCCTCTACCTCTGAAATTTCCACCCCCCCTAAGTTGAGGGTGTTGTTGCTCCAGTGGATATTGATTCTGTGGATATTGAGGCTGATACTATGGATAATGCACAGGATGGTAGTGCACTTGCACCTATTTAGCCCGACTCTGCTCGTCATTCTTCATTAGGTAGGTGTGTACCGTCTTCTCCTTCAAGAGCTAATATGCTCTGCAATCTTTCTCATCATGTCCTACTGAATTACAAATTTTACAATACAGGCTGGTTGGGGTACTTATAATTTTTTGTAGGTATAGACAGCCTTCAGGGAGATTCCCTCTGGTCTGGCATATTCTGCACCAAGGTAGTCCTTGGGTATTCAACGGCTTAGGCACACCTGACGAGACATAGTTCATGTACGCTGGACAATTATCCTTATGGTGTCCATCTGTTCTACATCTTGTACACCATAAATCCTCTTGGATTTATTTTCCCTTCTTAATATCCTAAATATGTACCGTCAAGTTATCCAACTATGACTGAATCTACATCATCCCTATGCCACCATCTCTGATTGGTGAGGATTCCAGCTTCATCGCTATTTCCAGCGCTTTCATCTGCGACACAATATTTTGTTGCATCAAAGAGCCTCGGATGTGTGGTAATAGTGCAGCAATAAACCACTCTTTGTGTTGTCCATCCGACATTTGGAAACTTACTTTGGCCATCACAGTTTTAAACCGCTGGTCAAAATCCCATACGGACTCCGTCAGTAACTGATTTATCTCCTTGATTTCAGTGATACATTGTGACTCAAATTTAGGTTTTATAAACTCATAAATCATTGCAAGTCGGATCTCATCAAGAGTCTTATGTGTGTCTCTTGTTGGTACTATGCAAAACTTCATATACTAGTCGAACGCACGACCCCGCAGAATTGTAAGCATCTGCGCTTTCCTTATGTCCTCATTTTGAATTTGGTGAACCGTCCAAACAGCTTCACAGAGGAACCAATGTTGCTCTAGATCTTCTACTCCATTTCCATTGAATGTAGGTAACCTAATATCTGTCCCAGCCATTGAGTTGGACTCGAGGATGTTCAATGGACAATTTAATGAAGGTGGGCTTCCTTGGGCACTAGTCGCAGCACTAGTACTACCAACATTCACAGTTATTTCAGGAGATGAGGTTCTAGACCTTATCTCTGGAGATGCTCCTGGTTTGGTGTATTCACATTCTAATTTTGGTGTCTCCACAAATTCTTCTAATTCTTCTGATCCTTCAGAAATTAGCCTATATTCTTCATCTTTGTCGCAAGACACTTCATCTAGACACGACCCAAACTCGTACTCACTTTCTTTGAACAGACTATGATTCTGTCTTCCTCCTATTGTTTTTCTTCTTTTCCCTGACTGGAATCTTCTTCCACTCCTTAAAAATCCATCTTCTAGTTCAGCTTCTATACTTCCTAGGAACATCTCAGCTCACTATTTCCCATTTTCTTTACAGGTCGTCTGTGACATATCCTTTCTCCTGGACATTGCGACTCAACTACTCAGCTGAAAAATGCCCTTCTCATAGACGAGCATCTTTATCCATATATTTATAGATAACAAGTACCTCCCGCGGGATCCTTGGAAAAAAATTCCTTTAGACTCACTATACGAGGTTATCTTCTCAACTACAAACTCAGTAATATATCCTTGCAAAATACTATCGACCCAAAAATCAATAGCTCTAGAGATTGGGTTACTTACACTTGCTAAAATGTGGATCAATTGAACACTCCACTCGATTGCTTTCCTTCTTTGAAAGTTTGTCTGTCGAGTTGTCAGTCTTGACAACCACCCATGCAGCACAACATGAAACTCTGAAAAGAAGATTTCATGAAGATCTGTGTACAGGTATCGGTCCAAGCAGTATTCTAGGCTCAACCATGATCTTTCGCTCTACCTTTGCACAAATTCTAATGTCTTAGACTCCATCCAATCCTCAATTTCCTTCTTTGTCGGATGCCACAACATTTCCATTGACACAAATGATTAAGGTACCGGCAATGGAACCATTTTTTGGCTACTTTTCCTCACGCTTGCAACCCAGGCTCAGGTTTTCCTTGCACGGAACAAAACACCCAAAGATATCGGCCCGACAAAGCAAGCTCAGTCAACAACACTTGCAACGCAGGCGCAGTCTCACCCGAGATATATTTCCTCAATGGGTAACTTCCAAAACCAAGTTTCCACAATTAGGTGAGGGATTACAATCCCCTGGAGCACAACCAAGGTGCTCGACAAAGTTGGATGGCTGGAGTTATTTTACTAACTCGACAGTGGCACAACAACGTGACATAACCAACTTGCGACATGGATTCTCCCTTAACAACTTAACAACAAATGAGCTTGAAATAATACATGATGCTTTCAATGATACTGGTCATTCATTCATTCAACTCTTTTCACTAATAGTGCGACATTCACTTAAGCAATAAATGTAAACAATGCAAGATAACCTACAAACATTCAACATGCACATTCAAGCGACACAAGATATAACGTGGAAACCCATCCAGGAAAAACTACAAAGGTGCTCTTCATCTGGCATGAGAAATATATGCATATTTTAGTCTACGACTTGACTGCAGACTGTTTAAGATATGTATTTTCAGCTCACATACTCTTTCTCCCTCTCGTGCTCTCTGGTTTTATTATGATCTTCTTCTAACTCTCCTAGCGATCCGCACACAGCCTGGATCAACCATTCTAACTATTATCTGTGCACTCCGCTACAGAATGACTCCTTACAAAAACTACTATTCGGAAACCCTTCTGCAAAATGGGTTTCATAGCTCAACATCCTTTTATGAAACTACTATATAACTTCTTCTCTATTAGTGCACTACTTCCTAATTTCTTCAACCCCTATACAAAACAGGTTCCTCTTATTTATAGCTTCTACAAGACCACGCAAGGTCAACTACATATAGTTCATTTATTACAGGTCATAATCAGTCGTCAAAAAATGGTTATAAGATTTCATAGGTATGACCGACACAAGGCGCTATCGGCATGACTTACATATATTCATTCATAAGTGCGACTTCCACCGACTTACGTCGACTCTAGTACCCACGATCTTCTTGACATGTCACTTTCTAGCCGTTACCCTTCTGCACGCTTGTAGATTTTCTTTTCCTGTGTCGCATTACTCCTTGCCACAGTCTATATCCTTCTTTTTCCGCATATTTCTCTATCATGTGCTTCATTTCCTTCTTTCACCTTCCTTTTCATCATGCGCTTGATTTTCCTTCATGCGCTTGCGCTTCACTTTCCTCCTTATGCAGATTTGTTCCTAACTTCTTCTGCACTTTATTTCTACAGCTCTTTCTTGGCCCAACAGATCTTGACTTGGGACTTATTGCAACATAAAGGTATGGTAGGACCTAATAGGTGTGTTTTATGCAGAGATGAGGCTAAAAGTGAGAATCATATTTTTGGTAAGTGTTTATTTTTCAAGCGGGTTTTGGAGGGCTTGGGTAGTTTCTTTCATTCGAGGATCCTATGGGATAAAGAAGCTTTGGTGGATTATATCTTCTACTAGTTTTATAATATGAAACATCAAAACTTTCTTCCTCTGTTTATGATATGGGAATGTTGGAAGGTTCGAAACTTTGTTTTATTTGAAGATGGATTGTGTTGTCCTTCGGTTGTTGTTGCTCGGATTGTGGGGGACAATTTAGCGTGGAAGCCTGTACAGGAGGGAAAGGTTCACGCTATCAAATAGCATAGTTATCCGGTGGTTCGTCTAGTTGGATGGTTTGATGGGGATTCTCAGCAATGATTGTGTGGTGTGGGATTTATTCTAAAATTGAATGATCAGGTGGAAGTGAAGGGTTGGATGAAGGTAGGTAGAGGAACCAATTCTAGGGCTGAATTATTAGCTCTCTGGGCATTACTCGTTGTCTCCAAATCTTGTGAGGTGGAAAATATTTATATTGTAGGGGACTCAAGGGTCATTATAGGTTGGGCCAATGGTGCTACAAATTTCCCTTCTCTACTCCTGGAATATTGGAAATCGAAGGTTAGCTTATTGATTTCTCCTTTCTTGAGCATTGATTTCCAGCATATTTATCGTGAGCACAATTCTGAAGCTGACAAGTTATCAAAGCTTGGCATAGGAGAGATGGATTGTTGCATCCATTATGAGATCTAGAAGGCTTCCACATTTTATTATAAGGTTTCATTTCCATTTGACCAAATTTGAAGGGTTGTGTGGGTGTGGGTTTGGAACTGTGATGTTTATTTAGATCTTTGTTTTGTTTATTCTCGACTTTTGATTTAGATGCTACCAGATGAAGTATAGATAAGGGTTAATAGTTTTCATGGCTGCATGATTTAGTGTATATGAAATATTTTGTACAAGCCATATTGTATGGATAGGTTTCAATCTTTTTAATATAAAGGTTAAATATTTTTCGCTTTGGAAAAAAAAATTGCCCTGATTCTCTTCCATAAACATCCAACCTTCTATACAATTCAAATTACACTTGGAAAATCCATCCATTTCACCATTGAAACATGTGGCATATATTATTTATTTGTATAGGTTCGATTGATTTAATCAATCAATATTTTGTTTCACCCAAAAATTGTTTTATTATTCAATATATTTGAATCAAAGCAAACTATACAATACTATCTCCACAATGACAATAGTCAACAGTACCAAGACCATCAAAATCCCAAATAAACACAACACAGTTCTAACCACAATATAAACAACACCCAAAAAGGGCCACAGAAAAGGACCACCCCAAGGTTGTAAACGTTCATATTCATCAATTGCCTATACAACACAAATATTCAAGGTCCACAAATCCATAAAAGAGAACTAGACCCGAAAAATTACATACAACCAAAAATAAATAAATAAAATAATGCCTACTATAGTCAGAACATATTAAAGTAATAAAAAAATAAAAATACCATCAAAAATCTTGAAAATATCATTGAAAACTTGAAAATATGATGTTTTAACCAGCATATTGTCCTAATTCTCTTCCATAAGCAACCAACATTCTATACTATTCAAATCACACTTAGACAATCCATCCACCTCACCATTGAAACGTGCTTGTAAATGTGCTTGCAACATAGATTGAAGATAACACTATAGATCATGGATTCTTTGTTGCCAATGTTCTAACAGTAATGCTTGAAGATTACCTACTTCACTAAACCAATCCACTGCTAAACAAGCCACCAAAAATCAACAATAATCAAATATTATGTAAAAACACATGTAATACTCCCTAGCACGCCACTAGTTCCATCTTTGTATTAGTCTTAGTCCCACAATTCAACCAGAAAATAAATTAATTTGCAGGACTCAAACAAAGTACCATACTGGCTCCCCCCACACCCCCTAGGCAACACCATTGAAAAAGAACAAAGACTACTCAAGTAGTCCGAAGGCACAATAATAGGGACAAGAGCAAAAGCAAAACTTGTATGAAGTTCTGAGAACTATCCAATTATCCTAGTGAAAACTGCAGAGTAATTTACCAAGCACCCTATCCAATAATCCTAGTGAAAACCGCAAAGTAACTTACAGAGCGTCCATGAAAATCACAAGAATTCTGACATTTCGATGTATTTAGGGGCATACTGCTTTCATTTTTTTTAAATCTCAGTCAAAAGTACAACGTACAACCTTTCAAGCAAAGCCCAATTTTGAAATAATGAAATAATTACATAATCCCATGTTAGGGCAAACAATATGCATCCCACTATGCAACATTAAATGCTACAGCAAGTGCAATGTTGAATGTTAGATCTGGAGCTGCATCTAACAACCAGCAATGCACCCAACGCAGCATAAGTGCTGCTGCATAATTGGGTACATAATGCTTCCACCTGCCAGACCTTTCAAGTAAAAAATTAAGAGACCAATAAATGATCAAAGGATTCATGAGCCTACAAACAAAGAATACATATACTTTGACCAACAAAACCCCTTTTAACTAGATTTTCCTCGACCAAAATATTATGGTGAAAGACAAGCCATCAAAAGAGTTAAACTACAAAAAAAAACAAGTATGATAAAAGACAACTAAAACACTCACTTTTTTGGCAAATTTTTAATAAGTAATTTAAGCAATCATGATTAACTATTCTAGACTAAATCCCTGATTTTAAAACTACCCAGATCACTGAAATTGCAATTTGAACACTAGAAATTGAAATTTCAGCAAGATTTGGCTTGCCAAATTCCAGCAGGTTGCTCCCAAAAAACCCTTCCAATTCCACACGTTCAAACCAAGGATAATTTTAGGGGCGAAATTTATCTCATGGGCTATTTTTAGGGGTTTTCTCGAAGAAAAAAAGTTCGCCATTTTTCAATTTTTGAAGCCCTGTTTCGCCCAATTTTGATGGGGTAAACTTTTTTCACCCTAAAAATCACCAAATTATTATATAAGCGATATAATATACTTGGAAATTAAATATTTTTTGAAAAATATCGACAAACATTTTATAGTTGGTCTTTTAAGAATTTGTAAGATTCGCCAACATTTATACACTTTTAAATAAGTATGGTTCCTTAAAATCATCCCTGGTTCAAACCACCCATTCAAATCCAAATCAACCAAAGACAACCAATTTTTCTAGCAGTGGCCTATCCCAAGCACATATTCCAACTCCAGACAATCTCATCTTACCAATCAATCAAATTGATACCACATACTTAAGACGACCAATATAATTCTCCCATTTGTCAACAAGAAGGCCATCGATGCCCAAATCCCAAGAACTCAACAACAAAATATGACAAAAAGTCCCCGAATCATGAACAACAATTTGAGTCAAAAGCATATAGCTCGATTGATACAAAATGTTCAAAAGTGGCACAAAGAATTTGAAAGAGTCCCCCCACCAAGATATGACTCAACACCAACTCAAACCAAGGACCCGTCCCAATCCGCTAAGCTAGCCAAGATTCCATATCAAGGAGGGATACCAACAAGCCTCTCCAAACATTCGAAGCCATTCCATAACCGAGAAGTTCATCAAATACTTACCTATGATTATAATGCTCCGAAAGCTCGATCCAAATAAACCCCGCCATAGACTTTTCATGGAAAAAGATTTAGCGAATAGAAAAAACATTCATGATCCTCCATCCCCCAGCACGTGGGAAACACAATAGTGGACTAGCAAATCAAATGAAACTTATGTTTATGAAAACCACCTAACCAAAAATACTGAACAAGCATTAATTAATCTTCTTTAATATGAACATTGGGACCTTGACAAGGAGAACCAGTGTACCAACAAATTATCAAGGACAAAAGTTATCAATACCAAATGTCCACCCAAAGACAACCATCTAAAGGCCCAATTATCAATTCACTTCTCAACTTTATGCAATAGCCATAAAAAATCTTGCTTGAAATAATTATTGGGATTCAAATAGAAACTCTTAATAATGACAACTAAACTAATGTGTTTACAAGAAGTTTTCATAATGGGCATCATCAGCAGCGGTTTTATTCACGTAACTTATTTCATGAAGTATATAGTGTATGGTTGGGATACGCAATGTATGATAGCCTGTGAGGCTTAGGCCCATCTTGTAATCTCTCATTCTTCATTAATGAGCTTCAATACATTGCATGCATGGATGTTTCCCCTTATAGGATTTTACCACATTAATTGTTGGTGTTTAATGGTGTTTCTTCATGTAATTTGTCTCTAAATATTTAATAAGTAGTACCATATCCCGTGTGAGAGAGACATCAAATTTGAGGAGCCAAGGATTGTGGAGGCATTGTTGTTGTTCCCTGGAGGGTGAGGAATTGTGGATTCTCCTAGTCGTGAAGAAAAGGCCTACTGACATCCAGCGTTGAACTGTTGACATCCGTTGTTGACCCAAACCGTGAGAAGAAAGGTTGGTTGGGCATGGAGAGGACCCCGCATGACAAAAGAGGTGAGCCTCATTTGTTGACTATACATGGAAGCCACAGACTGCAGCTGCTTGAATAAGGGAACATGGAGCTACAACCACATGAAGAAGGGATTGATGAAGAAGTTTGTCCACCATGGAACTGAGCCTATAGCTCTTGTGAAGAGAGTGTCGTCCGTGTTGAGTCGGTTGTTGGTTACTCGTGGAGAAGGGAGTCTGTAGTCGTGCTGTGGAGAAGAGATAGGGGAATCTATAGTCGCGTTGTGGAGAAGAGATAGACCAACGTTGTCTTGCTGAAGAGAACGCCTGCTGGTGGAGACTGGGCCTGGTTGTCGTTGCTCTTGAACAAGAAGAAAAGGAGCCACCGATCATTGTGGAGAAGACGCAGTGGAGAGAGGAGTGTTTACTTGTCATAGAGAAGGGGACGTCGTGGAGAGCCTGTGTTTGAGGGAGAAAAGAAAGGTGTGTGGAGGAAGTGAGACCCCGTCATTGGAAACTTTGGAAACTGCAAGCATGGATCAAAGCCACATTTGTTCCTGTTGCTCGAGCCCATTGCTAGATTGTGGTATATATATATAAACCGTGGTAAAGAAAAAAAACTATGCTATTTTGTTTGGAAATATATATATATATATATATATATATATATCAAGCTAGGACTGATGTTTGTTGGGAGTAATTTGTTCGGGAAAATATATTTTAAAAAAAATCAACAAGTTGCACAAAATTTGAAATTGGAAAATTTAATGGTAAAAATAATTTTGAACTATGTAAATTAAAAATGTGTGCTAAGCACAATTTGATTATGTCTTGTAGATGATGTGTTATTCAACATTATTGGAGAAAAGTCAGCAGCAAGCCTATGGAGCAAGTTAGAAAGTATGTATATGACCAAATCTTTGACAAACAGAATTTACTTGAAGGAATAATTATACGGTATGAGAATGAAAGAATGTACAAAGATATAAAATCATTTGAATGTATTTAATACTCTTATTTTTCAGTTGAGTAGTACGGATGTTAAAATTGATTACGAAGATAAAGCAGACAGCCTCTTATGTACTTTACCTGAATCTTGGGGTCAAATAGTTTCTTCCATTAGCCTTAGTACAACTGATACCTTAGAATTTCACAATGTGGTTGGAGCATTATTGTCTGGGGAATTAAGGAAGAAATCTAGTCTTGAAACCTCTTCACCGAAAGCTTTGCTTGTTAGAGGTCGATCCAAAGAAAGAAAGAAAAAGTCAAAAGGTACTTCTTGGTTTAAATCAAAGGGGAAAAAAACAATTAAAATGTTGGTACTGTAACAAGACTAGTCATCTCAAGGATTGTTGGAAAAGACAAGAACCCAAGAAAGATGACTCCAAATCATAGGCAAATTCAGTTAAGTCTTATGATTCAAGTATGATCGATTAAGTTTTGTATGTTTGTAATGTTTCTGAATATAATGAAGAATGGCTACTAGATTCTGGTGCTTCACACCATATTTGTCCTCGTAAAGATTGGTTTACTTCTTATCAAACAGTTAATGATGGAATAGATTTTTTAGGAGACAATCATTCATGTAAGACTGTTGGGCTTGGAAGTGTTAAAATTAAAATGTTTGATGAACACTTACAGAAGTTAGATATGTACTTGAGTTAAAGAAAAATCTAATTTCTTTGGGAGTGTTGGATTCTTGTGGTCATAAGTTTACAGGTTTAAGTGGAATTCTAAAAGTATCTAATGGTGCTTTAGTGGTCATGGGCACAGAAAACATGAAGTCTTTACAAACTAGTCGAAAAAACTCAAGTTAATGATACAGCGTTGGTATCTGAAGAGGAGTCAAGATCCACTCAATCATGGCATCAACGTCTTGGACATATGAGTGAGAAAGGAGAATGAATCATAACTTGCTTTCAAATATGAAAACTCTGAATTTGATGATTTGTAGACATTGTATATTTGGAAAGCAATGTTTACAAAAATTTATAGCAAGTAGTCATGTTAGTAAAAATGTTCTCGACTACATCCATTATAATTTATAGGGTTCGTCTCCTACCATTTCCTATGGGATAGCAGCATATTATGTATTATTTGTAGATAATTCTTTTAGAAAGGTTTGGGTTTATGTCCTAAAAAAAAAACTGATGTGTTTAACATGTTTAAACAATTTAGAGTTATGGTGGAAAAAAGAACTAGCAAGACAATCAAGTGTTTAAAGATGGATAATGGAGGTGAGTTTACTTCTTTAGAGTTTGAAAATTATTGCAAAGATGAAAGGATCGTCAGACATAAAACAAATGTATACACTCATCAGCAAAATGGCATTGCAGAGCGCATGAATAAGACTCTTCTAGAGAGAGCAAGGAGCATGCTCAATAATGCTAATTTGGGGCAAAAGCAGTTTCTAATGCTTGTTATCTAATAAAACGATCACCATCAATGGCAATAGATTGTAAAATTCCAAAAGAGTTATGAACTGGTCATCCCTATGATTATTCGAATTTGAAAATCTATGGTTGAGAAGCTTATGCACTTGCTCCAAATCTTTGGTTGTGAAGCTTATGCACTTACTCCTAAAAATCAACGTTCTAAATTAGACCCTAGATCAAAGAAGTGCATTTTTGTTGGATATGATGTGACAAAAAGATATAGCTTGTGGGAACCTATTGCCCACAAGATCGTCACTAGCAGAGATTTATTTTTTTATGAATTTTCTTTGATTAAATCCAAAAATGTAATAATTGATGTGGAACAAGAACAAGTAATATAAAAAGAACTAGTCCAGTTGGAGAACGAATCTTCTCATGACTCAAAGAAACAAGAAGTTTCTAGTGAGAGAGGTCATAGAAGATGAAGAAATTCAAGAAAATGTGGAAACACCACAGCCTACTCCAAGAAGATCATTAAGAGAGAGAAATCCCTACTAAAAGGTATATTGATTTTTGTTTCGTCTTTTTAATTCACTGATAAGAAACAAGAAGCTTCTAGTCAAAGAGGTCATAGAAGATGAAATTCAAGAAAATGTGGAAACCCCACAAGCCTACACCATGAAGATCAATAAGAGAGAAATCCTCCTAAGAGGAATATTGATTTTGTTTCATCTTTTTTATTTACTAATAATGGAGAACCTTCTTATCTTCGGGAAGTCATTGATTGTGTCGACAATGCTAAGTGGAAGATGGAAATGAAAGAAGAAATAGTTTCTCTAGAGAAAAACAAAACATGAGAATGGGTTGAACTCCCCAAAGATTAAAAAAAAATTGTTGGATGTAAGTGGGTCTTCAAATTGAAGAAAGGAGTTGATGGTAAGGTTGAAAGATACAAAGCCAGAGTGGTTGAAAAAGAATACTCTCAGATGGAAGGTATTGTCTATCATGAGATTTTTTCACCAATTGTCAAGCTTGTATATAGTCGAATTGTGTTAGCACTAGTTAAATTGCTTGATTTGGAGTTTAGAGCAACTAGATGTTAAAACAGCATTTTTACATAGAGATTTAGATGAAGAGATTTATATGGAACAACCAAAAGGTTTTGTGCATCATCATAAAGGTAGATTAGTTTGCAAGATCAAGAAATCATTATATGGCCTAAAACAATTGCCCAAGCAATGGTACAAAAAGTTTGATTCTTTCATGATGAGCCAAGGTTATACTAGAAATAATTATGATCATTGTTTATACTTCAAAAAGTTGAATGACATATTTATCATATCAGTGGTGTATGTTGATGATGTGCTTATTGTGAGCAAAGGCATGGACAAGATTAATAGGTTGAAGGCTGGACTTCTAACATGAAAGATCTTGGAGCTACAAAACAAATCATGGGTATTGAAATACACAAAGACAGAAGAAATGGTAAGTTTAGTTTTTCACGTAAGTATGATGAGAAAATACTTATAAGATTCAAAATGAACAAAACAAAGCATGTGAATGTTACTTTGGCTTCCCATTTTAAGCTTTCTTCGTGTTTACATCCTTGTAGTGTTCACGAAAACGATCATATGTATTGTGAACCATAGACCAATGCAATAGGATGTTTACTATATACAATGGGTGTTGTACCAAACCTGATATTTCACATGCAATAGGTGTTGTTAATAAATACATGGGAAATCCAAGAAACGAATATTGGAATGCAATGAAATGGGTGCTTTGGTACCTAAGAAGCACAAGTGACTATTGTATCACCTTTAATAATAACAATGATTCTATATGCGGTTTTCTTGATTCAAATTTCACAAATGATTTGGACAAGAGAAGGTTTACTCCAGGTTATGTTTTTACTCTAGCAGGTAGAGCTATAAGCCGAATGTCAAAGCTTCTAGAAATAATTGCTTTATCCACTACAAAGGTTGAATACATCACTGTGTCACATGCTTGCAAAGTGGCAATTTGGGTAAGAGGTCTGCTTAGAGAAATTGAAAGGTTGCAAAACAATGCATGTTTTCTGTGATAGCTAAGTGTTATACATTTATCATGTTTATCAAATTAACACTAAGCATATTGTTGTAAAGTATCATTTTGAAAGACAAGCCATTAGTGAAGATGGACTAGATCTGAAAAAGGTTCACGCTCAAAATAAACACTGTATAGATGTTTAAAAAACCAACATTGTTAAAGAAGTTCAGGGAACCCATGGCATCGTGGGCCTGTATGGCTCGCTCATGGGATCAGCAGACATGGGGTGGCAGTATACCTTGGAGCTAGCCCACTGTCACAGTCATCTTGAGGGTTTCACCAAACTAGGGCACGTGCTTTTGGTTGACAGGTACTGCAAGGGTTTTTACTATTTTTTACCATTTTACTGTAATCATGACAGAAGACGAACAGGTTGACTATTCATGTGATCCTCTGGAGGAGGAAGATATTTGGGTTTTGCCAGCTGTAAACGGGGTTGCTAAGGTGGAGGCACCCATTGACATGGGTCGAAGGTTGTACAACAAACGTTTTTTTCTCTTGTTCAGACTGTGGAAGGGTTTTCCCCTTTGGAATTTTTGTTATCTTCTCCTTCCCCTTTCCAAATCCCTGAAGTTGCACAGTTTGTTCTGGGTGAGGGTTATGTTGGTATCGGTGTACACTACACTAGAAGTCGAGGTTTGGAAATGCAACATTGTCAATGGAGACGGGTTTTGCAGGTTCTCTGGCTGAAAAGGGCATAACGGGATTGTGTCCAGCCGTGGCCCCTTGTGGTGGAACTCATTCCCTCGGGTACTCGAGAAGTGAATAATTGTGTGTGGTGGAACAAGGATCTATCGACGGGTTCATCGGGCCCCTACAGCAAAGGGGTTGCCCTAGCCCAGTTGGGGAAGGGTATGTTGGCTCTAGATCTAGCAGTGGAACAGAAGGCAAGGCCGAGAGCAAAGGCGCTCACAAGCAAAACCGCAAAAGCTAGGTTAAATCCAGGAGGGTTGCTATACCTACGCTATGGGTGAGGACGTTGGTTGGCACCAGATTTTGCACATGACAAACCAGACGTTGGTTGGGCATGTTTAGGGTAGAGGTTTTTCATTTCAGACAATGGTGCAGTGGGCAGATACTAGCTGGCTTGCAACCCTGGGCACAGTGTTGAAAGTGGTCGCTCTCACCAGAGGATGGTTTGCTTTTAATTTCAATCAGTTGAAACATCCACAATGGGTTTTAGCATGCAACTAGACGGTGGATCACTCACCTCTTTTGATCAAACCTTGGCATCCATTATTTGATGCGAGCAGGGAAAGGGTGGACATTGTGCTTTTGTGGGTGAGATTGTTGGGGCTTCCTTTGCAATATTGGACCGAAGAACATCTAAAAAACATTGGTAATATTCTGGGGACATTTCTTGAAGCGAATCTCTCTTTTCTTGAGACCAAATTGCAGAAGGTTGTGAGGACTTTAGTCAGCGTCAATATTCGTGAAGGGTTGGCAGAAGATTTGATGTTGAGTTGGGGACCTTTTCATATCAAGCAAATCTTAGATTGTGAAAATGTCCCATTCCGTTGTCGGAGATGCCATGCCTATGGACATCCGGCATTTGACTGAAGACTTCCTATTAAAACCCTCAATGGACGTTGATCGCGGATCGATGCAAAGGAGACAGGGGCAACTAAAGGACTTGTTGGACCGTCCTTTTCGCATCCCCTGACACCTGTAGTTCCAGTATGTGTTTAAGTTGAGGACAACAACCTAGAGGAGGAGGATACAGGGCCTCTGTCGGTGGTGGAGGTTGACAGACAGGTTAATATCCGATTTTTGAAGGGAACTCCCTTTTCGGGTACTTCCAATCTCTCCCCCTTCTTTAATTCCATTGCAATTAATCTTAATCTTTCTGATTTGGACTGGGTGGAATGCATAAAAAATTTGACCATCACATCTTCACCTAAACCAGTTATTCTACCTATCTCTGCTACACATTTGGAGGAATCCCCCCTGCCTTTGGTTTTTGAACCTGTTATTGAAGAAGTTAACTCCCCCTCTTCCCCCCCTGACTCGACGGATTCTGGATATTTCCTAAGATTATGCTGCAAGTTGGCTACAGGGGGTTAGGGAAAAACTTCAAACTTGACCCCTAAGGGGAGAGGAAGAAAATATTTCATTGCTAAAGCACAGTCCAAAGCAAAAATAGATCTTCTGGAAAGGAAACAACAGACCATTGAGAGGGCGCTTAGAGCAGTGTGTGGAGAGGAAGGAAATATGTCATTGCTAAAGCATAGTCCAAAGCAAAAATAGATCTTCTGGAAAGGAAACAACAGACCATTGAGAGGGCGCTTAGAGCAATGTGTACCCAGAAGAAGGGTTGTAGATGAAGATTATGTCTTTTAAGTGTTGAGGTCTGACTGGTCCCCATAAAAGATCAACACTTAAGAGGGTGGTAGGCCTAGAACACCCTGATATTTTGTTGCTTCAAGAAACTTTAGGAGTAGAAGTGGTTAAAGATAGGCTGGGAAGTTGGTTCCCAGAGTGGAATTTTGAAACTCTCGATGCTAGAGGTCGTTCTGGACGGCTGGCTATCGATTGGAATAAAAGGTCAATGAAGGTTTTGAACCTTTGGGGGTTGGAATTGGTCCTTGGCTTGGAATTCAAGGCCTTGGATCTTGAGGTCTCTTTCACAGTTTTTAATATCTATGGTTCATATTTGAACAGGATCCCATTCTGGGACTCCCTTTTTAACAACTCTCTTCTAGGAGGAGATATGGTGATTTTAGGAAATTTTAACTTCTCCTTGGGGCAATCTGAGGTATGGAGACCTCATGCTCGTGCTGATCTGCTAATGGATTTTTTCACACAGAAGTTGGTAGAAAGGAACTAGCTAGACATTGACCCCAACAAACTCAAACCCAAACTGACTTGAAAATACAATAGATGTGGAGAAGGGAGAGTGGTGAAGAGGCTGGATCGTTTCCTGGTGGCTGAACAAGTGGGGGTCAGACATCATCAGATCAAGCAATGGGTGGGGTGGGGTGTGGTGCGCAGTCAAACCATCTACCTATCTTACTCGAACTCAAATATGGACCAACAAAGCCCCCAAGTCCATTAAAATTCAATAAGACTCTGTTAAAAGATTATTCATTTAAATTATTAATCTCTTCCAATTGGCTCCCCTATGATCCAGTCTTGAGAGATCTGTGGCCTTCCAATTTGCAGAAGTTGAAGGAAGTTATCAAAGACTAGTTGTGGCCTTCCAATTTGCAGAAGTTGAAGGAAGTTATCAAAGACTAGTATGTGGATAAGAGGCGTCGAGGAGCTGAAACAAGTTGAAAAGGACCTTTCTGAATTATTTGAGAAGGATGTGGGGGGTATGTTGACTCAGGTGGATAAAAATTCTCTAATCAAGCTGGAAGGCAAAAGGAACACCCTACTATTAGAGGAGACGTGGCGACTGCAGAGCAAGGCGACCTAGCTGGAATGTAGGGATGAAAATATCAAGTTCTTTCATGCTTTTGCAAGAGGAAGGAAAGCTCAAAATACAATCTTGAGTTTATTGGATGAACATGGTGATAATCACACCACCTTTGAAGGAATGGCCAAGACTGATGTGGAATAGTTCAAGAACCTCTTTAAAGTACCAGCCCAAGCATCTATTGCAGAAGTCATCAAAATTGCTCAACTCTTTCCAAGATTCGTTGAGGAAGAAGACAATAGGACCCTGATCAAGGAGGTCTCGAAAGAAGAACTGAAGGAAACTCTACATAGTCTTCAGAGGGATAAAAGCCCAAGCCCTGATGGTTGGACGATAAAATTCTTTTTGGAACTGTATGATCTCTTGGGAGGAGATTTACTTCAAGTTGTGGACAACATTAGACTCTCCGAAAGGATCTCGACCAATTTCAACTCAACATTTATCGCTTTAATTCCAAAAGTTAACAATCTTGTTTCTCTGAATGATTTTAGACCCATCTCTCTACGTAACTGCATCAACAAGATGGTCTCGAAGGTGATAGCAAAAAGATTTAAGGAAATCTTATCAAACCACATCACAGAAGAACAATTTGATTTCCTAGAGGGGAGACAGATTCATGAAGCCATAGGGGTTGCTCAAGAAGGGCTTCTCAACATAAAAACAAAAAATCTCAAAGGTGCAAAACTTAAAAATGATTTGTTGAGAGCCTTCTACAAAGTTAGTTGGCTATATGTTCGTTTGTTGCTGACTCGTCTTGGCTTTGGTATCGCCTTTATCAATTGGATCATGAGTTGTATTACTACAATGTCTTTTTCAATCGTGATTAATGGAGTTGCCTCCTTTTTTCCATGCTAAGAGAGGGCTTCGACAGATCTGCCCGCTATCCCCTCTGCTCTTCCTACTGGTTGTTGGAGATCCGAGTAGAATGTTAAGAGATGCAAAGAGCCATGGAACTTTCAAGGGGATTCAAATCTCTCAATATCTGCAAATAACCCTCCTCTTGTTTGTCGACAATGTCCTCATTTTCTGCTTGAGAGACTCTAATACCATTCGAGGTAGTCTTAATCTCTTCTCCAAAGCCACAAGGATGGAGATAAATTCAAGAAAATCAACTTTAACTAGAAAATCAACTTTAACTTTGCATCATCCAAGGGATGAAGAGGTCCAAGTATTCAGAAGGCTTTTTCCTTTTGATCTAGCAGGTCTGGATGAGAGCATAAAATACCTAGGGTTTTGCTTAAAGCCCGATAATTATCAAAAGCATGATTAGAAGTGGCCCTTGAGCAAGCTGAAAAAGCATTTGAACGTTTGTAGTCATAAATGGCTTTCTAGAGCAAGGAGGTTGGTGCTTGTAAAAGTTGTACTAGAAGCAATACCAGTTTACTGGATGTCACTTGCTTGGATCCCAAAGGACACGCTGGAAGAGGCAAGACGAACCTGCTTTAGATTTTTGTGGAGTGGTAAGCAGGAAGCACATATGACCCCCTAGGTTCGTTGGGAGAAGATTCATATCCCTAAAGGATTGGAGGCTGGGGCCTCAAAAATATTTTTTTGTTTGCAAAATATCTTGCGGCCAAGGGGGGTTGGAGACTACTAAACACTATTAGCTTGTGGACTAAAGTGATCATCAAAAAATACATAGCCCCTACTTCTATCGAAAACTGGATTTACGAGCCCCAAGAAAACTCATACAGGCGGCTCAATGATATAAAAAGCACCAATGCTATCCTTCGAGATCATTGAATCCAATATGGCTTGGCAAGTAGGGAATGGCAATAAACTTAGGATTGGTGAGAACCCATGTATCACTTGCTCACAGCAAAATAGGCTCCCGAGACATATAAAAAAACTCATACAAGTGGCACAATGATATGGAAAGCAATGATGGTGTCCTTCGTGGTCATTGAATCCAATCTGGCTTGGCAAGTAGGGAATGGCAGTAAACTTAGGGTTGGCGAGGACCCATGGGTCACTTGCTCACAGCAAAATAGGCTCCCTACAACACCGTGGAGGCCCTACAACAAAGAGGCCTTGTTTACCTATCTGAATTTGTTTCTCCTGTCACAAAGAATACTTGGTCCCAATCTGCAAGACTAATATCTAATTTTGGGTTATCAAAACCTTTCAAAAGGGCTTTGGAACATCTTATTGGAGTTCTAGATAGAGCACAAATTCTACTTAGGGTCAAGGACGATGAACTTATTTGGGATGTTGATCCAAGAGGCGTATACACCCCCAAGGTGGGTTATATTGAACTTAGTACTGATGGTATACAGAGGGAACTGCTGTGGTGGTGGAAAAAACTGTGGAAAATCAAGAGCCCACCAAAAATCAAGATCTTTACGTGGTATGTGCTGGAGAATAAGGCGTCAACTTGGGATAATTTGCAGAAAAAGAGTTTTCAAGGACCTGGCTAGTGTACTCTTTGTAAGCCAGATGGTGAATTTGTCTCCCATCTTTTTCTACATTGTTATTTTATCAATGAAATCTAGAGAGAATGTTCTAAGGCTCTCGGTTTATCATGTAGATGGGTGAGCAACTCAATCCTCCAAGCTTGGGAGAATTGGAAGGCAGAGGACGCAAGATTCTTTGAGAGCTCTACCTCTCTTAGTACTTTTGGAAGTATATGCCTTGCAAGAAACAATGTTATTTTTGTTGATAAAACCTGCACTTCTGAATTTACCGCAGGTCTTTCTTGTGGCATTTTCACTGCTTTTCCACGACATATCAAAGTTGCCATACAATGAAAGGTGATGCAAGTGAAAAATGATAAGGCGATGACTTGGGGATTCTTTGATGGGGCAGCACAAAATAAGGATTTTGGGTGAGGAGCACTACTTTCTCTCAAAGAACCACTTATTCAAATTAATAGTTGTTTTAAGATAAGGCAGCAATAACTATGCTGAACTCTTGAATCTTAAGAGTCCTCATTTTTTAGGAGGAGAAAGGGTGCAGAACTCTTAATGTTTATGGAGATTCAGAGTGCTATCAATTGGACAAAAAAGACTCAATATTGCAGAAATTTAGGACTTGCCAACATTTTATCTTCCACCAAAGAGGTTATAAACACTTAAGCTACTTTTTCATGCAGACATGTTTACAGAGAAAACAACAAAAACAGATAAAGCCTCAAAGGAGGGGCTGCATATGGATCTGGGGATATGGAAGATACAAATACAAGAAAGAGGAAAATATTATTGAATACTACCACAGGCTTTTCATAGAATATTACCATATACTCTATGTTATACTATTTATTTCTTTCAGAAACCTTACGTTGACAAAGGACTTTTTTTTTTAGCAGTGCTGAAAACAACACACGAACAGGTGGCTAAAACAATAGTAATGTATATTTGATGAAACAGGGCAGCAGTACTTTCTATGTTTCTTTTTGGACTTTTTGAAAACCTTCTAAGTCTTTTTCATATCAGCTCTTAAGTTAAATTGAAATACACATCTATGTGTATCTACAAATGCAATTTTGTTTTCAGCAGATGAATAAAATTACGCTTTCTAACAGGGTTAAAAAGAACTTCACTTGTTCAAAATAAAAGGTGTCAAATAGTGATAGGTAAAATATTAAAAAATGTAATTGTTATTGTTAATAATGATAACTAAACTAATGTGTTTATGGGAAGCTTTTATAACAAGCATAACCAAGAACGGTTTAACTCATATACCTTTATTTGAAGTCCATCTTGTAATTGTTTGTTTTAATGAGCTTCAATACTTTTGCCTGGACTTTTTTAAAAACCTTAAACTAAATTGAAATACACATCTATGTGTATCTACAGCATGCAATTGTGTTTTCAGCAGATGAAATAAAATCACACTTTTTTAACAGGGTAAAAAAAACTTCCACTTGGTTCAAAATAAAGGTGACAACTAGTGTTAGGTAAAGTATTAAAAAAATTAATTGTTATTGTTAGTAATGACAACTAAACTAATGTGTTTATGGAAAGTTTTTATAACAAGCATAACCAATATACCTTAATTTGAAGCCCATCTTGTAATTGTTTGTTTTAATGAGCTTAAACACTTTGCCAACATAACCAATATACCTTAATTTGAAGCCCATCTTGTAATTATTTGTTTTAATGAGCTTAAACACTTTGCCAGCATAAATGTTTTCCCTTATGGGGTCTTATCACATTAATTATGAATGTTTAATGGTGTTTCATCATGTCATTTGTCTCTAATTTGTCTCTGAATTTATAACAGAGGCTCAAGTAAGGCCATTAGGCCAAAATCCAAAATTTTCAAATCCAACACATTCTGATCCATAGCATGATGAAAGAATGAGATTCCAGACAGCTAACTTCCATAACAGAAGCACACCAGAAAATAAGAATATCCAAGAATAGCTGCCATTCTTCCACCGAATCAGAACCAAACAATAATACACCATCCACATCCACAAATAAGAGATGCGAAACAATTAAAGCGCTGTTATACAGCCATCATCTACTGCCTTCAAAATGACCCTGCTCAATCCCTCCACAACTAACAAAACAAAAACCAGAGAGAGCAGACAACCCTGCCTCAGACGACTATCGAAAGCCAGTGGTCAAGCCGTTAACTAAGACAAAAAAATAGCAGAAGTAATGCAACAAAAGAATCCAATGTAACTTCCACCGAAAAACCTACCTGAAGCAGAATAAGAAAGTTCAAGTCTCCTAACCCCAAGCACGAACCAAACCCATCTTTAGCACCAATGACTTCAGTTTTTTTAACTTTAATTGTATGGAGGCTATCTTGAGCCACTCCGAAGGCATAACACATACGAGTTTATCATTTAGAAAAACGAACTGTTCCATTCAAATGTATCTAGCCAGGATTAGTTTGATAGGAGTGGCAATTATTATTGAAATACCTATATATGAGGTTACACAATGAAATCGGTTGAAAATCACCATAGGAAGAAGGGAAATTAGAAGTACGTATTAAAGCTATTAAAAGTTGCATTAACAGCACCAGAAATCTTCCATGGTAACATTGATTCTTCAACAACCTGCGGTAAATCTGAACCTATATCATCTCATCCGAAGCCATATTTGACACTTGTCATATTAGCATCTTATTCCATTTTGCGTGTTGGTTTGGAAAGTATCATTATAACTAGTGATATGGAACGCCTTGAGTCAAAATATAAAACACAAAGAAAATAGAGGGTATGGTCCAAATTATAAAACACAAAGAAAAAAGACTCAGACTGTTGACGACATTGTTAATTGCTCTGGTTAAATCTGCTCCATAACTCTTGCATATTGGTGAAAAGGTTTCAACCTGGTGTTCAAAGTCGTATTTTCTTGAAACAAAGGCAAAGGCTGCCTTGTTACGCACTCTGCAAAGGATATGCTCCATAATTTAGGAAGTTTGTGTGAAAATGCTTCATTATGCTCTGAAACACGTTTCTACAAACTCTAATTTGAAAATAGATTAAAGATATTCACTTTCATTTAAAATGCCTTTTGGAGTGATTCAGTTATAACAGAGGAAAAGATCTAAAATATAAAATATACAGGTAGTTTATTGACAGAACAATTTAATTGTTAAATTCTTGTTCAAAAATACAAATTTATAATCTGCTAATAAATTAAGGGCCTCTTTTAGAAGTAGAGCTGAAAGGTGAAGGCCTTGGGTTTGGAAGGCGATGAACAGAATCAATAACATGGTTATATCACCAAGATAAAATGCTTCGGTCTGGGCCAAAAACCCTATTCTAAAGTACTCTCCAAAACTAGGATGCGTAGCAATACCTGCTGAAGAAGACCCTGAATATAATCTCTAGCAATGGAAACTCTAATATCTCATTAAATCTTGCAGTCAACAATAGGAACATTCAGGTTGTAGCAATCATGATTAAAATTCACTTTAAAAGAGGAACAAATATGGTCCTGCTAACTACATGAAACACAAAGAAAAAAGAGGGTATGGTCCAAATTATAAACAGATATAGAACGCCTTGAGTCAAAATATAAAACACAATGCTGACTACCTCGGATCTATTGACAGATGGGATTGCAAGACATGTTTTTAGAAGTAACTAAAATGACCCCTTTCCAACGGGCCTTGCAGGGGATTTTGGATTGCAAGACAGCTTTTTAGAATGAAAAACGACCCATTCCCCAATATAAGAGCCTTACAGATCAAGCTAATTTTTGGAGGCCCAGGATCCCAACCAATCTCACCCATGCCTAGCCAGATTAAGCCAGTTTCCGTTGACACAAATCATGAGCTTAACGAACCAAATCATTTTTATTTTTAGGGAATGCACAACAAAAGTGAACGGCAGTTGACAGATTTGATTACAAGACAGGTTTTTTAGAAGTAAAAACAACGACCCCTTTCCAACGGGCCTTGCATGGGATTTTGGATTGCAAGGCAGCTGTCTTACAATATAAGAGCCTTACAGATCAAGATAATTTTAAAAGGCACGGGCTCTCAACCAACTCACCGATGCCTAGACAGATTAAGCTAGTTATCATGGCACAAATTATGAGCTTAACGAACCAAATCACATTTACTTTTAGGGAATGCACAATAAATGTGAAAAGGCTCTATATCCAACTGAAGATAAGCTTAATAAAATCAGATATAAACACTGTAACCATCCAACATGCAAAGGCCAAATTTCAAAAAACAATGATTCGAGGCCTAACAATGTTGCAAAGCCTAATAATCATGCCACATTAGGATGAGAATCTGACAATATCACGAAGAATAATATATACAGACTATTACACAGCAGATTACTATCTCACTATCTTGTAAACAAAATCCACCATTTCCTTAAAGTGATGATTCAGGTTGGATACAACAAAAAATACAACCAAGAAGTTCCCAGAAATTTACAACCAGCAACACAAAGTCATGTCACTTACAAGATACGCAAACATTGTATAAAACTTATGCATGCAAACTTCAAACATAATTTAGTCAGGCTGAAAAGTTGACTACTTCACCAAGAATGGCAAGTCCAAAAACCTCTTTAAAAAAGACTTCTTCAAAATGGATTATTATATCCAAGGCAACCAACAAGTTTCCACAATCTTGCTACCACAACAAAACAAAAAAAATTATACATAAAACCATGTCTCTTACAAAGAAACCATGCACAAAACCACGTCACTTACCAGATCTGTAAACATTAGATAAAACTTAATGTGTACAGACATTTTTCACAATCAAGGGAAACTGATGTAAACGTTATACATGTATTATGTGTAGTTTTCCTTTGAAAAAGGATGAACATGCAAATCCTATTTTTCAATGCTTACCACATAACTTCACACACAAAAACAGATGAGAGAAGAAAAACTTCACACTCAAAAACAGATGAGAGAAGAAAAACTTCACACATAGATGGCAGAACTAAAAGGCAATCCATTCTTCACAATTACAGAAAAAACAATTCGTTCTTCAGGATTACAGCAGATTGAAGATATAAAGACTACACAAAAGACCGGGCTACCCGAATTTGATGGCAAATGTAGGCACTCCCAGTCCGAACCACAACTTCATGAGAACAGAAGCTGCAGAGAGATTATAAGGAGGCCACCTTAATTTCAGTCCATTAGCATTCAAAGCGAGTCATTGCCTGGAAGGCTCACGGCTTTGCCAAGATGGACTGTCGCAAGTATATACCATTCACCCATACCCATCCATTTCAGCGGTGAAAGAGAAGGTTTTTCACCTGCTTTTGCAAAGACAATTGAGAAGAAACATTTGACAAAGCGTAGCACGAAACTGCAAACACCATAAAGTAATCGACAGAGATTTTCATTAATATGCACATCATAGCGAGCAGCAAGTTCATGGAAATTGAACCAGGGCTTTCTGAGATGCACTCGATCAGATTTCCTGTTGGTCACACTTAAAAATCACATATCTCAGCGCTCTTAACAAACTCGATATGCTTTCTTCTAAGCGGACCTTACACTAAGAGATGCCGATGCGTAAACAAAAAATGAAATGTTCCAACTCTGCTCAGCACCAAACTGTAGCAAAAATGTCTCCTTCTGAGATTACAGAGTAGCCAACCACTACAAATAGAAATTTCTCCATGCCGAACCTCCCTCGAACGCTAGGGCTTGAAGCCCTAACCTTAACCTAAGAATTTCTAAACCCTGATCTTAACCTAGGACGTTCTAAACCCTAACATTAACCTCGGGCCTTCTAATAGTCTAACCTCAACATTATCAAGCCTCTTCTTTGCGTGGATATAACAAAACTCCTTATTGTCCCCATTATCAATCTCACGCCTAAACATCATCAATCTCATCAACCCAATGTATTACGTGGATATAACAAGAAATCCTTGGGCTCGTAGGCTGGGTGGTTGGGTAGTGGCTATCTTTATTGATTCAAAGGTATTGGTTGAAGTGGATATTACCAAGGGTCTTATATATGAAATTGATATTGTGTGTGGTGACTTTGTTATTACCCAGATATTGGATCATCTACATACGTCGTTTAGGTGTAATTATTGTCATGAAACGGGACACCTTCGGAATTCTTGTCACAGTCTCCGTACTGGTTTACCTATCAAGAGTGGTTATAATTTCATACCTGTTCTTGATTTGCCCCGTCCTAAGACTTGTTCCCAGCCTACTGATCCCCTGGAGGACTCTATTGATATTATTTATGCTTCGTCTTCTCCTTCTACCTATGACCTCTCGAAAGGTCAGCTGATGTACATTGAAGATACGGAAGTTGTTACTCTTCACTCCCGAGTAGAACCTGTGGAGAATTTGGTTTCTTCAGCTCTGGATTCATCTTCTGAGAGCAGGCTAATGTTGTTGGCCCTCCCCCCTTTACCCTGGATCGCTATCCCTCTCTCCCTCAGAGCACTTATGGGTTGTCCTCTTCTAACTCCCCCTTTTCTCCTACTGGTTGCTCTGTGCTTTTACCTTTAACCACATCCTCTAGTCCACTTGAAGCTCCGGCCTTCCAGGACCCTTCTCTCCTTACTGCCCTCACGATCTTCTCGGATAAGACTCCTATATCCCCTTCCACCTTACCCTTGGACTCTATCCGTTTTAAGAATGTGACCATCAGAAAATCTAAGAAGCCTCCACTCGAAGAGACTGGGGATACGGGGACTTACACCCCTCTCTCAACTCGACTAAAGCAGGCGACCAGACATTCACATATTTCTCTTGTTCCCTCTCAGGTACTTAGAGCAAGCACACCTGTGGAGCCTCCCTCTCCATGAAAATTTTGTCTATGAATTTCGTGGGTTTGGGGGGTTAGCCAAACAAAAATCCCTTGGTTGTTTATTATCTAGCCTTAGACCTGATACGATTCTCTTGTAAGAGACGATGTGCTGTCATGCTCAAGCTCTTTATATGTTTTTTAAACTTAAACCTGGTTGGGAATTTTGTGCTTCTGATGCCTCTGGTCTCTCTGGTGGACTGCTTGCTGGTTGGGACCCTCACTTGGTCCGTTGTAAGGCTTTTTCTTCTTTGGTTGGCATTGTGCTTAAAGCAAATATTAAAGGTCTGGCTGAGACTTTAACTGTTATCAATTGCTATGGTCCCTATACTCAAAGAACTTCCTATTGGAACAATTTGGTGTCTGGAGGGTTTTTGGGACAACCTAACTTACTACTGGTAGGGGATCTCAATTTTACTTTATCTTCTACTGAAGTCTGGGGGCTTAAAGCTAGGCTGGATCCCTTGGCCTCTTTTTTTGCCAGCTCATCTCTATAAATAAGTTGGTGGATCTTTCTATGTATCCGTCTGCCCCTACCTGGAGAAATGGGCGCTCGGGGGCTGCTGGTATAAGTAAAAGGCTGGACATGTTCTTGTTATCTGAGACTCTCCTTCCTAGCTTTTCCTTCTATAGAACCTGGGCTACTCCATCTGATCTATCAGATCACTACCCAATTTGTCTGGAATGGGGCCCGAAAAGCAGTACTCATTGTTGGCCTTTCAAATTTAATAGAGCTTGGCTGTTGGAGAAGGATTTTGCTCATTTGGTCTTCTCCTCCTGGAAGGCTCCTTTGGATATGGATGACTATTGCCATATGGATGTACTTACCTTGAAGTTGTGTAGACTTAAAGGATCTGTAAAGGACTAAAAAAGGGTGAAGAACCTTGACAGGAAGTAGCAGATTTTGGAAATAAATGAAGGTATTTTAGATATATTACTGGAAGACTCTAGTATTATATCGGCCCCAAATGTTGAAAAGTGGAAAACTCTTCAGGAAAGGAAGGGTAAATATTAGGCCCATGAGATTACTACTCAGAGGTTGAAGAGTAGGGTACAGTGGATAAAGGAGGGGGATGCAAATGCGAGATTTTTTCACTCATTTGCATCTGCCAGAAGGAACACTAATACTATTTGCTCCCTAGATGACCAGGATGGAAACTCTGTATCTGAGGACCTGGCACTTAAGCTTCTTGGCAAACAACACTTTAGTGACCTTTATAGTGATGCCAAGTCCTCTAATATTATTGATCAACTTAAAGTTGTCAGACTCTTTCCGCACATGACTACTGATGAAGATATTGAATGTTTTCTTAAGCCCATATCGGCCCTGGAAGTTGAAGCTGTGCTTAAGGGGTTTAAGAAGGATAAGAGCCCGGGGGGCCTGATGGGTGGCCAGTTGAGTTCTTTCTGGCCTTTTTTGATCTGGTGGGGGAGGATTTGGTTCTGGTTGTGGAGCAGGCCAGATTACATGGAAAAGTTACGGGTGCCCTTAACTCTACCTTTTTGACCTTGATACCTAAATGTGAAAATCCCTTGACTTTTGTTGATTTCCGCCCGATTTCTTTATGTAACATGGTCTACAAGGTTATATCCAAGCTTGCTGCCATCAGACTTAAGCCTATCTTAAACCGATCTCTGTCAGCCCATCAATTTGGTTTTCTCAAGGATAGACAGATTATTGAACCTGTTGGTATTACCCAGGAATTACTACATTCTATTAAGACTAATAATTCCAATGTCTTGGTTTTAAAATTAGACCTGGTTAAAGCTTTTGATAGAGCCAACTGGACCTTCATTAGATTGTTGCTCATTCAAATAAGCATCCCCCTTATGGGTGTCAATTGGATTATGGGTTGTGTCACGAGCTCATGTTATGTTGTATTAGTAAATGGATCTCCCTCGGATTTTTTTTCCTGCCACCAGGGGACTACGTCAAGGTTGTCCTTTGTCTCCCCTCTTATTCATATTGATTATGGAGAGCCTCAGTCGTATTATTATGGATGCACATCACAAAGGCTTGATTAAGGGCTATCAATACTCTCCTCATATGTCCTTAACACACTTGCTATTCGTTGATGATGTTATTTTAATTGGTGTTGGTATTGTTGAAGAATGGAGTGCTTATAAAGGTGCACTTGATTTATTTTGTTCGGCATCAGGGATGTTTGTTAGCTCATTAAAATCATCCTTCCTCTATCAGAATGTGGATACTGATATCAGGGAAAAAATAGCTGAGCTGTTTCCTTTCAGAATGGATCCTCTTACTGTGGGCTTTAAGTACTTGGGCTATCATCTTAAACCTTTGGGGTACCACACCTCGGATTGGAGATGGATGATCGATTTATTTGAAAGGAAAATCCAAAACTGGACCTACAAGTATCTCTCCCTTGGTGGCAGGGTTGTCCTTATTAAAGTTGTGCTAACAGGGTTGGTTGTCTATTGGTTTGCTTTGGCTAGATGTCCTAAATCCATACTGAATGTTCTGCGCAAACATATCTTCTCCTTTCTCCAGGGAACCTCAAAAGGCCATTAGAATACTCATCTGGTAAACTGGGAAACTCTTTCCTTACCTATTGAATTTGGTGGTTGGGATATCAAGAATCTTGAATGGTTTGGTATTTCTCCGAGACTTAAGAGTATGTGGCAGCTACTCACTAGTACTGGGTTCTGGAGCAGGATTATTGCTCATAAATAGTTAAAGAACAGACCCCTAGAAGACTAGATATGTGGCCGGACTTTCTGTGTAAATAGTACTTCATACTTTTGGAATGGGTTTATAAGGATATTTGAGTGGATTACCTGCAAGTTGGGATGGAAGGTGGGTAATGGATTAAAGATTAAAGTGGGCATTGACCCTATTGTTGGGCATAACTCGCTGTATTTTCTATCTGAGGAGCTTAGAGATTATCTCACTGATCTAGGGATTACATATCTTGCTCAAGCTCAAAACCTGGATGTGTGTGGTACTGACGGACCCAATTGGTACTCTGCCTTGGACCTGCTTTTGGGGGGTGATTGGGCTGCTCAATGGTCCTCCTATGTTAAAGGTCTGACTCATGGGGGTATAAGGATTGGGCATATTGAGGACAAACTGTTATGGATGTATGATGATCAGATGGGTAAGGTGACAACAAAGAAAGCTTATGATCTTATTGTTTCCAATCATAGGACTGTTATGGAAAATGACATTATGATGAAGATTTGGTACTTTAATATTCCCCATAAGATTAAGTTTTTTGTTTGGCTCACTTGCAATAAGAAAATTAACACTTAAGATATTTTGTACAAGAAAGGATGGCACGGTCCTAATAGGTGTTGTCTCTGCAATGAGGAAGCAGAATCGGTTGATCATCTATTTGTTTGATGTCATTTCCTGAAGGAGTTGATCTTGGGGCTCAATTGTTTATTTGATGTGAACATATCATGGAATGCCCCTACTTTTACGGAAAATCTCTCCATTTGGGTATCCAAAAGTGGTTCTTTACTGTATCTGCCCCTTTTCCTTATTTGGAATATTTGGAAGGCTGGGAACTGTAAGTTATTTGATGATCAGAATCCTGTCATGGCAGGCCTTTTACATATTATTTATGACGAGGTTAATACATATAAGCCTCTTCTGAAGCACATGCATAAAATTAGGAACATTGGGAAGCCTCCTACTTCAATTTTTCTTATGATCTTTTTTTATGGTGCAGCAACAAAAATATCGGTGGAGCAGGTTTTTGTCTTTGGTTGAATGAACATCACCTACTAGCTTTTAAACTTGGATGTGGGAGCTGCACAAACACTAGAGCTGAACTATTAGCACTCTGGGCATCACTACGGGTTGCCAAGGATATTGGGTTGCCTTACCTACATATCTTTGGCGACTCCTCTGTGATTATAAACTGGGCAAAAAAGGAATCCACCCTGGACATGGTGAACCTTGAGGCTTGGTGCTACAACACCAGAATTCTCATGTCCTCTTTCACTTGGGTGGATTTCAGTCATGTCCATAGGGAACATAACAAGAGGGCAGACATCTTATCCAAGGAAGGGTTGCACTTGGATCCGAGCCATCTCTTACTTACTGAATCATTTGAAAATGAGATTATTGGGGTAGACTCGTCATAGCTATTTTAGAATATGCTCATTCTATTACAGTTTTTATCTCATGGATTCTTTGAGCTATTATCAGGTATTTTGTTGAGCAAGCTATTACAGGATATACAAAAGTCACTCTCCTTGCTTGGATCAGATTTTTGGGTTCTTGTTATATTCTCTAGGGACATAGATGACCGATATTATTACAGCTCTCTTATGAGAGGATTATTATGTATTGATACCCAGGTGCTTAGGGTATCTCTGATATTCTCTGCTTGTTCTGTTTGTTTATGAAGCATATGGATGCTTTGTACTGATATTGTCACTTGTTTTCTTGCTGACCCTTGGGGTATTACACTGCTGACTAAAGATGTAAAAGGTTCTTTTGATTCAATTGAATACCAAGGAACTATTTTTTTCAACTGAAAAAAAATAAAACCAATGTCCAAATGTATATGATACCCATCAAAGTGTCAAAATTTTTAGTTAATAAAAAAAACAAAACTTCACTGTCTTCATTATCAATTTTACATATTTACTTTAAGAATTAAAGTTTTAAAAGACTGAAAGTTAAAGTTAGGATTTAGAACAATATATATATCAAAATTACATTTAAAAAATGGTCAGTACATTTTTCACTCATTTTCAACAAAACATTACAATCTACAACTCATAAGTTGCTTCACTTTTCATTGCACTAAATAAAGTCCGAAAAGACTTTTCTTTCTAATATTTATAATATTGTGTTATTCAATAGTTTGTCATAAATTTTGATTATAAATAAAAAAATTAAAACTAAAAATTCAGATACTTAAATTGTATCTCTTAAATATCCCCATGGCGAGTGTTATAAAAATACTTTTTTTTTCAGTCATATTTATGATATAATGTTATTTCAATAATTTGTTATAAATTTTGATCATAAATAAAAAATTAAAACTAAAAATTCAGATACTTAAATTGTATCTTTTAAATATCTCCATGGCAGGTGTTATAGAGGGACAGGCCATGCGTCTATATTATTATTAAGACATCGAACGAGAAATTACGACAACCACCAGTCATGTGGACTATCACGACATTCATGGTCATTGAAAGCCTACTCTGGGCAAACATCATTATGAGAATTAGAAAGCCTAATTCGGGCGAGCAAAACTGCAAATCCTTGTTTGACTTCATGTCGCATGAATCAGTCTTTGTAATGGCATTTATGGTGATGATGCATCTTGTCAAATCTGTACGATACTGGATCGTATGGAGAAATGGCTAATTATTCTGTTGAGTAAGCGAGCTGGATTTCATCTTTTGTGCTCCTATGGTGACCTACTTCTCATTGTTATTAGTCCCTTTCCTTGGTTGTGTCTCCATTTAACCTTTGTTTCCTTTGTCAACGCTCTGATCATGTTTCCTCTACATTCATTGTTGTCTTTGTCATGGTTCGATGCAACCAAATCGAGCAATGGGCCACTGTTGGGCCTCGCCACTTGCACATGCCTCATGTTTTTAAGGACAAAGAGAAAGCCAAAGCCTGTTATGATACTATGGTGCCCCCTTCTGTGCAAAGGCATATCCACACAATGGAAATGTGAATTCAAGAACAATGAAAATATGTGGGCTGGCCAAATTGGTAGTTGATTTGGGGACTATGGTGGAGAACTTTGGTGCATTGCGGACCAAAGAAACTTGTGACAAAAAAACTTTGGGTCTTTTGTAGCTCACTAAAGCCATGTTGGGGCAGGCAATTTTGAAATATGATGGTGGGTGTTCTCAAGAGGACCCTCAAGGTCTTAGCCTACGTGCCCACATGAACCGACAGGAAAATTGGATTCGTTGCCTCATGCAGGTTATTGTGGACTCGGACACCAGGGTTAACGCCAAGCTTAATGCCCTTGTCCCGTGAACTGACTAGTAAATATTTTTACTGTGATGGCCCAAATTATCAAGATTCTCCACAGCCTTCTAGGCAAGCTTCTCCCAAAGCCAAGCGTAGTGAATCATCAGGCGTCAACCATGAAAATCCAGGTGCAGACCAATCTGCTCCCCCTCTCATTTTTACTTCAGATGATGAATAACAAGAAAGCTAATGAGGAAAAAATAGTATTGTTTGTCTTAGTTTTAGAAGTCTAGGCCATAAGTTTTTGGTTTGATAAGGCAATCATAATCCCCGACTTGTGGGGGACCCTTCATTTCTTTAGACATTTATAGTGGTGGTGGTCAGTTTGGTTGATTACAACTTGTCCCTAGGTTGTCCAAATGGTATACTTCAACAATTCTTGTAGACATATGGATTTATTTTGGGTTGCCATTTGATTTCCTAGATTTTATTGTACAATTTTTAAACTTGAATAGAATTATGAATTTATAAAAAAATTGGTATATTTTAAATAAGCAACATCCTTTCTATTATAAACTAAAAACACGTGAATATCCATAAATATTTTTTAAAAATCCATTGCATCAAAGGTCCCTGATCATATTATGTCAATATATCCTCTTGGTGATCCCAAATATGCCACTACCCCGGTCCCGACAACAAACTAGCATTGGACAACATGTTTGCCTGAAAATTCATTTCTTTATAAACATGTAAGAAACTTATGTGAGGTATCATATTTTTCAATAAAAAAACTTCATTGATGATGGGCCTCAACAAAAAAAGCTGTACCATAAACAAACCTTTCGACCAATTTATTACCAACATAGAGTTCCCATCACATTGTAGCTTTTGTACTCTACACTCAAAAGCAAAAGACAAAACCAATTTTAGAACCGATAATTATTCTTTGCTATTTGAGCTTTATCTTGACCTAGATTTAAACTTTATAGTATGAGTATAATAAATATGTAGTAGCCCAACAGCTCCCCCTCTTGAAGGATCACCCTACGATGTTCCATCAAAATAAGCCCAGACCCCATATTTGTCTATCAATTTTGGAATCACAATTCGGGGAGCTGGAGCATTTTCTCTTATTTGAAACTCTTCAAAATGGTGAGACCTTAAATAACACAAAATTGTGGAGAAATTAACTTACCTTCAAACAAGCAACAATTCCTTGATAACCACACTCCCCACACAACATTTAAAAGAAGGGCCTTATAAGCTTTTAGCATAGGTTTCCACACCATTAACATAGACACTCATTAACGGTTGATCCCTACCATACCCTCTATGACTAATAGCCTTCTCTAATTCCTCCTATACCATGGTAGAATAAGACAAGTAATAAAAAGTTGCGACTCAGTGTCTATTAGCCTTACTTCACATAATGAACAACGACCAAGGCCCTATTATCTCTTTCTTTGAAAAAAATCCCAAGTAGGAACCCTATCCATGAGAAGGAGACACATAAACACCCTAGTTTTCATTGGCCATTTGAAATTCCAATTGACTTCCCACCACCAACTCATGTCCTGCTCCAACATACCTTCTCTTAAAAAAAGTTAATACCTTATAATCCAATCTCAAGGTATATCTTCCCCCACAGGATTTCTTTACCCAATAAATTAATCATTGTGAGTTGTTAACCTTGCATGGTTGGTCCATAAAGTTGTTAAGTATGTTTCCCACCTAACTCCTTCGTTTCCCTCGAAGTTGACTCCATCAACTTGCAACCAACCTTATCTCCAAACAGTGGTACTTCCCTCAGTTGCCACTTGACTCAAATAAAATAAAACTATTTCTCTTAAAGAAATTACCATTTCCATGGGAAGATTATAGTGTTCAATGTTGATGTTTTATGTAGCTTCAGAAGATATTCTTATGTTATCCCATAAGATTATGGAAGTCAACAATAAGTCAACCGAAGAAAGTGGAAGTGAAAAGAAAAAGATTGTGACTATGGTATAGTGTACCCACGATATGGTGGTAATATTACCCACGCTATGGTGGTAATCTTACCCACACTACGTGAAGTGGTTGGGTGTGATTGGGACTACTAGAAGAAGAGAAGATCATATATAATCTTCCAGAAGACTCCAATAAGTCATTATAAATTAACCATAGTAAGTAGACAAGAAGAGAATGCTAGAATTGATATGAATAAGTTAAAGAACAAGGCAACCTAGTAAAGTAACCCAAGTTAAAAGTAAAGTGACTTCACTTGTATAAATAGAAGTTAAGTTGGTTCATTTATAACACACACAATTCACAAGCTGAAGTGAACAAGTGTGCAACTCTAGAGGAGTTGAAGCAACAACAGTGTGAATACATCTTTTGGGTTATCTCTCTTGTTCTCAGGAAGACCATTCCATCAAGAAGTTTATTATGTACCTCTCCTGTGTATCCATTATTCTAGGGTATCTTTCTATGAGAGAGCTTTAGTTCTTCACTGTATTGACATTGTATTTTGTTGACAAATCTATACTGAAGAAGTTATGTTGGGTTTTATTCCCTAAGAGGGTTTCCCAGGATAAATCTTTGTGTCTTTCTATCCATGGTTATTCTTTTAGTAATCTTTATATGCATGCAACTAGTGTTTATGTGAATAAAAATGTTCTAAGTGTTTGAAAATGTTAAAAACATAATTGCTTAAGTAAAATTTCAACATGGTATCAGAGCAAGACTAAATATAAACCATTGCAACAACCATAACTGTAGATAGTTGGAAACTAGGGCATCAAACTTTGTCCTTTCCATCAATAGATTTGTCTCGAAAGATAAGTTTTGGTAGCTACCTCAATAGGGCACATTTTTTTAGGAATAGATCTCCATTCCGAGATTTTTCAATTTTGCCCTAATTTTTGTTGGAACCGAAAAACTAGGGCTTCCTGTTCTGGGCATTTCCAACCACAGATTGATTTGAAAAGGTGGATTGTTGGACTCTCCCTAGGAGTGTGCATCTTCCTATGGAGGCAGTTTTCAAATCCGATAATTTTTTGTTTTTGACCTAGTTACTGTTGCATCGAGAAAACTAGGGCTTCTAGTTTTTGTTTGTTATGTCCACATGTTTGATTGAAAAGAAGGGATATCCAACTCACTTTGGGAGGGAACATGTTTTCCTTGGATTAGTTTTTCATTTGACAACTTTCATTTTTGACCTACCTCCTACTATCGTTTCTAGGTCAAAACCCTAATCTTGTCAGAATGTCCTCAAACCTAAGGGTTGAAGATAGATTAGAAGGAGCAGACAATTTTAGATATGGAAGTATAGGATACTCCTTATCCTATAAGAGAATGACCTCCAAAGATATGTCAAGGAAGATATTTAGGAACCCGAAGAAGAGGAGGCCAAGACAAGGTACAAGAAGAATATGATCAAAGCTAAGAGGATCCTGTCAGATTCTATCAAGGATCAGTTGATTCCCCATGTGTCACAATTAAGAACTCCAAAGGAAATGTTTGAGGATTTAACAAGACTATATGAAAGCAAGAACCTCGATAGGAATATGATGATGGATAAGTTAGAAATAGTGCCTTTCTACTTTACAAGGGTTTCTCAAATCACGGTTCAACTAACAACTATTGAAGATGTTGTAGAGGATGCATTTGTTCAAGGCATTTGTGCAAGAAGAAAGCTACCAAGATTGATATCCAAATTGCAAAAGACCAATGATGAAGTAAATCAAGCACTTGTAGCTCATGCAAAAATAAGAAGAAGAAGAAAGTATACAAAGAATATTGATAGAAAACCAATACTAGAAAACAAGAAAGATATGTCCAAAAACAAGTACTATAGCTGTAACAAGATTGGACACTATGCTAGAAGTTGCACTCAAGGTAACAAAAGAGGAAAGAGAAAGCATCATGCTCATACAGTGGATGATGATGAGTCTACTCCATACAAGAAGACAAACGAAGAATCAAATGAAGAATTTGTCTGAGCATGAAATAGATTCAGATAAATCATGATGATGTACAATGCCAAGAGATCTTTTCTAAACTATGAAGGAAGATCAAAGATGATCTCATGCATCCATAAGACATGAGGACCAAGGTTAAAGTTTCAACAAGTTCCATAAGTTTAGAACTTGATAAAGAAGAAAATCAAGTTGTAGAACTTGCAAGGAAGCAGAGATCAAAAGGGAGTCAACCAAACAAGCAAACATAAGTATTTAATAAGTGTTATTTATTTAAAATTGTTATCTCATTGATAAATATCAAATATTTTTTGCTGATGAATAATATAACTATTTAATTTTGTACCAGTTAACCCTTTTGGACATTTCTGTCAAGTCCAATATGAAGGTTGTGAAAGCAATGATCCATGATCAAGATTTACCCATATCTTATGGGCAGAAATACCAAGTATGATAGTTATGCTTATATTGAGTGTCATCACCAGATAATGAAGGACAAGACAATTGACTGTAGTTCTATATAGTTGACCAGATTTGATAGCCTGACAAACCCATCATAAGAGTAGTGGGAAAAGTATCGACCACATGAAAGATAAGTATTTGAGTTATTTCTTAAAAGTGTTTAAATGATGTTGTTCATAATGGTTGTGTGCATATTTATATTCCTATAATAAGAAAGTGTATTATGCATGGTATAATGAATGTATTGATATGGCTAGGATTAATGAACAATATACTTTTAATGTGCATGTGATGGGTAAGTAGCCTATAGTGTTGTACAACATTCCATGAGCCATTGTTGCTTGTTTATAATAAAACCTCTTATCTAACATACTAGGAGTAGTTCACGCTCTTGATAGTATGTTTAGGTAGAGTGCAGTTTATCAAAATCAGAAATTTGGGTACACTAACTCTAAAAATATGATGTATTGTTGCTACAACTCAGGTAAATCTGCATCAAGCTTGTGGTCCACTTCTAGGATGCCAAAATGGAACCCTAGCTCCAAAGGTTCATCAATAAGCACTAGGAGGCTTGTGACTTGACACCAGAAGGCTTAGGATGGCTAGGAGATACTTGGAGTGCCTCTAAACTTTATTTTTGCATAGTATGTAGAGTTGGAGGGGTTCAAGAGAGGTTTGGAGGGACTTTGAGTGCAATTGGGAGTTTGAGACATCACAGGGATCGATTTTGAAACAAATGGAAGGGGTATCTAGGAAGGTAAATTCTATACAAAACCACTTGGGGTGTATTGTATAGAGTCTCAAGTTCCTCTAGCAACTCACGAAATGTGAATTGGATCTCCTGAGAGGAATATATGGCCAATACAGTGGAAGCTAGTCGAATTTTGCCAGTGAAAGAGCAAGGGTGAGATAGAGCACAATGAAGGGTAGGGTTTTGAAAAGGTAGGATAGGAGTTATGCAATACGTCATTATAGGTGGTCTTCAAAATAATGCATAGATTCAAGGTACAATACTTTTTCATGTGTGGCATTAGTGAGCGGTAGATTGTTTAACACATTAACCATTGGCACATTTGGGAGTGCATCTGTAATGTCCCGGTTTTGACCCCATTATATTAGATGTATATGATGTATATATATTGTAAATGATCATGGTGTGGAGCTAAAGGCCAAGGCCCCACCATTGATCGGTAATGTTATGTTTTGGATTTAAATTGTCGCCGATTGTATATCGGGGCATGCGGCATATATTATGTTTTCCATCATGTAAATATGCATCATAATTAAATGAATCCGACCAGCTACGCTCGCGGCAACTAAATCGAAAGGGGCATGATTTTCTCAAGGATAAGGATGTGGGGGAATTTGTCAAACCTTGTCCAAAGAGGGAAAATGCCCATGTGTCATCTTCCTTTGTTTTATTCCAACCACCTTCAATTAATAATTTCTGCTGGTAGCTGAGGGAAGTTATGGCAATTAATTGTCTTGGGAGTGGGGTGGCAGGACTGTCAGTCCTTGCCTCCACGCACACCCCACCCCCAGTAGTTGACTTCTGAATGCAAAGGAAAAACAGACTATCACTCTCACACAGATTTTCTTCTTCCTCTCCACGAGTTGCTGAGCACCCACGAACTGCAAATTCACGTCCTTCCTGTTGTTTGTGCATCCACGAACAAAAATGGAGTTGTTTTTTTCTCACGCAGGGCCTCCATTATCTGTTCCTTTCCTCACTGGGTCGGATTGCTTCCTCACGCACATGAATTTTCCTGGTTTTCCAGCTGATACAGCGAGCTGAGAGCTGTGCGTTTTCACCCATGATTTTTTCCTGAAAAGAGCCATTCACGTCCTCAGCTGTATGTTCTCCTTACAGACCGGTATGGTTGTGTGATTTCCGTCATTTTAATGTTGAGATTGGAACTGTGGTTCTTCCCCTGTGTTTACTGTTTATTTGGGACTGTGTAATTCGATTATTGGGAGTCGTTTTGGCCATGAGAGGGCCAAGAACGACTCATAAATCGTTTTCCCTGTTAAGCTGTGACAACTGAATGAATTGCCGGAGTGCAATGGTTGGTCTTCGGATTGTGGGAGGAGCAGGGATGTTGGCTTAGATTTGCTTGATAAACCTGGTGGCTGGAAACCACACAGACAGAGCTAGAGGGCTGGCCTTCTTCTCCATCACCCCTGAATAGCACTGGAAGGGAATGCAGGGCCTGAGGGACTGTGTAGCAGAGAAGGGACTGATTCCTTGTGTTGGGTGTGGATGGGTGTCTTAGAGGTTAGGATAGCTCTGGTGTAGGTGTCCTTGGCTCTGTAATGAGCTCCCCAGCTTAGCAATTTGCCTTCTCCAACTCCTTAATGGCCTGATAAACCCAACTCTGTTGGCTTGGCTGTGTGTTTTGTGTAACCTTGGCTATGTGTAAGCCTGTTGTTCCCTTATTCCTTGGAGAATCATGCCCAGCTTGGGGGTGGCAGCGCTGCTGAGAGATTAAGGAGTACGCTGGCCTATGGTTGGGTGGAACGTTGCAGCGACGTAGCTGGTTGCGGATCAAGTTCATCATAAGATAAGTGATCTTGTGTATTTTACCTCTGCAATCCTATATTTACTGTTTATGAAAATGAAACAAACATGTTGAAAGAATGCTTGTTTGAATGCATGATGTTTCCGCTGTGTCTGTTAGATAATTGCATCCGCGCATGATAAATTCTCATATGTGCATATTTAAGTTCAATGCACATGTTTAAGCATTCTGTTTCAGCAATTTTAGTGTATGCATATGTTCATGGGCTCTTAGCCGGGCATTGAAGCTACTAGTCGCGTCCTCTATGCCGGTCGGAGGCATGGGGACGTGACAGCATCACGCCTAGGAAGCCTCCATTGATTAGACCAATGGATGCAAGGTGTTGACCCTAGGACTTATGTGGAACCTCTTCTACTCCTGGTGCTTAATGGGGTGCCACTAATAATCACAGGAATGAATGGAAATATGTTTGGGGAGCAAGATTGGCAATTTTTTCTTAGTGAGGAAGCTAGTTTCCAATGGCTTCCAAATGGAGTATGACCTTTACTAAATTCTTCAAGGAGGGTATGAGAAATACCAAAAACATGTTTTCTAACCATATATAACTTCATATTGAAAAATATATGCGAATTAGTCAATCAATTGGGTTAATTTCATATATATGCCAAAATATATGCACATTGGAGACAATAGGCAAAATAGAGACACAATGTAGGAACAACTAGAGATTTTGTATTAACAGTATCAACAATATGGACCATGTACATCATAATGGATGTTAGGAGAAACAATGATAGCAACATAGAGAATATGGTGAGGAGAAGAGATACTAGTGCTCAATAGGCTCAATCCCCTTTAGAAACACTGATCCATTATAGAATCCTCAAATACGCCTGCATGATTTTTTTGTTTTTAAAAGAGAGAAAATGTGTGGCACTGGCCCATAAACTCAAGAATATGGAGGTATCATGAGTATGAAAACTCAACATCACAAGAAGCGGCTGATATGACCACTGGAGAGATGTAGAAGACCTGCAGAAACTGTGATCATGTAGCACAATTGAGGCCAACATCAATACTGGATAAATACAACACCATGAGAAGAGAAAGATGCTCAACTCCACTTCACTAATGCCTTGGTTACTTAGATACAAAAAAGGGCCATCACTCAAATGTTTTCAAGGGGAGTATCACCCTAGACTAGGTAGCACTAAGTTTCCCATTAAAGTCCATAATATCCAAATGCATGCCTTTTCCATTCGTCTTTGTCTCCTTTTATAATCCAAAACTTAATTAGTTTCCCATACTAGGGAGTAATACCATGGGCCAATGAAACCCAATAACAAAACTAGTTTTCCCACTTAGTCAATACTAGTGGAAAATACCATGGGCACCCCAAAACCATCAACCATGTAGCAAGTGGTTTCCAATTGACCCACTTCATTCCCTAATGAGATAATGTCCTTGGGGAAATGTGAACAAGGTTATTTCCCACTTATCTCGGGTCTTAAATGTCCCACAAGTAGCCCTAAGCACTCCCTAACTCATTTCCTAGATTTAAGGAACCCCACCAAGTCAAAAGTGGATTTTATTTACTTTCTTATCCTTTCCTAAGAATTAGGATCCCAGTTTGTCCACTTTAATGAAGAATGATGTCTGGGATATAGTTCCCAAACTAGAAGGCAAGAGTGTAGTATCCTCCAAATGGATCTACAAAATAAAACATGCAGTTGACGGAAGTATAGAGAAGTACAAGGAAAGATTTGTGGCTAGAGGTTTCTCTTAGAAAGAGGGAATTGATTATGAAGAAACATTCGCACTAGTAGCATGGTATACTTCGATTAGAGCTATCATGGCACTTGCATCCTTGATGAAGTGGGACTTACACCAAATGGATGTGAAGACAACCTTCCTGAATGGTGTGATTGAAGAAGAAGTATACATAGAACAACCATAAGGATTTGAAGTTGAAGACAGACAAACTCACGTATGCAAGTTGAAGATGGCCCTGTACGGCCTGAAGCAAGCTCCTAGAGCTTGGTATGGAAGGATAGATAGTTTCCTGACAAGCTTGGACTTTACCAAGAGTAAAGCCGATCCTAACCTTTACTACAAGGTTATAGAAGATGAACCTATCATACTATTATTGCATGTGGATGACCTATTTCTGACAGGGAATGAGAAACAAATTGTAGAATGCAAGAAGAAGCTCGCTGAAGAATTTGAGATGAAAGACCTTGGGTTAATGCATTATTTCCTAGGTTTGGAGGTATGGCAGAAATTAGAAGGAATGTTTCTTAATCAGGGAAAGTACGCAATGGAAATATTGAAAATATTTGATATGTTGGAATGTAAAGCCATGGCCACACCCATGGATACCAACCTGAAGTTGTTGGCTGATGAATCATTAGAATCGGTGGATGTGACTCAATACAGATAGATTATTGGGTCGTTAATGTATCTAACAAATACCAGACCAGACATTTGTTTTGTTGTGAACACCCTGAGTCAGTTACTAGTTCAACCTAGACGTGTTCACCTGATATATGCAAAACATGTGATGAGATATCTGAAAGGGACTATAGACTTTGGTCTATACTATGATGGAAACCATGATTACAGATTGTATGGCTATACAGATGCATATTGGGCTGGAAGTGTCTTAGACAAAAGAAGTACATAAGGTGGATGTTATAGTCTGGGGTTTGCTATGATTTCATGGTTTAGTAGGAAATAGTCCAATGTTGCTCTTAGCACGACTGAAGTAGAATATATAGAAGCTTGCTCTGCTAGTTGTGAAGCCATCTGGCTTTGGAAGCTGATGTCAAGTTTATTAAACCTGGAGTTAGATACCACTGTGATTCTATGTGATAACTAGAGTTGTATAAAGATGACAGAGAACCCAGTGTTCCACGATAAGTCGAAGCACATAGAAATCTGATATTTCTACATCAAGATATGATACAGAAGGGAGCCAGAAAGCTCCAGTATGTGAGTATCGATGAACAAGTTGCTGATGTGTTGACGAAGCCTCTATCTTGAGTAAAGTTTGAATAATTTCGAGACAAGCTTGGTGTTGTTCAAAAAGACCTTCCCTGAAAGGGGGAGCAGTGATGTTGCAGTGGGAGTGTATAATCCCTAGACATTTGTCCTAAAAGTGATTCGTAGACTTATGTCTCTAAGAAAGAAGAAGGATTGTATCATCCCTGAACATTTGTTCTAAAGTGATCTGGTGACTTTGGTCCTCAAGAATGTGGTGGGATTGTATCATCCCTGAACATTTTTTCAGAACAAATCCGGTGAATTCGGTCCTCGAGAATGTGGTGGGATTGTATCATCCCTGAAAATTTGCTAAGAACGAACCTGGTGACTTTGGTCCTCGAGAATGTGGTGGGATTGTATCATCCCTAAAAATTTGTTCATAACGGATCCGGTGACTTCGGTCCTCGAGAATGTGGTAGGATTGCATCATCCTTGGACTTAGTCCTAAAGTGATAGGGAGTGATTATCCCGTAATTGTATCCGGTGACTTTGGTCGTCGAGAATGTGGTAGGATTGTATCATCCTTGGACTTAAGTCCAAAAGTGATCCGAAGACTTTCGTCTTTGTATTATGGATTACAATTTGTTGCTGCTGATGATGATGTTACTAATCGAAATATTAGAGTATGATGATGATGATGTTATTGATCGAAAGATTAGAGTATGATGATGATGATGATGATGTTGCTGATTGAAAGATCAGAGTGTGATGATGATGTTGCTCAGAAAATTGTTGCAGCCGATGATGATGATCGAAAGGTCAAAGTATTTTTGATGATGCTGCTACTGATTGATGAAGACTAAAGTGTTGACGATGATGTTGTTGCTGCTGAATTTGAAGATGAAGACTATATGTCAAAGATGTTGAAAAAGATTCCAATGATCTATAGATGTATCACCTTGATGATGTTGAATATGTTGTCTCTCTCCTTCTCCTGCTATTTTTGTTGATGTCATTGTAGAATACCCTTCTTGTTAAGGGTGAGTGTTGAATTATTGTAACTTTGAAGTGTATTTACTTATTATCCCTTATGTTCCTATCGGGAGAATCATTTGTATTTCATTATACCCTGATGTTCCTATCGGTAGAATCACTAAGAGTCATGAGAAAATTCCCTCCGTTGTAAGTCGGGTCATTAACACCCTAATTAATATAATATTAAGTTGTTAGAGTCCTCCTAGAGAATTCAACCTAGTCAATTTTAGTGGGGCCGACTTGTTGGAGTGGAAAATCAAGTGAACGGAAGAATATAAATAGAAGTGAGGCTCTCCTCATTTCTACACACACACACTCAATTGTGTAGTGCATAAGAGAGAGAGATAGTTGTAGCTGCAAGGAGGAGAAGGATCGGCCTGGGGTTTTGTCTTTTATCTTTTGATCATCTATAATGAGGAAGCTTTTGTTGGGTTTTTCCCATTAGGGTTTTCCTAGGGTAAATCTGTGTTGATCTTGTGATACTGTTTCTTTCAGTGATCCAGTCTATATGCTTTTGTTATGAAATTCAAATTGAATGCTAATAATCTAGCTTAGCATATGGAATCTTAACACTACTTTTGTATCAGATAGGTAATTAAAAATGTGTTAATAATTCCATTGCCAAAGCATTGAAGTTATTGTATGAAGTGTTGGGAAACTTAATGTATCATTTAGAGGTGCTTCCAATCAAGGTACATGGGAAAAGATGTAACTTAATGGAATCACGCACCATGGAGTTATAAATACACCTTATATGATATGTAGTGATATGCATAAACATGTATTCTCCTAGTTTATCATTGAACTTTGGAATGTTAATAGACACTTTGAGTGGAATAGATGGTCGTAAGGGGTTGCGAAGAATGGTATAATTCATTAACTTTGACAAATACGACAAATCTAATGTCACCAAAAAGAGGAGCTGCATTTTGGAAAATCTATTTTGCATCAAATTTAATTGAGCATTATGGTTAAATGGACCATAAGGTCCTCCCATATATTGATCTCTAGCAATGTATGAGGTTCTAAAGGCATGACTTCCTCCAAGAAAAGGAATGCATCAGATAAGTTTTTGACCCCAGTAAATTAGTTAAACCTAGGGATTTAACCACCCTCAGTAAAGAGGGGACATATCTTCCAAAATACCCATACATCTTATTGTAATGATCCAATCAAATTTGATTGGTCATTGACTCCTTCTCACATGAAAATTTTCAAACAAGTTACTGGGGTAAAGAATTTTAATTGAGTAATTGATCAAAGACCAGATAAGGAGGATCAACCAAGGTAGGTAGAAGGTAATGAAAATTTAGGTTCCTATTCACAATGTGTTGGGTCCATTTATGTTTCGATCATAAGCCGGGATGAAGTCTACTCCAAGGCTCTTGGGAGTCCCAACATATGTAAACTAAAACCTTCAATGTTCAATTCTCAAAGACTAATGGTGTTGGGATTTAACTTAGGGAGGATTGAATACCTCTAATAAGGTGTTATTATTAATTTAAAATAGGTTTTTTGAGGTTTGGAGTAGAACTTGGGGGCTACATGGTTCACGGTAGTCAAACTAGCTATGATGACTGCTCATAGGAATCGACTTATGGGATTCTGAAACAATAGAATATGGTAATAAATGATTGTATTTGGGAATGAAAACTCTACATTAGAGCGTTAAGAATATTTCAAAACAAAAATGAAGATAATTCATGATATTATGATTGATTAAAGCTTAAAATTGTAAAACTAGTCAATTTTACATTGAAAACTAGGCAAGGTGGAATAAACTCAATTGAAGCTTAATAAAACTTATTCATGTTTTCATGAAAATTGAATACATACTTTATTACATAAATTATAACTCATATAGGTCGAAATAAATGTCACAAACGTCTTAATGAAGCATCCATTAATAGAAATTGGCAATATAGAGAGAATGGAGGCCAATTTCACTTAGGAATTGGAATGTTCGAATCCCAAACTTTTGCAACAACTGGAGGAACTACAGATATGATAAATTAACCTTAAAAAAATTGAAAATAATGGATGAAATCCTTCAATACTCTCTTATTAAAGGGAAATCAGTTGGGGCACACCCCCCGGTTGTGTCGAGGGGCACATCTCCCTAACACCGAGAAGCTAAGCTCTCAATTTGAATGATAGAATGAAAAAAAGATGTGAGAGGGTCACACTATCATTATTTTATAGAAAAATTTGGATTAATGGTTGAATTTACTCTTCATGTGGCCCACTTACCTCAGCCAATGTTCCGTCCCTAGTTAATTAGGCAACTACATGCTTTGTGCAACTTTTCTTGATATTCTGGAGTTTCCTTTCTTTGTCTATCTTTCCTGGATTTTTGCTTCTTTCTTGATTTTGGAACTAACATACATTTATTCCCTTTAGTAAATACACCCTCCTTAATTCCCTAAACTTTCCCGCTTTTCTTACTAACATGATTTTCCTGCACTTTTCTTGCTTTGTTCACACTTTTTTGGATGGTTGCTTTTGTGCCGCTTTTATATTTTTTCTACCGCTATCGATCTTTATAATTATGTTCTAGTTTCCATTTAAGATGAAAACTCATTGGTTCCACAAGGATTCATTCTCCCTTCCTTGGCCACCCATCATATCCACTTAATTACAAAAATTAAATATATTCATAATTAAAACATAAAAAATTTATCCTGAGTCTAAACGATGCATACAAAGATAGTTATTATCTATCAAAATTAACCCCCCTTTTTAATTAATCTAGTTTTCCACTAGGTTCTCAAGGTATATGGGTTTATCCATGGTGTTATCAAGATAAAGGGGACATTACAATCCTCCCCTCCAAAAATTGCTTATCCTCAAGCAAGAAACCAACTCCAATTATCTATGAATCGAACCAATGACTTCAATCCTTAGAATACGTTGTTGTCTATCTAGAATTGGAATCCTAAATTCCAATCTAAATAAGAAAGGTCCACCATGTTTCTGCTGCATCACTCTGATTACAGTCATCCCCCCAAATGACTAACCCTTCTTCAACAAAATTTTCAACCTAGTTAATATAACAAAGTAGAATGCCTGGATCCCAGTGCTTACTCTGCAAGGATCCAAATGTTCCTACCACTTTTGGAAATATGTCAAACCAAGGAATTCTACGGTCCCATGGTCTTATATGCATCCTCCCAAACATCAGTTACAACAAGAAATATTTATCACCATAAAAATGAGAAGGAGGATGTGAATATCATACCACCACCCTATAAGATCAAAATTTTCAATGTAGAATCGGAACTATGAGGGCCCCTGTAATACTTATGTAACTCTTCAATGTAGGGCCAAAACCTTGTGAGCGTTCTCCACCAAGCATAAAAATTATGATGCTACCGATTCCCATAAGTATTAGAGCTCACAACTTTGTTCCTTCCATGACATATATGCGAGTCCCATGTTCGAAGAAAACTATAGGCATCCTCCAACAACCATAAATGCCCATGCTGCTAAAAAAAGATGTAGGATGTCTTTGCTGAAACTCCATTCGTGTAAGAAAAATGTACACCCTTTATGGAGGATAAATCCAACAAGTACCAATCCATCCGTGCCATTGATGAACAAATACTACAACTGTCATGTTCATATGGAAAGCTTGTGGCTTTCCCATCTGCACACTCCCAATGGATTGACTCTTTTCCACTGGTCATGCAATCACCACTATGAATGGAGAAATACAAAATAGGAAAAGGATGCATAAACTACTACTGATAAGGGAATGGTTATCTCATTAAATCACCATGAATAGGTGTGAGAGCCTCCTGCTCCTCACTTAGCACCAAGAGAAAGAATCCCTTCACCCAATTATCATCCTCATGTTCTATGGCTGTAGTACGAAGTGCATAGGATGAAAGGTCATGAAACAAATTGAATTTTATGAAATATTCATCCACCAATAATGTGGATGGATCCTTGTCTCCCTTGATTGGTTAATAAAATGTTCCATATTGTGCCTCCTCCAAAATTATACAACTTTCACCAAGATGCAGCTCCAAATCTCTCTAAAATAGTGCAAGTGCTTGGTTTTCATTTTGTTTGACCTCAAACTCTTCAAGAACATGCAAAGAATAATGCACATCATGTGTATGGGAGATATCTATTGGCTGCAAAATATATATTTTTTGCTGTTCACATGTCAAGACAATGTCAGTTATAACAAAAAAATTATTGCAGAAACAAAAGAATCCTTTACTTCCCAACGTCTTCATTTCTTTGATGCCTCTAACCACCCAATAAATGGATGAATAACAAATTTAATTTGTTGATCCATATGGAATGTGATCAACCACCTCCTCTAGAGCATAATCTACCACCCACAAGGGTAGCTTATAAGGTGTATCCTTAAAAACATGCATGCCCAACAACCCTCTATTGATGTAAACAATTCTAGTGCATCCTTGATCCTCCATTTCAATGATATATTTATCTACCCAATCCATGAATAGATAATCCCATTTTCTGGCTAATTCAAATGGCATTTCCTCAACTTTATTTCCCATAGCTAAGAATTCTTCACCCTTCTTCTCAAACTCAATAAGTGCTTGGCTAGGATCTTCTTCACCATGGCTCTTCACAAGCACCTACAAATATGCACCTTCCTCATATTTATCCTCCACATGAGGTTCTTTCGTCACATCCACTATGTCATCTACCATGTGCAAATGACCGTCTTCCATGCAGGATAGGGTGTGTGATGAAATCAAATCCTTTGGAAGTTGATCATTGTTGTAGTATGTAGTTTCGGGTAATTACCAACAATACATAACTATAAATAAAAGAGAGCATTCACATGATACTGACCATAAGATGAATAAGAGTAAGCGGGACAGTTGCAACTAGCTTTATATTATAGATAAAAAATTATACAAGTACAATGAACATACATATCTATGGATCTCACTCACTAGCCTAATTTATACATGTTACATTTAGTTATTTAGTTATAACTATTAGGTTGGTTGGCTAACCGATTGATTGTACCAACTTGACCATAGTTGGGTAGCCGACTAGGCTCCTCCAACATCTCCCCCACCAAGAAAATATTTCTTCACCTCGAAGGGAAGAGAGAGTGCAAAATTTTGTAAACTAGGGCTAGTGACCCATAGATGAACTGGTAGATTGGGTCATCGCATTGAAAGCTTCAACAATGGCACTAGCAGAGGAGGCAAGTCAAGTTTGGAAAACTTTCCATTCATGAAAAAATGTTTGGATTCTTTTATTGACAGTGATGAGAATGGTGAGCTTGGTAATTTTTTTTGTAAGGGGTTCATGTTTGATATTTTGAAGGTCTTCCCCTAAATTTAGTTGTTGGTTATTTGCATCATTGAGTAATTTATTCGTTTGAGTGAGAAAGATGTTGACTTACTTCTATTTTGACGGAGCATATTTATACCATTGTACAACTTTATTATAGTGCTCCTTAAGTTTGTTTTCTTCCATGTTGATTTGTTGCTATAGGTATGGTATTGTTGTAATGACGACATAGATTTTTTGCTGAAATATGAGTGCTAGATTGTTCTAAAACCTGCTCATGTTGGCAAAAATACATCCATAATGTAACTACCAGTTATGTAAAATTGTGGCTAACTGCTTGGCAACTGGTGCATATTCATGAAAATTTCTATGTCGGCTCAAAATAGTTTATGTTGTTCCAAGAGTAAGGCGGTGGTCTGTTGTTTGTCTTGCTTATTTTTATAGTTGGTGACCTCTTCTAAGTGCTGTTAGGGACCCAAATAGGCTAATGACCTGGTCTAACGAAATTTTAGATGGGGGTTTGCATAGTGTTGATTGAACCTGTTTGATCAGGTTGTCACATGTTGCAAGTAGTTCAAGGTGTTGGTCGTTGAAAACATCAAGTTTCTTCTTGCCCTTTGACCATCATTTCTTTTTTTTCCTTTAGTATGTTTTGAAGAAACATGTCTAGATCATTATCCTTGGTGTCCGAGACAGACTAAAAGGTGATCTGCATTTGGTTCGGCTTTTTTCTCTTCTTTCTTTCTTGTCCTTGATATTTCTGTTGAGTTTCTTGCAAGGGAGGAGGTGTGGATGAGGTACCTAGAGTAGAGGTGCTCAATGGTACAGATACTGCAATAGTGACAGTCAGTAACAACATGGTTAGTAGAGGTGGAAGTGTAGGGTCAAGGATCATTGGGGAAAGTACAGTTAAGGTGGGTTCAAAATGGTCGGTCAGGGTAGTTGTTGTGGAAGTCGAATCATAGGTAGTCGGATATGGTAAAGGTAAAGTTATAACTTGGATGGAAACTACAATAGTGGATGGTACTGACAAGTCTTCAGTAGAAGGGGTGGCCAACCGGGTTGTGAAATTGTATGATTCATGGGGTATTTTCTCCATCGTAGTAGTGTCAGGGACTAAGTTATGTGGAAACTTTGGTGGTTTAAAGGATTTTTTCAATATGCTTTCTTCAGGTTGGGATGTACTTGGTAAAATGGTTTCTTATCAACATATTTTTGTAGATTCGGGAAATTTAGGGAAGGAAATTCTTGGAATTATTTCCAGACAGGGTCGATTTGAATGGAAGATCTAAAAAATTCTTCTTCAGTGTTTTGAAGATGCACTTCCGCGAGTGTTTCTGTAATAGTGATTGATGATGACAGAGGGGAATTTTCGAGGACATTAACAGGGTTTATTGGTTGAGTTTTAAAATGTACTTTTAAACTTTTTGGATGGGGATTTCACCTTTTGACGCTCCTCCTCGGTCATATTTTTCTCAATTTGTAACTAAATGGTAACTTGTTTGATGATGAAGTCCAAGATAGTTTGTTCAACATCCTTGTGTATTTCTTTAAGCTCATCTTTGGTCGGTGCCATGAGGTCCGAATTCCTCTTTTTGGAGTTTTTGGATTTAAAGGTTTGTTTCATTGTGTATATTTGCTCTGCCACAATGTTGAGTTTATCGACTAACAAGTCGGGAGGTGACTATAACTCCAGTTCATATTCCTATGTCAACTCATCCATCAATTATTTTGTATTCGTCGGCTTAGGATGGGTCCTCAACATGACTACATCAAGGGGATTTTATTCTTCCTCTTGTAGTCCAAAAATTTCAATGTATAGACCGACTTTGAAGGATTCTTCCTTCTCACCATCAGTGAGTTGTTCTTCATGTTACTGTAAATGTAACTTTGAAAGATATTATGTTGTATATTATTATTGTATTTTATTGTACCCCCGTCGGAGATGTTTTTCCTCCATTCGAGATGTCATTATAATGTTTGGTCATTGAGGTAAAACCTCCATTTTAAGTCGAGGAAATAGTCCCCAGGATAACTAAAGTAAAATGTATTTTTGAGTATCCCTATGAGAAATTGGCCCTATTGGGTCAAGAGGTCAGCCTAGTTAGGTCTTAGGTCATGTCACTTGATGTGTATAAATAGGAATCTCCCTCCCTCATTTATACACACACTCACTCACTCACTCAATTCACATGAGTAAGAGAGAGAGGACATGCTCGCTAGAGGAGAAAGAGAGGGAGTTGGAAAAGACTTCTTATTCTTGGGTTTTTCCATCTCGTGATATTGTATTAGTGATGAATCTATCTCTAAGGAAGTTTGTGGGGTTTTCTCCTTTATGGTTTCTCTGAGGAAAATATTTATGTCTTGTGTATCTTGATGTGCTTGTTATTATTTAAGTTAAATATCCTAATCAAATTGAATTAAAGTACAAACTCTAACATGTAATCAGAGTTAATATATAAGAAGGCATTGTGCAACAATGAGAAACTAGGGCTTCCTAGTTCAGGGTCTTCTTTCCACATATCATAAGAAAAATAGAGCTAGTCTAACTCTCCCTAGGAGGGTGCATATTTTGGAGGAAGCATAATAAAATTTGAATAAGTTTCATTTTTGACCCATACACTAGTGACGAGAGAAAACTAGGGCATCAAGCCTTTGGGGTTTTTCTCCATCAAATTGGAAAAAGGAGTACATCCGACAACTCACCTTGGAGAGGATAATATTTCTGTACAAACAAAAGTTTGAGATTCCTACTTTGGAAAATTAGGGTTTCTACAACAAACCTTAGGTCAGCTAGCTCCAGAATTAGGTTGGGAATCTCAAATTGGTAAGATTTTAATCTCTGTTATTTCCATTTGAGGTTCTAATTTCAAAATGACTCACCACACCCAGCTTGATGATAAGCTTGGGGAAGATGACAACTTTCCAGAGCATGGAAGTATATGATCTCTCTTGTCCTTGAATAAAATGACTTGGACAAGTATATGAATGAGGAAGTTCTAGCTCCATAGGGAGACGAAGCTAAGGCTATCCATAAGAAGAACTTGGTCAAGGCTAAGAGAATTATTGTAGATTCTATTAAAGATCATATCATCCCTCACGTGTCATATTTGAAGACACCCAAGGAAGTGTTCAATGCTTTGACTAAGCTATTTGAAGGAAATAACATCAATCAAAAGATGACATTAAGGAACCAACTCAAGAATGTGAAGATACAAAATTCAGATACCATGTAATCATACTTCACAAGGGTTGTTTAAATCAAGGAACAACTCGAAGCAGTTGAAGAGAAGGTAGAATAAGGAGATATTGTTATGACCACCTTGAATGGTCTCCTAAGATCATGGAATTCATTCATTCAAGGAATATGTGCCAGAATGAAGCTGATCACTTTCAACATACATTGGGAAGAATGCACCTAAGAAGAAGCTCAGGTCATAACAAGAGAAGCGATTATGGGAGCAACTGATGATCAATATCTCATAGTCCACAATAGAAGAAATCACAACAAGAGTGAGGACCATCATCACAACAAGAGGGAGGACCATCATCACAAAAGACAAATAAAACCCATAAGAGATCTATCCTGTGTTAGATGTTACACATGTGATGAGAAGGGACACTACTCCAAAGGTTGTCCCATAAACAAAGGCTCCTCCAACAAGATATCCAACAAGAAAATACATCATGCTCACACCATTGAAGATGATGAACTAGCAAAGAAAAGAATTAGAGAAGAAAGGGTTGATTCTTCAAGTGATGAAGATTATGTCTTAATATCAGCACTCATGTGCACTATCACACATGGAAGCAATGCTTGGACTGTAGATAATGGAGCATCCAAGCACATGAAGGGATATAAATAATAATTTGTCAATATATCTGAGCATGAGTCACCTCACAAGGTGAAACTTGGGGATGACTATCAATATCCCACAAAAGGAAGTGGAGAAGCTTCCTACAATATAGATCCGACAAATCCTTGAACATGAAAGATGTTATATATGTTCCAGGATTGAAGAAGAATATTCTCTCCACCTCTGCAATAGATGAAAAAGGAATAAGGGTTGTATTTGTCAATGGCCAAGTCCCAATGTAACCAAAAGGAAAGACAATAGATGATGCAAAAGTAATTGGAGAGCAAGAGGGAGGATTGTACAAGTTGAAGGGAGAACGTGAACAAGCATTGGTTCATGACTCAATATAACCAAGTGAACTATGCAATATAAGGCTTGCACATGTTCACTATAGAGAACTACCTATTGCAAGCAAATCGGTTTCAGGACTTATAGAAATCTAGACAAAACATGAAGGCATTTGGAAGGGATGTGAGTAGGGAAAGAATGTGAAGAAGGAATTTCCCAGTAACGAAAGCAAAGAAAAATGAATATTGGAGATAGCCCACTCAGATGTATGCAGGCCCATGTCATACAACTCACTAAGAGGGTATGTATATTATGTTTCCTTTATAGATGAATTTTCCCGTAAGACTTGGATCTATTTCTTGAAAAGAAAATATGAGGTATTTAGAAAGTTCAAGGAATTTAAATCCTTCTTTTAAAATCACACCGAGAGGAAAGTTAAGACCCTACGGTCAAATAGTGGTGGAGAATTCACCTTGGAAGAATTCAAGGACCTTTGCAGAGAATCTGGGATTAAGAAGGAGTTGAGCACTCCCTACAATCCTACACAGAATGGCGTTGCAGAACAAAAGAGAAAAATGATAATGGAAGCATCAAAATAAATGCTACATGACCAGGATCCTTCGATACACTTGTGGGAAGAAGCAACAATGACAACTGTATATGTACAGAACTAAACATGTCACTGAGTATTAGAAAACAAGACTCTCGAAGAGGGTTTCTCAAGTGAGGAAATAGAGGTCATCTATTTTAGGATAATTGACTGCCTAGTATACATACACATCCAAAAGAAAAAGATAACCAAGCTAGATACTTCAAGAGGGAAGGGAATATTCATAGGATACAATGACACTTCAAAGGCCTATGAAATATACTTCCCAGGATTTAAGAAGATCGAAATCAGTAGAGATGTAACATTATATGAAGACTCAAGATACCTCAAATCAAGAAAGCTACCTATTGAAGAAGAACCTGAAGCAACCAGAGTCAAAGATACTATAATGGAAGAAGCAACTTCAAAAGACCATGAATACCACAACATGACAGAACCACAAGAACTTGTAGAACTACTTCATGAGAGAAATTCCCACAAAAGAATTCTAGTATGGGCATGAGAAGCGTGGTTCTCCAGATGTGATGCATAGAGAAAGGAAGAGACCTAGAACATACACCATCTATGTGTCCCTGATATGTGACATCATTGATAAGGAACCTTCCAACTATGAAGAAGCAACAAAAAAGAAAGAATAGAAGGATTCCATGATTAAGGAGCACCAATCAATTATGATGAATTATGTATGGGAGATAGTATCGAGACTAGAAGGGAAGTCTGTTGTGACTTCAAAGTGGATCTAAAAGATCAAGAATGCTGCAAATGGAAGCATTGAAAAACACAAGGAAAGATTTGTGGCATGTGGCTTCTCCCAAAAAGAAGGCATAGACTACGAGGAGACATTCACACCCATAGAAAGAAACACTTCCATCAGATCCATACTTACATTGTCTATAGTAATGGAATGGAAGGTACACCAGATGGATGTTAAGACAATATTCTTGAATGGTGTAGTTGAAGAGGAAGTGTATGTGGAGAGACCACTGGGATTTGAGACACATGACAGATAGACTCATGTGTGGAAGTTAAATAAATCCTTGTATGGATGGAAGTAAGCACCCATGACATGGTACAAAAGGATGGATGACTTCCTAATGAGCTTAGGATTTACCAAGAGTAAAGTAGATTCCAACCTTTACTTCAAGGTTGAAGGCAAAAGACCAGTGATACTCTTGCTATATGTAGATGACCTGATTCTAACAGGTTGGGATGAACTCATTACAAATGAAAAGAGGAGGATTTCCACTGAGTTCGAGATGAAATACCTAGCGATGATGCATTAATTCTTAGGCATGGAGGTGTGGCAGAGTGTGGATGGGATCTTCCTTGGTCAAGGAAAGTATGTCGTGGATATTTTGAAGAGATTCATAATATTGGATAGTAAGGCAATGACCACACCAATGGCATTGATATTGAATCTCCTATGTGATGATTCATCTAAGTTAGTTGATGCCACGATGTATCAAAAAATGATTGGTTCATTGATGTACTTGACAAATGCGAGGCTAGATATATGCTTTGCTGTGAACACCCTGAGCCGGTGCTTGACAGATTCAAGATATGTTCACTTGATTGTTGTAAGGCATGTATTGAGGTACCTGAAGGGTATAGTTGAGTATGTGATCAAGTATGAAGTGGATCAGGATATTAACCTATATGATTACGTTGATTCGGATTGGGTAGGAAACACCACTAATAGGAAAAGCACTTCGGGATGTTGCTTCAGTTTGGGGCCCAGTATGATCTCCTGGTTTAGCAAGAAGAAATCATGTGTGGGACTGAGTACATCAAAAGCATAGTATGATGTAGCCTATTCGGCTAGTTGTGAGGCACTATGATTTCTAAAGCTACTGTCTGATTTGTTTGATCTCGATGTAGAGGCGACATGTATCTTTTATAACAACCAAAGTTACGTGAAGTTGTCGAAGAACCTGGTGTTCCATGACAAGTCGAAGCATATTGAGATTAAGTATCACTATATTTGGGATATGGTGCAGAGAGGAGCAATGAAGCTCCAGTATGTAGTGAAAGACGGGAAGATAGACAACATGTTGACCAAGCTGTTAGCTAGAGTGAAGTTCTAATACTTTAGAGAGAAGATTGGTGTCATCCAGATCGAGGTCCTTAGAAAGAGGGAGTGATGCGTTCTCGCATCGTGGAAGACACATGTGGTCCTTGAGATGTAATGCACCTTGGGTGCTCCTGGATGTGCTCCCATGATGGAGATAATGAAAGACCGAAATATGTAGATGAACTAGAATGAGTTCTGACATGGTGGAAGATGCAAGTGGTACTTAGGAAGTAATGAACCTTAGGGTCTCCATGTGTACTCCTAGGCTGGAGATGAGGAGAAATCCACTAGTCACAAAGACACTTGGTGTGCACCTAGGATATTCTTGCATGGTGGAAGACACAGGTGGTCCTTGGGATGTAATGCACCTGGGATTCTCTTGGTGTACTCCCATGATGGTAGATGCGGGCTAACCGTTGAGAGACGTAATGGACCTTGGGTGCTCCTAGGAGATTCTCGAATGGTGGAAGATGCAAGTAATGCACCTAGGGTGCTCCTAGATGTGATCCCATGCTGTTAGAACACAGGTGGTCTTTTGGATATGAGGTGTGCATCTGGGAATCCCTCTGTATGTGATGATGAGATGATATGGATATGATGAGATAATGTTAGGAGACATAGGTGATTGCTATGGAAATGTAATGTATGGTACGACACTGTACCTATGTGATGACTTACTCATGGATACAATGAAGAGCTAGATGCGGGCTAGGCCTACACGTAACATGAAAAATGGGTGGCTCTGTAGAAAATTATTATGACAGATAGATTTGAAAGATACCACTATTCAATGATAGACAAATGAGGACTACAAAAACATTGATGATGATGATCCAATGATGATGATGTGTCCATAAGTGTTGATAATGGTGGCGAGAGAGTACCTTCTTAGTTAAGAGGGAGTGTTGTTGTAAATATAACTTCAAAATATATTATGTTGTATATTATTATTGTATTTTATTGTACCCTCCCCAAAGATGTTTTTCCTCCATTTGGGATGTCATTATTATGTTTGGTCATTGAGGTAAAATCTCCATTGTAAGTCAGGGAAATAGTCCCTAGGATGAATAGATTAAAATGTATTTTTGAGTCTCCCTAGGAGAAGTCTTCCATGCTAGGTTAAGAGGTCGACGAGTTAGGTTTTAGGTCATGTGACTTGATCTGTATAAATAGGGAGACTCCCTCCCTCATTTATACACACACTCACTCACTCAATTCACATGAGTAAGAGAGAGAAGACAAGTTCTCTAGAGGAGACAGGGAGAGAGCTGCAAAAGACTTCTTTATCTTGGGTTTTTCCATTTTTTGATATTGTATTACTGACGAATATATATCCAAGGAATTTTGTGGGTTTTTATCCTTTATGGTTTCCCCGAGGAAAATATTTGTGTCTTGTGTATCATGCTTCTGTTGTTATTCTTTCAATTAGAGATCCTAATCAAATTGATTTGAAGTACAAACTCTAACACTTCGAAAGGAAGATATATTCTCCATGCTATGTTTGGGATTGGGTAGGCCGTGTTGGCTTGAGCTGCAAGATATTGGAAAATGTCTTTGATTTGAGGACAATAATCTAATTCTTTTGCATTTCCAGCCGTGCCCTGCATTAACTAGACTTTGGTGTAGTTGATTTCCAGCTGGATGTGTGTGGTCAATGATAGACTTTGACAAATGTGTTGAGGAACCCTCCATCTTGACGAAATGTTTTGTAAGACTTGACACTAGTTTTCAAGCCATATCCTGGAAACCTTATGACCTTGAGGGAATCCATGATGCTGGAAAGCCTTGAATTTATACATGAGGTAGATGGAATTATCTGTAAATGCAAGGTCATAAACTGAAGATATTTTGGACATAGCGAACCAAATAAGCAGAGATGGGAATATGATTGGAGACCTTGTTTCTTGATACTTTTCACAACTTAAATGAATGAATTCGACAAAATATGTTGCCAAGTTTAAGATCTTTATTTCTGTCGCATTAGCCTTAAATTCCTCCATCATATCTAGTTGAAGGCTAGATGGTCAATCTGTGTTTGTGAGACAAATGGATACAAGGATGGCTGTATACTTGTACATTTGGTATTGGATATTATTGATTACTAACCCTTGATAATTTTTTCCCTTGGGTGATCCTGTAAACTCTTCTACCAAATTCAACTTAAAACCGACTAATACTAGATGTCCCTGATTCAGAAGGTTGATGATGGAATCTATGATTCCAACATTGATTTTGACTGGCTCATAGAGCCATAGTTTTCCTTTGTGATACTTGTTGACAATATATCGAGAAATGAGATCTTTTAACCCATCAAAACTATCCAACAGAGGTGCCAACAAATAGTGACAGAAATTCGCTACTTCTAACTTGTTGGCTCTTCAGTCCATTTACCATCTCAAATTCTCCATTTCCCTAAGTCGTTCTAATGCTTTTTTCCACTGATGTTCTTTTTTTTATGGATTTTCTAATCCCGAGCAATCGAGATTTTAAGGGTGTCTCGATGACTCCTTATTCTTCATTATGAGTTTTCTTTGCGGATTTCATGGAACTGGTCAAGGTTGCTTTCTTCGGTGCCATTTGATTTGCAGTTTTTGGTGATGAAAGAGGCTCTGCAATTGCTTGGGTTTCATATTCGATGTGTGAATGCTCCAACTCTTTGCAAAATAGATCCTAGTTGTGCTCGAGGTCTCCTTTTATAGTATGTTGGTGGAGAGTATCATTGATTTTGGTAGGTGAATGCATTGAATGTGACTTTTGTGTTGTCCAACTAGTTCATACATGCAAAGAGTATTCCACTTCATGCCTTGTTCATTGATCATCATAACTTCGTCATTGGGGGTCGGTCAGAGTAGACTGCTCATCAGGAGGGTCGACTACTGTACTCGCTGGTTGGATATTCCTTTGGTTGTCGGTGGTCCAATTCTTGAAATCAGTTCATTGCATTTTTTGGGGTCATATTCTAGTCAGGATTGCCTCGCTCTCCAAGAGCCAATTTATTGCCTTTTTTCTACTTGCCAAAGTCCATGTATTAAAATCTTCTTATATAGTACTGCTATTTGGTCAGTTTTCTATAACTAATTTTTCTTTTAGACACCAAACTAATTATTACAAGACATATTAATGATTATAAAACCCGGGGCATGACATTCAACCAAACGATGATACGACCATTCAGTTCGCATCATACCTGTTTATGCTCTATATCTTTTATGTCGAGCCCCATTGACTAATGTTCTAAAAATATTCCCTTGTAGAGGTTTTAGACGGACTGATCCATTGTTATTTAGTTATTTGACTATGTATGGTCCAAGACAATATGTATGAAATTTTTTTGGTTTCCCTTTTATTTGACTAACTTAGAGTAATACCATATTTCCAATTGATGTATCTTTCATTTTTATGTTGCAATCGTGCCATGCTTTCTTTTGTTGCTTTTGGATTTCTTGATGATGGATTGTTATTTGTCGTTGACCCTCCAGTTTTGATAAGTCAAATTTTTTGTCTTCGACTGCTTTGACACTATCGAGATGAAGTATGTCGACAATTATTGGTGATTGTTTCCTGAAATGTAGAGCTACGACCACTTGTTTCTCGTACACTAATTTAAATTGTGTCTATCTGGTCGACCGTTTGTAAGTTGTTCAATATGCCCATAAAATAGCAAGTACCATGTCGTACAAGTCGTCTTTGTCGATACTGCATAAATTTATTAATCCTTTAGTTAGAGTTTTGTTAAATTGTTCGACAAATCCATTCGACAGTGGATGAGAATCAGTGCTCTTTCGGTGGTCAACCATAAATTATTTTAGTAGTATGGCAATGGTTTTATTAACAAAACGCATGCCTTTATCACTGATGATGGTGAGAGGGAATCCAAATATTGTAATAATGTTTTCATATATGAATTATGCTGTGATCTTGCTGGCAAATGCTTTGGATGGTTCTGCTTCAACCCATTTTGTCACATACTCGACTGCAGTGATAATGTATCTTGCACCAGTTCGTCTGCCAAGTATTGGAAATGGTATGACAAAGTCAATTTCCCACATTTCAAAAGTTAAAATTAGACTAACAGATATTAGTGGGATCTCATTACTTGGTAGCATTCAACCTAATCTTTGGCATATGTCACATTTGTTTACTTGTGTTCTACAGTCTTTGTGTAACGTCGGACACCATAAACCAAATTTTAGAATGTTTATGGATCTCGTGTTAGCTTGATAATGTCTTATGGAATTCCTATTATGTGCTTCATCGATTATAGATTTTCGTTCATGTTCAAGAGCACATCATTTGAGTACCTCATCTGGTCCTAATTTGCACATAAATCCATTTATGAGTGTATACAATGCATCTTTCATGGCAAGAATTTTCTTTTTCCTTTATGGCATTCCTTCAGGAGATTGACCTTGATCTAAAAATTATGCTATATCTTCTAGTTATGTTGACACAACTTTGAATCTAAATAAGTGTGCATCGGGAAACTCATCATTGATCCTGACAGGTTCTTCCCTTGTTTCTATTCTCGACTGGTGGTCAGGTCCAACATCACTTTTCCTTGATTGGACAACTATTTCAAATTGAAATTATTGAAATAAGAGAAGCCATCTAGATAGTCATCCATAATGGAGTGGGTTGTTTACCACATACCTAAGTGCTTGATGGTATGTATAAAATGTAAACGGATTAGCTAGTAAATAATGTCAATATTTTTGTAGGGAAAAGATCATTCCCAGAGCTTCGCATTTGTGGTTGAATAGTTCTTTTCTACTTTATTCAGTTTCTGACTAGCATATGTGATGGGATAATCCATTCCATCTTGTCCTAGTTATGTAAGTATCACGCCAACTGTGATCCCAGATGGGTTGATATGTACTTGGAATCTAATCAACTAATTTGGGAATCTAATTATTGGTGCTTCAACAAGTTTATGTTTTAACAACTCAATAGATTCTGCACATTCTTGAGACTAGATAAACTCTTGGTGGTCCTTCAGTAAGTCCTCTAGTGGATATTTCATGTCAGAGTAATATCTTATAAACTTTATGTAGTAACTTGTATGGCCAAGGAGTATCCTAACTTACTTAGGATTTACAGGTGGTTTGAGGTCAAGGATAACTTTAATCTTGGAAAATTCGACTTTAATTCCTTCCTTATAGACAACATGCCCAATAATATAGCAATTGGTGTAGCAAATATGCATTTCTTAATATTTAGAGATAGTTGTATTTGTTGACATTGTTCAAGCATCAGTCGAAGATAATGAATGTGATATTTGAGTAAGGAGTATATCATCTAGTCATCGAAATATACAACCATTTTTTTGTACATATATTCGTGAAATGATTTAAAAACTATTCTAGAGAATACTACAAGTGCATTCTTTAAACCAAATGACATTACTCTATATGAAAAAGATCCAAATTCACACACAAAAGTTGTTTTATGCTGGTCTGCTTTTGCAATGGGAACTTCGTTATATCCTGAGAAACCGTCGGTGAATGAGTAACATTCATTTACAGTGACTTCGTTAATAATTTCTTCAGCAAAGGGCATCAAGAATGGATTAGTTAATGTTACTTTATTGAGCCACATGAAGTCGATATAAATTATCAGTCTGGTCGGGTCTTTCTTCTTTGGTTACACGACAATAATATTGGACCACTTAGACTGGTCCATAGGGTATATTATCCTTGCAGTGAGCATATTGTTAATTACTTTCTTTACGATCTATTTATACTTGTGCACTAGCTTATACAAACACTTTTTGAATGATTGATAATCTAGTTTTATGTCGATTTTTATTTCTCCCATTTCTTGCACTAGTCCTGTTAGCACCCTGTAATTTTCCTATGGTTGTGGTAGGAAGTCATAGGGGTAACCATTTCAAACCAACTTTAGATTGCATTCTAGCCAATGCAGCCAGAGAGGGCTCTCTCTTGTCACGGTAGTAGTCACATATACATTTGGCTTTAAACAAGCATGCAAAAGGGTAGATTTTTGTGGGTAACAGAGTGATTCGTAAAATAAAAGATTGGAAGACAGACAAATAATAAAACCATTGGGCGATGGAGTCACAGTCTGGAACGTTTAAGGACATTACAACAGATAATGAACAATGATTTTCTCTTATGTATTATGAGGCAAAGTAAGTGGAGCATTCAACGAAATATCTTTAAGCGATGGTAGTATAACAGAGAAAATCCCAACATGACAAGGGGCACCTATCGATGGATGAATCCCTTGCAATGGCTTTAGCAGAATAACCAAATGAGGGAAACAACTGAAATAGAGCACTTATCAATGGATGAATTCTATCACAGCTATTACAATCACATTACAAATACTATTTCTGATGCGCTTAACTGAGAGCGAATTCCTTGCACACTAATATAGAAATGTATTGGCAGAAAAAACACATATGAAAAATGAAATAAATAGGGAACACACACTAAATATAGACACCGTGATTAATCTCATAGTCTCAAAGAGATATATTCATTACTACTTCCAAAAATGTTTGCAGAGCTACAAAACTGACAATGAGGCCTAAAAAATGAAAGTCAATCCAATCCCTATCCTCCGCCGAGGAGGTTCTATTTATAATATCAATTACCCCCGGGATACGTCCCGAAACAAGGTATCAAGTTTAGTTACAAAATGGGATTAACTAGGAACAATCATGCCAAATCCTAACAAACTACCTAAGGTGGCAGATTCACCATGATTTACTACCAAAATAGGAAATATGATATGACGGGCAGGCTTGATCAAAATGACACTGTGGTGTCTAACTTCAGGCTCACTTGCCTCTGACAGTGACGTTTCAGCACTAACAAATTTATTCCTTTTGTGCACGTTCTGATGTACAGGAATGAATTAGACTCGTGACCTTTTTTGCTTCTAACCTTTATGTTCCTCTGTGTTCCAAAAATATGTTCTTCCTATACCAGCAACTAGAAGGAATGTTTATGCTCCTTCTGATTTCAGCTTTATGTCCAGTAGCCTCTATATGCCCTGGTAGCACTGTTAGCATTGCATACCTTGAGATGAATGCCCCATTTATCAATAGTACTAAATCCTTGATGGTATTTTCATTTATGTAGGCTTCCGGTTGCCTACACTGCTAAGTCACCCGGACTAGTCCTCTCTTCCATGGCGCACTAGTGCAACTTGTATCTAGACTCGCCATCACCTTCATTAGGATTAGAAATTCTCAGCAAGGATGGTGATGTCGTAGACCTCCGATCTTCTTTCCACCAGTTCAAGCGTTCATTCAGACCGAACGCCCCTAGCAATGGATACCATGCACCAAGGAAATTTAGTCCATGGCCTTGTCTAGAGGTTTTGGTGGGATGTCCACTTGGTCGAGAACCATTGACTTTATTCCCACAGTGGTGCCGCATCCCTTTAGGATGGTAATGCCTTTATTGGCCATGCAATGTCTTCCTGATGACATGCACAAATTTACCTCGATGGCTTGAACTACTAATGTATGAAGGCCCAGAAGTGGATGCATTTCCAAATAGCGCCTAGTGGTCGGTGAAACATATCGAGCAATAGATTTTTCGATCAGAATAGTCATTAAGGGTTTCAAAATCGGGTTCCTAGGGCCCTTGGTGCAACAATATTTAGTCACCCTGCTTCTTCACTAGCATTCATTTGCTCTGTTTCGTGGAACAACACTTACCATGAAATTATAGTGAGCCGGGTGATCACTGAATAATTATTAGTGGTTGAGTTTTCCCTGAGTCTGTTAGATCCTCACACATGCCACTATCTAGAAGCATGATGAAAACATGAATGATCACGTGGGCCACTGACCCTATTTTCTTATGTGGAGGTGCCAACTAAGCCATCTCCTTGGCTGTGACATCGCGACATCAATGGTAGAGGTGACCTTCAACCTCAGATGTAATCAGCCTTTGGTTATTTCATGGTGGGCAGACTTGACGCTTGTCACTTCCTTGACCCTTCCTTATGATGACAGTGGTACGACCAGGTTTTAGTGCCTTTCTTCCTTACTGTAAGGCATGTAAGGCCATGCTTACCTTTCGTCACCTCATCATTATGGCACTTATCCTCCTTACGAGTGATAGGAAACAACTCTCAGGTCTCCAGGAGGTGATCTACACTGTCGATACTACCTGTCCCAGCCTCGATTGCAAATCCCTTGTCCTTCTTATTTCCCTTAGCATCTTGGGCTGGAGAAACAGACCTTGGCCGTAGATCTCCTTTATGCCAAATCTCGACCTTTCAACCTTATGGCCCCTACCCTGCTTCATGATCTGCCCATAGGTTAACCTTCGTGCATGTCCCTATCCCGAAACACATCAGGGCCGTCAGTTAGTTACCTCGCTAAATCACCACTATCGAAGGTGAGGGACCCTATGCGATCTTGCATTACCCTTTCCCCCTAATTTTCATGCATCTTTTCGTCACGAAAACAAAATAAGCCATTGATCGAATCCTGGTTAGATCACCACCGTTCAAAAGTGTGGGACCCTTTTCTGCTTCATAACCACCCTCCATCTTATTTATCGCACAAGTTGGGGCAACGAAAAGACTCTCCATCGTAGATATTTCTGATTGGGGGATATTGGCCATTTAATATGGGTAGGTCCTTCTAGATACCATGACCTCGACACACCTTTATGCTCCTTGCCTACTCCCTCGCGAAGGTGTGTATCCGCTGCAGATATGTCCTTGTGGTGGATGAACTTGCTCATTGTTTGTCTCGCTCTGCCAGCGCCTAGCTCATGCATCATGGGGCATCCCAAATTCAATGATTAGGAGTAGGATAAGATCCCTTAGCATTCTTGAAATCATCAGACCTAAAATGTTTTTGCCTATACCCTCTTCTGCAATCCAATTTCTGCATGCGCCTATTCAAAATTTAGCATAAGTGCTAACAACGACTCCAACTCGGGGATGCTACCCTCCCTATGAGGTAGCAAAGATACTGCATAGACCATCTGCTTGATCCATTTTGTCGGCCTAAGATCATTTCCTATAATCTTCCCAGTGTGCTCTAAAAACAAAAGCCGAATAGACAATAAAAATAAAACAAAACAATTGCTCAAAGGGAAATGCTTCACACGGTGTGAATTCTCCACATCTTTAGCCAATGGGTCATGAAAATCATTTGAAAATTGTGCTATACACCTGTCATGACAAGGCTGCTCCATATATTCAGCCACTGGATCGTAAAATCCATGACTGTCCTAAATTTTTCTTGGCATTTGCTGGCTCCAAGTTTGTTGCTCCAGCCATAACTTACCCTGCACACTGTCTAGTTGTTCTTCAAAATAATTATACAAGGGAGACTCATGACCACCTATACTTGAGACCTCAGTTGCCTCATCCTCAAAACTAGAATCCCAATCCTGCTCTTCCTTATGCATTTCACAGGGAATATCTTCAATGAAATCCAACGAACTACGCTCTTCTTGACCTAGGTATTCTACACTAGACAAGGAAGAATAAATATCCCACTTGGGACCTTCAGCCTCTGAGTAGTCATCCCCTTATTCATCATACATTGGAGGCCCTAAAACCTCCTCAGAATCCCCACAGACAGGGCTCACAACATGCAGGCCATTTTCTCTATCAAATAAATCATAATATCCCCACTGTGTGGCCGTAGACTGCTCGTCTGTGTGTTCATAAAGGGGAAACTAGAATGCACATCAGATCCCACTTTCTCACCCTTCTCACCATCCATTCTAAAAAATTCCATGACCTCATTCTTAACCTCCATTTTCTGTGCTTGGTTAGAAATATTTAATCTCTGTCTCAGAAAATCAAATGAGGCAAAGCACAAGGGCAGGCAGTTACCTTCCTCCTGCTGAATGTATTCTTCATGGGAAGTGGGATTTTGAGGTGGATGAGACTTTAGCTATTTTTCCTCCCCATATTCCACTAGTAGAGAAATCCTTGTATATTCCTGTAGATTTTCAGAGGTAGTTTGATCTTGATTAACACATAAAGTTTTTCTAGATTCCTGATCGCTTGTGGAAGAGAGGTTATGGTCCATCATGAATCCCTCCATCCTTTAATTTATCCCGGCCTATGGCATGTTAGAGGGAAGAAGCTAGGTGAGGTCTTCGTTCTTTCTTCTTCTTCTTCTTTCTCCTTCTCCCTAGCAACAGTTAGGTTGATTTCTACCACCATGGCATCATCTATCATATCTTCTAGAGAGACTCACCTTCTTTCACTCAACCATAGGGAGAATTTGCTATCAAAGGATTCAACATACTGGAGTTGGGAAGCACCAGGAGGAGGTTTGAATTCAGATGGGATAGCATTATATATTTTCATGAGTCTATCAAAGAACTCTCGAACAGGCTCACTTTCTTCCCTCCCGATGGAATAGAACTGGGACAGGCACCTCTTGGGGTCCTTCTTCTCTTCCCACTTTGCTTTGAATGAATCTTCAAAATCTTGATCGTCCATGATGGAGCTATCCAGAAGGCTAGTGAACCATCTTCTTGCCTCTCCAGTAAGACTTTGAGCGAACAATCTGACCTTAATGTCATTGTGGTCTACTTCTTCTAGGTCGGTCCAGTATGTGAACCATCCAAAATTCTCCTCTGCAGAATACCCTTTCTTACCAGTAAACTGTTTAATCCTTTGGGTCTACCCCTGAGGAAGGTCATGGAGGACTATAGGAAGGAGTATGGGGGCAAACCATTTAACTTTTGCTGGTGCTTTAATAGGGCTTTCAGGAGGGGATATAGAATTAAATGGTGAAGGCTCTTGAAGTTATAAAGTGGAGAAGGGTAAGGCCGCATCGGTAGGTGGTCCTTTGACAATGGAGTCTAATGAGGCCCATTTAGAGGAGGGTAGAGAGTGTTCTAGATCAGTCGAGGGTTGGAGATCCCTGTATAGGGGCTCCAAAAAAGGTGTAGGTTCAGAAGTAGCATCACGAGTCTCATAGGGATGATCATTTTCCATGTGGGGCTCGGATGAAGGGGTATGGTCCGAATCATATGTACATGGTGAAGGGGATTCCTCAGTCCTTAAAGAACGATATACATGGGTGGACCTAGGGTCTTGTCCTGAGCATGATAGGTATATGAAAACTGTTTTGGCTAGCCTAGGGAAAGATAGGAAAATATACACTAGGAAGGACATGATATCTTGGAGAAAAACAATAGAGTACCTCATTTTCCACCATTTCCTTCTAGGTTTTTGCTATGTTGGGCTCATTGTCCCTAGTGGAGTCGCCGTGGAACCTCTGAAGATATTTGCAGCTTTTGGGTGGTCGATGTTTCCAGTGGAGTTGCCTTCAAAGGATTTGAGTGGAGTCGCCAGAGCATATACAACTAATATGTGTCTAGGATCAGCTGCTCAACCAGGTCGTAGGACTTAGCAATGTCGTTTTTCCCAGGGATAATTTTCTATTTCGTTCCCCGACAATGACGCCAAGATGTTAGCACCCTGTAATTTTCCTATGGTTGCGGTAGGAAGTCACATGGGTAACCATTTCAAACCAACTTTAGACTGCATTCTAGCCAATGCAGTCATAGAGGGCTCTCTCTTGTCATGGTAGCAGTCGAATATACATTTGGATTTAAAAAAGCATGCAGAAGGCTAGAATTCCACGGGAGACAGAGTGATTTATAACATAAAAGATTGAAAGACAGAAAAATAATAAAACCATTGGGTGATGGAGTCACATTATGAAACATTTAAGGACATTACAATAGGTAATGAACAATTATTTCCTCTCCTGTATTATGAAGAAAAGTAAGCGCAACATTTAGTGAAATATCTTTAAGCGATGGTAGCATAAAAGAGGCACCTATTGATGGATGAATCCCTTGCAATGCCTTTAGCAGAATAACAAAATGAGGAAAACAACTGAAATAGAGCACCTATAAAGGGATGAATTCTATCACAGCTCTTACCATCACATTACAGATACGATTTATGATGCAAGAGTGCTTAACCAAGAGTGAATTCCTTACACACTAATCTAGAAATGTATTGGCAGAAATAACACATATGAAAAATGAAATAAACAGGGAACACACACTAAATATAGACACCATGATGAATCTCATAACTGCAGAGAAATATATTCACTACTACTCCCAAAAATGTTTGCAAAGCTACAAAACTGACACTGAGGCCTAAAAAATGAAAGTGAATCCAACCCCTATCCTTCGCTGAGGAGGTTCTATTTATAATATCAATTCCCCCTGCGATACGTCCCAAAAAAGGGTATCAAATTCGGTTACAAAATGGTATTAACCAGGAACAATCATGCCAATTTCTAACAAACTACCTAAGGTGGCAGATTCACCACGATTTACTACCAAAATAGGAAATATGATATGATGGGCATGCTGGATCAAAATGACACTGTGGTGTCTAAATGCAGGCTCACTTGCCTTTGAAAGCGATGTTTCAACACTAATGACTTTATTCCTTTTGCACACGTTCTGATGTATAGGCTTGAATTAGACCTGTGACCCTTTCTGCTTCTAACCTTTATGTTCCTTCATATTCCAAAAACATGTTCTACGTGTACCAGCAACTAGAAGGAATGTTTATGCTCCTTCTGAGTTTGGATTTCTGTTCAATAGCCTCTATGTGTCCTGGTAGAATTGTTAGCGTTCCAGACCTCGAGATGACTGCCCCATTTATCAATAGTACTAAAGCCTCGACGGGCTTGTCATTTCTGTAGTCTTCTGGTCGCTTGCACTGCTCAGTCACCCAGATTAGTCCCCTCTTCTAGGGTGTGTTGGCGCAACTTATCCCTGGACTCACCATCACCTTCATTAGGATTATAAATTCTCAACAAGGATGGTGATGGTGTAGACCTCTGATATTCTTTCCCTGGGTCCGAGCGTTCACTTAGACTTATCACCCCTAGCAATGGATACCATGCACTGAGGAAATTTCACGGGGACTCCACTTAGTGAACCTCTCACATAGCATGTGCGATCGTGAGATATTAAAGAATACCCTTAATTTTGAGAGATATTGACCCAAACTCTTTTTGTTGAAACCCCCTCCCAATACTTAAAACCTCCTCCCCACCCCTTTTTANCCAACAAGTGAAGCCCCTATGGGAAATTTAGTCCATGTCCTTGTCCGAAGGTTTTGGCGGGATGTCCACTTGGTCAGGAACCCTTGGCTTTCCTCCCACAGTGGTGTTGCATCCCTTTAGGATGGTAACGCCTTTACCATCCATGAAAGTTCTTCCTGATGACATGCACATCTTTACCTCGATGGCTTGAACTACTAATGTATGAAGGACCGAATGTGGTTGCATTTCCAAATAGCACCTAGTGGTCGGTGAAACATATCGGGCAACATATTTTTCGATCAGAATAGTCATTACGGGTTTCAAAATCGGGTTCCTTGGGCCCTTGGTGAAAAAATAGTTAGTTGCTCCACTTCTTTGCCAGCATTCATTCACTCTGTTTCATGGAATAACTCTTACCATGGAATTATGGCGAGCCAGGTGATCACTAAATAATTATTAGTAGTTGAGTTTGCCCTAATTCTGTTAGATCCTCGCGCACGCCACTACCCAGCAGCATGATGACAACACGAATGGTCACATGGGCCATAGACCCTATTTTATTATGTGTAGGTGCCAACTAAGCAATCTCCTTGGCTGTGACATTGTGACATCAATGGAAAAGGTGACCTTCGGCCTCACTTGTAATCAGCCTCTGGTTATTTCATGGTGGGCAGACTTGATGCTTGTCACTTCCTTGACCCCTCCTTATGATGACACTAGTATGCCCAGGTTTCAGTGCCTTGATTCCTTACCATAAGGTGTGTAAGGCCATGCTTACCTTTCATCACCTCATCATTACGGCGCTTGTCTTCCTTACGTGTGACCGGAAGCAACTCTCAGGTCTCTGGGAGGCAATCTATGCCATCAATACTACCTGTCCCAGCCTCCTTTTTGCAGCCCCTATCCTTCTTATTTCCCTTAGAATATTGGGCTGACAAAACATACCCCAGATGTAGATCTCCTCTACACCACATATCTACTATTCAACCTTGCAGCCCCTACCCTACTTCATGATCTGCCTGTAGGTTAACCTTCTCCCATGTCCCTATTGCGAAACACATCAACGTCGTCGATTAGTTACCTTGCTGAATCGCGGCCGTCGAAGGCAAGGGACCCTATGCGATCTCGCATTACCCTTCCCCCCTAATCGTAATGCATCTTTTCATTGTGAAAATATCCTAGGCCGTTGATCGGATCCTGGTCAGATCACCACTGTTCAAAAGCATGGGACCCTCCTCCGCTTCACAACCACCCTTCGTCTTATTTATCGCGCAAGTTGGGGTAGAGAAAAGACTCTCCAACATAGATGTTTCTGATTGGGGGATCTTGGCCATTTAAGATGGGTAGGTCCTTCTAGATACCATGACGTCGTTGCACCTTTATGCTCCCTGCTTCCTCCTTCGTGAAGGCACATATCCACCACAGATTTGTCCTTTTGGTGGCCGTACTTGCTCATTATTCGTCTCATTCTGCTGATGCCTAGCTCATGCATCATGGGGAATCCCAAATTTGATGATTGGGCACGAGATAAGACCCCTCAGCATTGTCAAAATCATCAGACCCAATTTTTTTTTTCCTATACCCTCTTCTGCAAGCCAATTGCCACATGCACCTATTCAAAATTTAGCACAAGTGCTAACAAGTCCTTTCAGATCTTTATAATCTCTTGCAAATACATCTTGTTATTCCTTCAGCAGGTTGGTAATTTTGGCTACTTGCTGGTATGATCAATAATCTCCTATTTTATCTATTTTTGGTCGATCATCGTTGGAGATGTCGACTTCTTTTATATTAATTTTAGCATCCATCCATTCAAGTGCTTTTGTTGCATTGATCGGTCGAATCCCTTCTTTAAAATTTGTAAATGCTGGTTGGAAATCCTTGGATGTTATCTTTTTCGGTTTTTCTTTTGTTATGAGCTAACCTTCATTATAGTATTTACAACTTTTTCAACCAACGGACAGTGCTTTTTCCAGCCAAAAATTTTCCCAACTATTTTGTCATTCTTGAGTTTTAGTCAAGTCGACTGTAGCAATAGTTTGGTCAATATGTTGTAACATGTCAACTGTGGTCGATATTCTGATAGGTTACTTTCTTTCAATTGTAAAAATATTTTTATCTCTTCAACTTCTTCTTTAATAGGTTCTTCTATAATGTTAAAGGAGAAATCTTTCATAAAGTTTTCTTTAAATTCTTGCCAGATGAAGGTTTCTCCTCTAGCTTCTTCCACCTTGCACCACTTATTAGGAAAATATTTGAGGGTTTTTGGGAATAAGTGAGGATATAGTCATTCATCTTGGTATCCTACCTTTTTCAATTCTTTTTCACATAAATTAATATTCTTAGTTGGATCTTGTCCTTGTAGGATATTTAGTATTTGTACTTGTGCTGTAAGCTTATTTCCTCCAAATAGTTTGATAAATGTTTTTGAAGCAGTCATCCAGGTGTGTATTCAAGACTTGTGCATATCCCACCATCTTGTTTCTTGGCCAGTGAATGTTTCGATTGAAATTTCTAGTCGGCCTTGTTCACCCACATTTTAAAAAATTTCTTCGATATGCACAATTGGTGATTCTAATTCTTTCTACCTCAACGAAGGAATATTAGTCGACTCTTTCTTTGCTAGTATAATGGTAGGATATTCTCTTATTATTTTCTCAATTTTTTTAAGGAATGATAGATATTGTTAAGCACTTTTGTACTCTTTTTCTCGGTATCACTTCTACTGATGAACATTCACACGCTTAAGCTTTGTACTTTTCCATTTTCCAGTAATAGAGCTCAAAGTCAGATTTATAACTGACTGACATAAGTCGACCTAAATGGAGTTATTTGTAATTGTTAGGCTTGATTATATCTTAATTATTTTGGACTATTTGGTATAGCCATCAAATGCCACCGTCGGTGTCATCTGGTTCTTCCCATGGTTTTCCTTGCGATGGCTTAATTGGGACAATGACCTTCTTTCCTTATCCTTTTAATTTAATTCTTTATTTTTCTAATGAAATAGATGGTTTCATTTATTGTCCCCATGGTCGACTAACTAGTGCAAGGAAAGATTTGGATCCTTCCCGAGGGTCAATAATTTTGAAATCGATGGTTGTATTTATCCCCTTGATTGAGGTCTTGGCATTTTCCCATAGTCTAATCAGTTCAATTAAGCCTTGATATTCCACTTTAAGATAAATGGTGGACTCTACCAGTCGGAGTCGGCCAATTTTTTGTCATGTCGATCTTGTCATTATGTTCACTTGGGAACCAAAATTGAGAAAAAATTGTTCAATGCAGAATCCTTCTACTACGAGGTTGACAAGAGGTTCAATGTCAGTTTTATCCCTTTGATTTAATGTGCATAAATTTTAAACAGATTTGTTGCTTTTAGGGTTACTTCTTGTATATCGGATTAGATCAATTAGTCGTCTAATGGCTTATTCTTTGGTTAATAAGTTAAACAACTCATCAATCGATTTCTTTTTACTTTATTCACTCATTTCATCAGATGCAAGATGTGTAAATATTTTTGATGCATTATTAAAGATTTATTTTTGCTTCCATGGATTAGGGTACTCCTCTTAGTCTCTTTTTATCTTTTCAATTTGGTTTCTCCTAGTGTTTGTGCCTTGTCTTGTAACAACTTCCAAATTTTTAGTAACAACTGCTTTATTTTTAGGAAAACAAGACAGGACATCAAAATTTCTTCGTTAATTTAGTTTGTCAAGAATTAAGGGATAATCTTCTAAACTATGCTCAGCAACACCACATTTTGTACATAATTTTATATTTCTTCTATGTTTCCATGGATAATCAGGACTTAGATAGTCCTCACTGTAGCATACAAAGAATTGTGGTTTTCCATGTGTGGGTAGTTGGTATCCTCTATTATTTTTTTTTCCTCGACCATTGTATCCTCCTCATTGGTTGTTTTTATTGTTGTTCCTTCGATCATTGTTGCTTGTCTTGACCATTCTGCTCCACTATTTGTGTCTAGTATACCGTATGGTAGCCCACTATAGTATTTAAGTTCTTGATGCATTCAAATGTGGTGTGTTTAGTTGTTCGACATATTATGCACCATTTGGGATTGTTATTTTTAGCATTATATGAGTTTGTGGTCGACTGAGGTTTGAATCTTTCACATATATCACAAAAGTAGGTCATCTGCATCTTCTGAAAATTTTTCTGGTTTTCTCTCCTCAGGGAATATACATGGTATTTCTTCAATTTGGTCTATATCCCTTTGATATGTATTTGCATGATATCTTCTTCATTCATCGTATGGGAAGTTGTCCTTCTGTTGAGGCTTGGAAAATCACCAGTAACAACAGTGAGGGATTCTCCCCAATAAACGTTCCCAATTAGCCCGTTACTGTTTGATATGGGGAATCCGTCCGATTTACGGTCCGGCTACCGTAGGTCAAGTAACAATTAAAGTGTTTTACCGGTTACGACTCGGTCCACTGTGTATATTTTTAGTTTTTTGATGTTTAAGGTATGATGTGCAAGTGCCTAACTAAATTGCAGACGATAGAGATAACGAGGAGGGTTACAATGTGATGCCCAGGTTCTTACCTCTCGTCTTACATCTATCGCATCTAAATCGCAAACAACAAGAAACTAACTAAGACTTACTAACCTATCCATAGGGAGAAATAATATCATTAATGGTGAGTAATGTACTGTAGTGCATGCATAAAGAAAATCATAGATAGCTATTAATGTTTCAGAACACATGAACATCAATAGAAATATAAACAACAAGATAGCTTATTGTTAATTAAAACCTTCATTACTTAATGTGGACATTTCACAGAATAAACTAGAGTACATTCATAACATGAAAATAAATTCATTGAGTTAGAACGATCTCACAGTTAATGGAAATAAGCTGAAAACGAAATAGTTCATATCCAACTGGTCCATAGCAAACATTTGCAACAATCCACAGAAATTTCTCCAGCAGAAACATGTGACTCTTTATTGTAAAAGGAAATAGTTCTTCTTACAATACTCTCTCAAGATAATCTGAAAAAAGGTCCATTTACACCTAAAACTCTCCTATATTTATACAAAAAACAAAACTCTTGGGCTCCTCCTCAATGTCTTTTGAGCTTCCCCAACCTTTCATTTCCCAAAATTTTCTCTCATAGCTTGTGCACATAAATAATTACAATATATTACATTTCAAATCAAAATTTTCAAAACACTTTATGAGGAAGGGCCAGCTTGGTCACTAATGAACTTCTTCCATGCATGGTCATCTGCCGCTATGTCTTCAAATCCGGAAGGCTCAAGAAATCGAATATTAATATCATATTTAGCAGTTTGGTTTTTCACCCCCTCTATCCTGGTAGGACTCAGGTACAGCTGGTCTTCTAATAGGTGTATGCTTACTGCTACATGTGCCACTGCATTCTTCAAGATCCATTCATCTAGGTCCTTGACCTACTGGATTTCTTGCGCATCTTCTTGATACTTGTTCTGTAGATGTTCTAGAAACAATTCATGCTCCGGTATCACATCCAATCTTTTTTCCGCAGAATACTGGAATCTATTGTACGTGAAAAGCACTCTCCTGCAATATTTAGCGCATGCTCCCTTTGTCTTCTTCATGGTTTTCTTGAACTCTTCTGCTACATTAATCACAAATTCCAGTAAATCATACTCCTGTTTTAAAATCTGTTGATCTTTTACTGCTAACTCCACGGGAGATTCCTTATTTGTTTCTGCCTAGACTATTCTTCTTGTTAGAATCTCCAAAATATCCTGAGATCTATCCAAAAAGTATGAAGTAGTGTCTATAATCTCCTCTAGTCTGGTGTCCATCTACAAAATTTTACACCTTTTGTCTTCTATCCGTATCTATAGTTGGTGGATCTTTTTTCTTTGAATTAGAATGTGTTCTTTCAAAGGTTGAATGTCGATTTTCTTCTCCAAAGCATCCTTAAGTGATGCGGTCAATGAAGTGTTTTGCTCTTCTAAGGCTGCCACCTACATTTGATACCGATTCTCCTTCTCCTCTGTGGTATCCTTCTCCATTTCTAACTCAATAACCCTACTCTGCAACCTGTTCTTCTCTGCACTTAAATTCTCATTTGATACCTGAAGATCATCCCTTTCAGTTTTTAACATTTGATGTTCTAGCTATAGCTTTTGTAATTCAGCTAAGTTATCCTAAGCATTCTTTTCTGTTTTCTCTGCAGATATTTATAAAGCATTCTTATCCACTTGCAGAGTCTAGAATTCCGTTCTTGAAGTCTTAAATTTTCTCATCATATCTTCATACTTCCTTTTCAGCTTTTGACTCTCATCCCTTTCCTTCTTCATAGTTTCTTTCAATTCGGCTACATTATTTTGTGACTGCTCTAGATCAGTCATAAGCCTGTCCATGTTGTCCTCAGTCGCTAAGGTTAATGCTACACCAGCTCTTGCTATCAATCGTGGATCTTTATGTGTACCATGCACCAATGTTTTATCTCTTACCATTTTTCCTGATTGTTCTCCAGTCTCGACTTTCTTCTCAGTTCTTTTTACAATTCTTTTCTTTTCCCTATCGTAAAAAATGGTACAAAAATTGGGAACCTCCTCCCCTTCTGTAGCCATGAAAGGGATCAAATTTATCTCAGAAAATGAAGCTTGTCCTAATATGCTGCCAGAATATGCAGCAGGTTTCGAGGGATCAAGATCAGATTGTCCTTGTTCTTGATCTATTTGATCCTGCACTCCTTATGTATCCACTTGCTCTGTAGTCTGCTGATCCTTTTGAGATCCTGTTAGTCTTAAACCTTCACTTTCTTCTTGCTTTTTCTTGATTTCAGCTTCTTCTTTTTTCTTTCTTTCTTCTTCTTCCTTCCTAACCGCTTCCTCTGCAGCTCACTTCTTTTCTTCTTCTTCATTCTTCAACCAACTTTCTGCTTCCTATGCTAGCCTTCTAGCATCTTCTTCTCTCTTCTTTGTCTCTTCGTCTTCCAATTTGTTAGCCTTTTCCTAAGTCTTGCCCTTTCCACCCATAGTAGTTATTTTCTGTTTGAATCTATTCTTAAGGGTGGTTATGTTCTTCACATTTCTGAATGTCTCCTCGTCCTTGTCCCAAAAATCAGTATATTCAAAATTGATTCCTGCCTCTTTGCAGTAATCTGCTACTTTATTGTGGGAGTCATTCCTGTGAAAATTCATTTTGCCAAAATGAAAATACTCCAGCTCGTTAACAAATTCTGCCTGCTGCTTTACTCTTGAAAACTTGTAGCTTCCAATCAGGAAAGGTACTACAGGATATGTTGCCTTTTTATGCTCAAACAGAAAGTTGCCTACACCATCAATATACAGCTGCCTAACCGCCTCCTTGTGGAGTACATAATTTGTGGCATAGTTTGGTAGTAGGGAAGGAGCTTTGGAACCACCGTACATCCTTATATACAACCCATCCTTTGTCAAATAGTAATCTCCAAACTCCAGTATGACTTTGAATGCCTCTTCAGACATGCAATTACATTCAATCAAGAAAATAAGGGTATATAAGGGCATGATGAAATGGTCACAAATTTCCCTATAATAACTATAGCACTTATGTGCCCATAACAATTTGTAGGCTGCGTACACTGGGGTTCTGTCCTTCTCGCAGTTACATCTCAAGGCAGGAAAAGACTGAGTGCACAGTATACAGTCAATCAGGATAGAGATCATATAAATCTCTGATCTCTTTTGAGATACCCCTCATAAGGCTGCTGATATGAATGCACTGAGGCTGTTTGACACAATATTTGCCCAGTTAAAGATGGTTCCTTGGGTAGCTACAAAGAAAATAACTGGTATCCAACCTATCTTGAAGCTCTTCCCATGTGCTCTGCCAAAAATCCTATTTAACATCAATGCGATGAACTTGTAGGGAGCGCGGAGAGTAGAGGTGTCATAATCTCTAGAAGGTCTAGTTCGGAAGTTCTTTTCGGGTGTCATCATTCTTTTTACTGTCTACACCAGATCCATAGCTATCTCCTTTAACTAGCTTTCTTTCAAATACACGTGGGGTGAGGGTAGATGATAAGCCATAGAAACATATGTAGGGCTATATGCAGCATAGCCTTGCTTGGCAGTGTTCTCCAAAATCATTGTGTTTACATCTGCCCTTGGCAGAATCCAGCCTATCACTTCTGAACAAGGAAATAACTCAGGTCTCATGGCTACTTTCATTAGAGCTGATTTCGCAATGTTGGCATAGATGGTCAGCTCCTCAAAACCGGCACCAGGTACATTTTGGTTAGTAATCATTCTATAGATCTCTCCCCACTTGTAGTCTGGTTCGACCCTAGTGGAGGATTTTATGTCTTCATAAATATACTCTACGTTGGTGATGATCTCCACTTCAGGTTCTCCTTCAACCATATGAGCTTTCTTCTTTTGTCTATTTGACATGTTTTCATTATAACAATCACCCTGTCACAGTCAAAACATGTTCTTAGACCAACTGAGCTATTAGCAAGGGTTTAAACAATAAACATAAAACATATCAATTTATTTACCTCCTCAACATGCATGCTGAAAAATAAATTAAACACAGTATTCTATGAATGAAAGAATCAAGAAAAATATACTGCAGGCTACTTCCAAAGCTGCCTAAGCCCTACTATCTGAAAACTTCAATTTATCGAACAATCCTCTATCTCAACACGGGCCGTAACAAACTAATCCTATCGCTCATTTTCAACATTCAACTCAAAAATACTAAACCCTATGTAGTGTTCATCCTTGAGGAAAAACCCTAAACCGACCGAAAAGGAAAAAACCCCCGCAGTCCCATGGGATACAGTAAACGTAAGAACAACGACTTAAAACCCCTAGCTGACCGTGGAAAAACCAAGAAACGAGGGTTGCAGACAACGAAATGCTTGTCTACAACCGTGCGCTAACCACCCGTGCTGGAGCAAATGCGTCCATAATGGCTCAAGAATCACATATACTTCGGATTCTCTGTTTCCACTAAAGAAACTGCAAGAAACTTAAGACTTCGCACCCTCTAAGTAAAAGAAACTGTGAAAAAACTGTAAGGGCAAGAAATCCTTTTATACGGACAAAACCTAACCCCTGGAAAACCTAACGACTCATGAATCAACCAATAAAACCCAAAATAAAAAAGCCATGGTTTACCTACCTGGCAAATAGCAGTGCGGTCCATTGGACAGAACAAACTTCCATGGGAGCAAATGAATGAACCAGTTTTTGATAGCTGGGCATGCACAAACGGTGTAGATGACAAGGACCAAATGTAAATGACAAGTCAAAATGGACAAAACAATAAAAACATGCCCCTCATATATATATATATAACTCGATGGTCATAACTTATCAGTGGTTAAAACCCTATCGGCTATCAAAACCTTATCGAAGATCAAAACCTAAGTGACTTGGAAGGTTACATCAGAGGACTACCGCAACGATGGGTGCACACAAAACTATGGGCCCGGGATAATTTAAATTTATCGGACATTGGAAACACTAGACTCTAATCTCGGATCATTTAGACAGATCCTCCTCCGCAACGTCAGAAAGATAAAGTTATATTATCATGGCTCTAACTATTCTAACGAGTGTCAGCAATCATAGAACTTAAAATCTAAAGAGTCGGTGAGGAAAAACACTATACTTTCAGAACATCTCAGCACTAGGTTCCTGCAACGTCGGCAACGTAAAAACTAGGACTCCGGCTTAATGTTGCCAAACATTCCGACAAGGATAAAAAGTAATCGGATATCGAAACTTGTAAAAGTTAAGTTTGGAAAAATGAAAACGAGGAGAAAAGAACCCGAGGTTTCGATGTATCGACGAGGTAGTTTGAAGTTCTTCCGGTAGGCTTGATAGTTTGGCTTCCACAACGTTGGAAAGATAGTCTACTATGCTTCTGATATCAGAAGGATAGTCGACTAGTCTTCTGATACAAAAAATTAAAAAGATCAAGTTTTTTGAGGAAAAACTGAACTCCAGGGTAACTTCAGTGAAAACAAAATACTCCTAGGCCAGACTTAATGAAAGCCAATAAAAAGGAGGGCCATAAAATTGAAAATTTTGGGAAAAATAGTTGCAGTTGCAACAAATGGCGATTACCTTGTGAACATAGATCTCTGAACAATTTATTCTTTGATCAACAGACTATTTTGACAATACCAACATGCTGAATTCTTCAAGATATCTGGATTTCCCAAATGGTAGATGTATGCACTTTAATCATTGATTATATTCCAAGTTAAGGAATAAGGGAACCAAGATTTCAAAGTCTAGGTAACTCTTTTGAGTCCAAGAATATGAGTTTCATTTTTTACCTCTGTCTTTGAGTAGTTTCCAGCTTGGACACCACAATATTGTAACATATGGTAAACAGATATATCCGTTTGTTCCTCATTCCCATGCCATTTTGCACTTTTGGTGCTTTTAGACTTTTGTCCTCTTTTGAGTCCTCCTCTCTACCTTGTTTTTGAATTTTAATTCAGGCTTCTCTATCCATAGTGTCCTTTTGTGTGAGAGATATATTTAGTTTTAAGCTCACGGATGGAGAAGAACTTTGGCAATCTTATACATACTAATATGGTTCAATACTTTGGTTTGATACATATTGATTTTCTGAGGAGATTTTGACTCTTATTGGCCTTTTGGCTTTCAACTCATGGCATGGAATTATTTAAATATAATATACTGTTTACCTTGCTTCCTTTCCATGGGTCTTTTGCTGTCACCCCCCAAGACATTTTTTAGTGTGAGATGAATGGAGTCTCGAAATAGTATTCTAGACCTTTTGATCCTGAGTTATTTCACAAAGATTAAGTAGGACTTCAATGTGTGCATAGCCATTTAGGAAAACTGCTAAACTTGAAGAAGTTCTTTCAAATATTAAATGAATTAATAGTACACAGTCTTGTAATCAAAGATTTTAGTTAACCCAGAATTCTGATGAACTCCTCGCAACCAAAAGTTGTGCTTCTTTATTAAAAATTACAATCAATCAAGCTCTAACTAAACAAACCAAAAACCCTAAAAAATAAAAAACAAACCAAATGTTTATTTATGTACAAGACAACCAAAACAAAAAATCAAGAAAAATAAGGTTTGAGAACTAAACCATTTACTGGTAAGTTCTCTTCCCACCCCTATAAATCTTGTAACTTGTAAGTCAAGGGGCCTAGCTTTGCTGCAATTTGAAAAGGGCCTACCCATAACTGTTGAAACTTAGTGTGCTTTCCCTTTTCATCATGTGGGTGATCCCACTTAAGAACCAGATCTCCTACTTCGAATTCTTTGTTCCCAGCTTTATGTTTATCAAACCAACGCTTCAATATTTCCTGTTGATGCTTAAATCTTTCTTTGGGTTTGGACATAGATTCTTATGACTTCAAAAGATTATAGATTCTGATTTGTAGAATTTCATTGTCGGTACCCCTACATAAGTTGAGCTATTATGGAAGACAACAACATAATATTAGGAGGAAGAATAGCTTCTTTTCCATAAACAAGAGTATATGGTAACACACTTAAGGAGTTCATGGGTGTGACTCTATTAGCCTAGAGAGCATTAGGTAACGCCAAATGCCAACTTCTTTGATTTTCTATTACGGTTTCTTTAGAATCCTAATCAGATTTGTGTTTGTGGATTCTGCCAAACCATTTCCTTGTGGGTAATAATTTGCAGAATAATGCAACTTGATTCCTCTTTCATTAGCAAATGCAGTTAATCTAATAGAAGAAAAGTAAGTAGCATTATAAAAAACCAGGAAAATTGGAACCCCAAACCTGGTCATAATGTGATTCTGTAAGAAATCCATGACTGCATCTTCGTTTACTTTTCGTAACGGAATAGCCTCAACCCATCTGGTGAAGTAATCAGTTGCCATCAGAATATACTTGTGCTACAAAAAAGAATTTGGGTTTATTTCTCCAATAGTATCGATTCCCCATTGTTCGAATGGTTCTGATATAATTACTGTTTTTAATGGTCTCGCTGCTTTAGCTTGTCCCGCTGCTTTAGCTTGTCTTCCAACACATCTCTGACAAGCATCACATTTTCTAACATGAGCATGAGCATCCTTAAACAGTGTAGGCCAGTAATATCCAGCTCTGAGAATCTTATGTGCTGTTGTGTCTTCGGAAAAATGACCTCCAGCAGGCCCATCATGCAATTTTCCTACGACCTTCTTTACATCTTCCTGTTCCAAGCACCTGAGAAAAACTCCATCGTAGTTCTTTCTGAACAATACTCCATCAATTATCTGATATAAAGCTGTTCATACGTAATGCTCTTCTTTGTTTGTGACTCCAATGCTCCGACAAATGTCCTTCTTGGAGGTAATGGACTAGGTCCCGATACCAGGAATCTGGAGCTGTAAACAAAGGACATACATCCACCATATGTAGCTCAGCTTCATTATCCCAGCTATTTTCTTCATTATTTTGATCTTCAGTCATTAGTTTACAGAATCCTTGTCCTTTAACTAAGGATTCTGGTTTGAACTCAAGATCGTATTCTTGTAAAGCCATCATCCGGTTGCCTCTTCTTTCTCCTAACTCTTTTTGTACAAAAAGAGATCGTACAGCTGGGTGTGAAACTATTACTTTGGTGCAATTCTTAACTATATATGGCCTAAATTGTTTTACCGCTTTAAAAAATGCATAAGCTTGTTTGTCCACTGCTAGGTAATTCAATCCAATTCCCTGCAGACCAGTGCTCATAAATGATATGGGGTACTCATCTCCCCCATTTGCCTTCTGTGCAAGCACAACTGCTAATGAATCATCAGACGTGAAAGTGTACAGAATAAAATCCTTTTCGAAATTAGGACTTTTGAGTGATGGTGCATGAGCAATAGATGTTTTTATCTTTCTGAATGCATTCTTCTCCAAATCAGTCCATTTGAATTGTACACTCTGTTTAACCATTTGCTGCAAAGGTTTGACGATTTGAGCAAAGTCTGGTACAAACCTTCTGTTGCAGTTGCAACAATTTCCCAAAATTCTAAAATTTTTAGGACCCTCCTTTGCTTGAATTAGCTTGTTTTTTTTTGTTTGAAATTGGTCTAAGTGTTTTAAGAAAATATTGCTTATGCTGGGATTGAGCTACCCATTGTTTTGTTCTAATTCCTTGAAGTAAATCCACTTTTTGACCTAACTTATGGCTGCCCTTAAGAACTTTTGAAACGTATTGAATTGGAAGTTTTCTTGGGTTGAATCTTCCATCGTTGCGGGTGGAGTTTTGTTCTGGTTTTCCGCCGTTACGGATCGCATTTCATTTCCAGTGATCGTTTGTTTATGTCGGATGCTTTTTTGTTCTGGCAGCGAAAGCCTTTACGATTCTTCCTTCCGCCGTTGCGGATGGATTTACACTTTCATCCTCCGATCAAAAAGCCTTCCGACGCCCAATGTATAACCAGAGTGGAGGCTTTTGCGTTCTTTTCGTCCGCTGTTGCGGATGGTTTTAAGCTCTCATCCTCCGATCAAAAGGCCTTCCGATGCCTGATGTATAACCAGAGCGGAGGCTTTTGTGTTCTTTTCGTCCGCTGTTGCGGATGGTTTTAAGCTCTCATCCTCCGATCAGAAGAACCTTCCGACGTCCAACCTTATGATTTTTTTCCGCCATGCGTGTCTCTGCGGATGGGTCTACGCTTCGATCGCCCGCTGTTGCGGAAGGTGAAATACTTCATTCCCCGATGTAAGAAACCATCCGGTGTCCGATATTATTTTTCCTCGCACGTGTGAGCAAGTAATATATATCTGGGGACGGTGTTTGATTTTCTATTGTTTTTCTCTCGCTTCCAAGCACTGTCGCCATCAAAGCTATTGACCCTGCTGTCGGTATACTTGCATCCAGGTGGCAACCGTGGAAACTTGGACGTCGTCGACCCGCTCATCCTCCCGTTGATTGCGTTGAGTTTTCCAGGTAGGCTCTTTGTCTTTTTCTCCTTTTTCCATTGGTACTATCAGTGGTTTTCTCCAGTAGTATGGTGTCCCCCAGCCGTTTTCCTCATACCTCTAGGTTTCGAGCCTTGTAGGAAAAGGTTTTATCTTCTTTGCCATGGGGGGGTAGTATAACTGTCTGAACAGCCAGGTTTTTCCCCATCATTGTTGTTTACGGCCCCGCCCAGAGAGGAAAAAGGGGGTTTGGTGTGGATGGCCGTCCGCACCGAAACCCCTGTGCGAAGATGTTGAGTAGGGGTAGGTTGAAGGCCATATCTCCCTAGTAAGCTTGAGCGGTTCGGTGCTCCCCAGTCTTTTGACCTGTGCTGTCCCGCGCACCCTGTTCACGCCCGGTTTCGAACCGCGGCCGAGGAAAAAGGTTTATCGCGGCAGCTAGGAATTGACCATTGTTTGCTCAGACAGTTTCATTGATCCGCAGACTTGAGTAGCAGCCGTTTGACCCGCGCTTTTCCACGTGCTGTTATTTCAAAACCCTAACTTGGGAGAGGATGTGCTGCGGCGCTCGTTTTGCGTAGTTTTTCCCTTATCCGTCTCGCGCATTGGTTTGTTAATGGCACCGGTGGGAAATGGAGAATTTGGACATATTAATGAAAATGTTGTTCGCCCAATTTCATTGGCAAAGTTTCAGTAGTTCTGATGGTTAGGGCATTCCTGGGTTATACATACATGCATTTGTTGCTCTACTTGCTATCACATTAAACACATGAAAATGGCACTTAGCATATGGATGTAATTTTATTGCAGTCTAGAAGATGGTTGATGAGATGTTTTGATATCATACAGAAATGTTTTGCATCATGCTAGATATAGACGATGTCATTAAATATTGCATTCTGGTTTTAATGGTTCTGATTAGTTAGGCCATGTTTAGGCTATCCATGCACACATATTTTTACAAATTGCTGTCAGGATCCACATAGAAGAAGTAAAACTCTGCGCACTATCATATAAATGTCTGCACCTTTGAATTCCTCAATGTTGCAATGTTATATATGGCAGGAAGAAGTCATGTCCACCATGTCCAAAAGACAAAAGAAGAAGGCCCCAGTGGTGGAAGAGGTGCCAGAGGTAGAAGCTGAAACAAAGACTGAATACATATATGAAGACACCCAATGTGTCTTTGGTGTTGAGCTCGAGTACAAATGGGGTGACATATACAGATTGATTTCCTGCAGGGAGGTTCCCGACATGGGCCTTGAAGAAGAATCTATCTATACTAACATAGAGAAGTCTTCTATCATGAAAGTTGCCACCAGACCAGAGTTGTTCCCATGCTTTGAGATAATTGGTTGGATTTTGCCCCATGTAAATACAACCACAATGATCATAGGAAATGTTGAAGGACAGGGCTATGCTGCATTTAGCCCTGGATATGTGGCATTGGCCTATCACCTACCAGAACCCCAGGTTTTCTTATTTGACGATTGGCTGGACAGCATCAGAATGGACTTGGTGGAAACTCTTAAGAAAATGCTCTTGCAGGGAAAGCTGTACCGATATAGACAGACCGATGAGTATGATACAGCGAGCTTGAGGGCTCCCTACAGGTTTATAGCGCTGATGCTAAATAGGATATTTGGAAGAGCTCATGGCAGACTCTTCAAGCTTGAATGGATACCTATTATCTTTCATGTGGCAACCCAAGGAACAGTCTTCAATTGGGCCAGCCTTGTGTCAAGCAGTCTATCCTCTTGCTTGGCCGCAGCCTTGGGAGGAGAATCTCAGAAAAGGTCCGAGTTTTACATGAGTTCAATATTGATAGATTGCATATTGTGTAACCAGCCCTTCCTCGGTCTCAAATGCATCTGGGACAGGGAAAGAATGCCGGTCTATGCCGCTTATAGACCATTGTGGGCTCACCAGTACCATAGTCATTACACAGAGGTCTGTGAGCACTTCATTATGCCACTCTACACGCTCATTTTCCGGAAGGAATGTGACTATATGTCAGAAGGCGCCATGCAGATAATAGGAGAATTTGCTGATTATTTCCTCACTGAAAATGGCATGTACATCCGAATGTACAGAGGATCAAAAACTCCTTTACTGCTGCCCAAATATGCAACGGATTATATAGTCCATAAAGAGGCAGTCAGGCAGGTGTTCATTAACGAAATAGGTAGTTTCTTGTTCCAACACAAGAAGACTGCATACCCTCCTTTACCATTAAGGCTAGGTAGCTACAAGTTCACCAGGGTGAAACAAGCTGCCGAATTCATAGAGGAACTAGGGAAGTTCCATTTTGGTGAGATGCCTTTCTGGCGAAATGATACTCTTGGTAAAATAGCGGAGCACTGTAAAGAGCATAAGGTGTTTTTTGAATATACCCATCATTTTGATAAGGAAGAATCAGTCTTCTGGAATGCCGCAAACGTGACGGCGCTGAACAGAAGATTTAAGAAGAAAATCACCACCATAGGTGGGAAAGGTGATGAACAGAAAAAGGCTGAAGAAGGAATTAAAAGGAGGAATGAAGAAGCTCAGAGGTTGGAAAATGAGGCTGCAGAAGGGAGAAGAAGAGAAAAGTAAAGCTACCCAAGAAGTAGCTAAGATAACAAGAGAGGCAACCAAAGAAACAGAGGAAGCAGCTAGGCAGGTAGCTGAAGAAGCAAAAAGAAAGCTTAATGAGGAGCTCCAAAAGCAGGAGGCTGAAAGAATAGAATTGACACAACAGTCAGTTTCTGAAACAGCAGCAGGGCAGACCCAGGAGGAGGAAAACCCTGAGGTGCAGACCTCTCAAGTACCCGCTGCTAGCATCCCTGTGGCCCCTACTCTCCAACTAGTGCCTTTCATCCAGAAAAAGGGAGAAGAAGTCCCCGACTTCAATACTGTCTATTATGATAGGGCTACCAACAGAATAATGAAGAGGATGGAAAGGAAGGTAGAAGCAGAAGGTATGCCGGGAAAAATGATAATAGATACTGCTGTTATGCTAGGAATGGACCTAGATCCAAGGCTTACCATAAGGGCTGGGACTGCAATACTACATGCCTCGGAAGATAACATAGACAAGGTGATGATTGAACTGGAGTCATGAAAGAGATCTTCTGCTCAGTTGAAGGATACCCTGAAGAGAGAGAGAGAGGAAGGAAACAGGTTAAAGCAGAAATTTGAATACTTACAGAGGGAGATGAAGACTGCTGAAGTTGAATTGCAGGCCCTACATGAAGAAAGATAGGCTCAGGAGACTACACAAGAACACCTTGAGCAAGTGCAGGCAGAAGATCAAGAGTTGAAGAAGAAGAAGGAGCAGTTGCTGCAAAAGGTGGAGGAGCTAGAAGAGCAGCAGAAGATAATCTTGTCAGCCAATGATATGCACCCCTAAGATCTAATAAAGGAACATCAGGAACATATCTCTTCGTTGCTCCAGCCATTCAAAGAACATATCTTGGCCCAGAAAGCTAGAATGCTCCAGCTACAGATTGCTCTAGAGGAGGAAAGGTGTAAGGTCCTTCCAATTGACAACCGGTTAGGGGAAATCATGGAGACCTCCTCCTACTTCGTCGACAGATCCCAGGATGTTCTTGAAGTTTTGAATTCCAGAATGGCAAGGCTGGAGAACAATGTAGAGACTCCAGCAGAGCTACCAGCCAAAGACCATCAAGCCCTTAAAAGAGATCATGACCTCGTTGAGTTCGCTGTCAGCACCACGGAAGAATTCAAGAAAACCATCAAAAGGGCGCAGGGAGCCTGCTCAGAATACTTCAGGAGCCTCCTTAATACTTTCAACCGGTGTCAGACAGATGATGAGCATAAGCTTGATGAGTTCCCAGACCATGAAACCTTCATAGAGATACTGCAGAGCAGATATCAGGATGCAGAGGCTAGAACACAACAGATCAAGGATATTGATGACCTAATTTTGAAGAATGAGGTGGGCCACCCAGCCGTTAGTATACAATTTTTGGAAGATCAGCTTCGTTTGAGCCCAGCAAGGATCGAAGCTATCAAGAATCAAACCGAGAAATTTGAGATAAATATTCAGTTTTTGGAGCCTAGCACTTTTGAAGGCATCGCTAGTGAGGCTGCAGTGTGGAAGAAGTTCCTGGAAAGTCAAACTGGGCCCTCTTCGTAGGGGGTGGGTCATTTTTATATTTTGTAATATTTTGTAAAAGTAAAGCGTTGGGAAAAATTAAAGCGTTGGGAAAATGAAAGGTCGGGAAGCCCAAAGGTTACTTTGGGCAGCCCAACCATTTCACTCTTTTTGTATAAATGTAATAGACTAAGAAGAGAGGAGGGCTTTTTCCCCCAGTAAGACTGAAAGACATATTGTAAGAAGAACTATTTCCTTTTGCAATAAAAAATTATAGTTTGCCTGTTGGAGAGAGAGATGTGAAATTTCCTAATGTTATGCAATGGATGGCGGGAGAATGAACTACCTTATTTTTCAGCTTGTGTCCATAAATTGTGAGATCATTCCAACTTTGTGGCCTATGTCTTGTTGAATGATTTCTGATTTATTTTTGTGGAAAGTTCACCAAGAGTAATGTATGTTGCTTATATAACAATTAGCTATCTGATTGTTAGAGTATTTTTCTCATTCATGTGTTGTAAATATGAATATCAGCTATCTGTAATTTCTGTTTATCATACATGGAAATAACACATTACACGGTAATAATCATTCTTTTGGCTCCCCGGGGATGGATAGATAGGTGATTAGATAGTTAATTGATTTACTTCATGGCTGCATATGTGATTTAGATGTTCGCGAGCCTAAGACGAGAGGTAAGAACCTGCGCATCACATTGTGTAGTTCCTTGCATCTTTATCACCCTGCATTTGTTAGTTAGGCATTTGCATTGCATGCATTAAGTCAAAATTACAAAAACTCAGTGGACCGGGCCGCAGCCGGTAAAACCCTTTGTTTTGTTACCTTGACCTATGGTAGCCGGACCACAAACCAGACAGATTCCCTACACCAAACAGTCAATGGGCTAGTTGGGAACGTTGATTGGGGAGAATCCTTTACTGTTGTCTCCTGCGATTTTCCAGGCCCCAACACCTTCGCACAAAGTTTATTGTCCCCATAAACGATTGCATACCCTTTTTATTATGGGGTAAAGGGATTTGTTCTATGGATTTAATCCTCTTCGGGTCTATGGAGATTCCTTTCTTAGAAATAACATGACCCAGTAGCTTTCCTTCTATGACTACAAACACGCATTTCTTAGGATTTAGTGAAATACCATATTTTCGATAATGCTCGAAAATTTGTTTCAAATGAAATGCATGCTCTTCTTTTTTTTTTTGAAAATATTATGACATCATCTAGATAAAACACAACACTACGGCCAATTAGACCATGGAAAGCTATATCCATGGCCCTTTGGAAAGTAGCTCCAGTATTAATAAGTCGAAAGGGCATTCTCCTATACATGAAAGTTCCCCACTTGGTGCTGAATGTGGTTTTAATCCTGTCTTCTTCAGCTACTAATACTTGATTATAACCGAAGAATCCATCTAATAATGAAAACAATTCAGAACCTAAAACCATATGCAGTATTTTCTCCATGGGTGGGACCAGATAATTATCTTTATCTGACGCACGATTAAGATTTTTGATATCTACACAGAGCCTGATTTCTCCTGACTTTTTTCGTACTGGCACCAAAATAGAAACCCATTCCGAATGTCTGACTTTAAATATGATTTTAGCATCCAACAATATTTTTACTTCACTTTGAATTAAAGGTTCCAGCTTAGGATGCATCTTCCTCAAAGGTTGTTGGTAAGGATTGATTCCATCTTTAATTGGGATAACATGTTGTATGATATTTGTGTCATAAGTTTTAAGCTCTTCATAGGTCCAAGCAAACACATCTTTGTATTGCTTGAAAAGACCGATGAACTTACTTATTTCTCCTGGAGAACAACACTTCCCCAAATTTACATATTTGGGTTCAACTTCAATCCCCAAATTTATTAGCTCGAATTGTAAGGACGAGCTATGGGTCTTGACATTCGCTGGCTTTCTGAATTTGTTATCTAAATCAAACATTCGTTCCAAGGTCCTGACTCCTTTAGGAATAAAGTTTTCAAATTTTAATTCTGCCTTATGTTCTTCATCATCTATTATTGCTCCTTTGAAAGTATCATCATTCATCAAACAATCCAAAATTTGCTAATCATCATCAAAACCCATAGATTTGTGATCATATCTGGAACAAAAGGACTGAAAAGTAATTCAATAGAGCATCTATTATTTGAAGGTACTAGCCTTGCAGCTGAGGTAGCTAGTAAATCAGCTACTGCATTCTTTAATCTAGGACCGGACACAATATTGAATGTATGAAAATTTATAAGCAAATCCCAAACTTCATTTTGGTAAGCTTTCAAATGTGGTGAAATACAGTGTATCTTGTTCCGAATTTGCTTAACAACAATTTCAGAATCTCCATATACTTTCAGATTTTTTACTTTTAGTTCTATTGCTTTTTTAAGTCCCTGAACTAGTGCATCGTATTCGGCTGTGCATTCGAATTCTAACCTAGTGTTGCAGCTGCAACAATTTCCCAAAATTCTAAAAAATTTTAGGATCCTCCTTTGCTCGAATTAGTTTGTTTTTGTGTTTGAAGTTGGTCTAAGATTTTTTAAGGAAAATCTTGCTTATGCTTGGATTGAGCTACCCATGGTTTTGTTCTGATTACTTGAAGTAAATCTACCATTTGACCTAGCTTTATTGCTGCCCTTAAGCGCATTGAAGCATGTTGAATTAGAAGTTTTCTTGGTTTGAATCTTTCGTCGTTGCGGGTGGAGTTTTGCTCTGGTTTTCCGCTGTTGCGGACCGCATTTCATTTTCGTCGATCATTTGTTGTTATGTCGGATGCTTTTTTGTTTTGGGCATTGGAAGCCTTACGATTCTTCATTCCGCCGTTGCAGATGGATTTACGCTTCCATCCTCTGATCAAAAGGCCTTCCGATGCCCGATGTATAACCAAAGTGGAGGCTTTTGCATTCTTTTTCGTCCGCCTTTGCAGATGGTTTTAAGCTCTCATCCTCCGATCAAAGAAAATAAACCCCTCCGACGTTCGACCATATGATTTTTTCCGCCATGCGTGTCTCCGCGGCTGGGTCTACACTTTGGCCGTCCGCCGTTGCGGAAGGAGAATTACTTCATTCCCCGATGAAGAAGCCATCCGGTGTCTGATATTATTTTTCCTCGCACGTGTGAGCAAGTAATATATATCCGGGGACGGCATTTGATTTTCTATTGTTTTTCTCTCGCTGCCAAGCACTGTCGCCGTCGAGCTGTCGACCCCGCTGTCGGTATACTTGCATCCAGGTGGCAACCGTGGAAGCTTGGACGTCGTCGACTCGCTCATCTGCTCGTTGATTGCGTTGCATTCGCCAGGTAGGCTCCTTGTCATTTTCTCCTTTTGCATTTGTACTATTAGTGTTTTTCTACGGTAGTATGGTGTCCCCCGGCCGTTTTCCTCATACCGCTAGGTTTTGAGCCTTGAAGGAAAAGGTCTTATCTTATTTTTTCCACAAGGGGGTAGTATAACCGTCGGAACAGCCAGGTTTTTCCCATCATTGTTGTTTATATCCCCGCGCAGAGAGAAAAAGAGGGGTTTGGTGCGGACGACCGTCCGCACTGAAACCCCTGTGCGAAGATGTTGAGTAGGGGCAGGTTGAAGGCCATATCTCCCTAGTAAACTTGAGCGGTTTGGTGCTTCCCGGTCGTTTGACCTGCGCTGTCCCGTGCACCCTGTTCATGCCCGGTTTCGAACCGCGGCCGGGGAAAAAGGTTTATGACGGCAGCCAGTAATTGACCATTGTTTGTTCAGATAGTTTCGTTGATCCGCAGCCTTGAGTAGCAGTTGTTTGACCTACGCTTTTTCGGTCGCTGTTATTTCAAAACCCTAACCTATGAGAGGATGTATCGCGGCGCTCGTTTTGCGTAGTTTTTCCCTTATTTGTCTCGCGCATTGGTTTGTTAATGGCACCCGTGGAAAATGGAGACTTTGGACATATTAATGAAAATGTTGTTCGCCCAATTTTATTGGCAGAGTTTCAGTAGTTCTGATAGTCAGGGCATTTTTGGGTTGTACATGCATGGATTCGGTTCTCTACTTGCTATCATATTAAACACATGAAAATGGCACTTTGCATATGGATGTAATTTTATTGCAGTCTAGAAGATGGTTGATGAGATGTTTTGATATCATACAGAAATGTTTTGCATCATGCTAGATATAGACGATGTCATTAAATACTGCATTTTGGTTTTAACTGTTCTGATTAGTTAGGCCATGTTTAGGCTATCCATGCACACATATTTTTACAAATTGCTGTCAGGATCCACATAGAAGAAGTAAAACTCTGCGCACTATCATATAAATGTCTGCACTTTTGAATTCCTCAATGTTACAATGTTATATATGGCAGGAAGAAGTCAAGTCCACCATGTCCAAAAGACAAAAGAAGAAGGCCCCAGTGGTGGAAGAGGTGCCAGAGGCAAAAGCTGAAACAAAGACTGAATACATATATGAAGACACCCAATGTGTTTCTGGTGTTGAGCCTGAGTACAAATGGGGTGAAATATACAGATCGATTTCCCGCAGGGAGGTTCCCGACACGGGCCTCGAAGAAGAATCTATCTATGCTAACATAGAGAAGTCTTCTATCATGAAAGTTGCCACCAGACCAGAGCTGTTCCCATGCTCTGAGGTAATTGGCTGGATTTTTCCCCATGTAAATACCACCACAATGATCATAAGAAACGTTGAAGGACAGGGCTATGCTGCATTTAGCCCTGGATATGTGGCGTTGGCCTATCACCTACCAGAGCCCCAGGTTTTCTTATCTGATGATTGGCTGGACAGCATCAGAATGGACCTGGTGGAAACTCTTAAGAAAATGCTCTTGCAGGGAAAGCTGTACCGATATAGACAGACCAGTGAGTATGATACAGTGAGCTTGAGGCCTCCCTACAGGTTTATAGCTCTAATGCTTAATAGGATCTTTGAGAGAGCTCATGGCAGACTCTTCAAGCTTGAATGGATACCTATTATCTTTCATGTGGCAACCCAAGGAACAGTCCTCAATTGGGCTAGCCTTGTATCAAGCAGTCTTTCCTCTTGCTTGGCCGTAGCCTTGGGAGGAGAAGCTCAGAAAAGTTCTGAGTTTTACATGAGTTCAATATTGATAGATTGCATACTATGTAACCAGCCCTTCCTTGGTCTCAAGTGCATATGGGACAGGGAAAGAATGCCCGTGTATGCCGCTTATAGACCATTGTGGGCTCACCAGTACCATAGCCATTATAGTGAGGTCTGCGAGCACTTCATTATGGCACTCTACATGCTCATTTTCCGAAAGGAATGTGACTGTATGTCAAAAGGTGCCATGCAGGTAATAGGAGAACATGCAGACTATTTCTTAACTGACAATGGCATGTATTTCAGAATGTATGGAGGATCGAAGACACCTTTACTGCTGCCCAAATATGCAACGGATTATGTAGTCCATAAAGAGGTAGTCAGGTAGGTGTTCATTGACGGAATAGGTAGTTTCTTGTTCCGACACAAGAAGACTGCATACCCTCCTTTACCATTCAGGCTAGGTAGCTACAAATTCACCAGGGTGAAGCAAGCTGCCAAATTCATAGAGGAACTAGGGAAGTTCCATTTTGGTGAGATGCCTTTCTGGCGAAATGATACTCTCGGTAAAATAGCGGAGCACTGTAAAGAGCATAAGGTGTTTTTCGAATATACCGATCATTTCGATAAGGAAGAATCTGTCTTCCGGAATGCCCCAAACATGACGGCGCTGAACAGAATATTTAAGAAGAAAATCACCACCATAGGTGGGAAAGGTGATGAACAAAAAAAGGCTGAAGAAGGAATTAAAAGGAGGAATGAAGAAGCTCAGAGGTTGGAAAAGGAAGCTACAGAATGGCTGCAGAAAGGAGAAGAAGAGAAAAGTAAAGCTGCCCAAGAAGCAGCTGAGATAGCGAAAGAGGCAGCCAAAGAAACAGAGGAAGCAGCTAGACAAGTAGCTGAAGAAGCAAAAAGAAAGCTTGATGAGGAGCTCCAAAAGCAGGAGGCTGAAAGAATAGAGTTGACACAACAATCAGTTTCTGAAACAGCAGCAGGGCAGACCCAGGAGGAGGAAAACCCCAAGGTGCAGACCTCTCAAGTACCCAATGCTAGCATCCCTGTGGCCCCTACGCTCCAGCTAGTGCCTTTCATCCAGAAAAAGGGAGAAGAAGTCCCTGACTTCAATACTGTCTATTATGACAGGGCTACTAAGAGAATAATGAAGAGGACAGAAAGGAAGGTAGAAGCAGAAGGTATGCCGGGTAAAATGATAACAGATACTGCTGTTATGCTAGGAATGGACGTCGATGCAAGGCTTACCATAAGGGCTGGGACTGCAATACTACATGCCTCAGAAGATAACATAGACAAGGTGATGACTGAGCTGGAATCATACAAGAAATCTTCTGCTCAGCTGAAGGATACCCTGAAGAGAGAGAGAGAGGAAGGGAACAGGTTAAAATGGAAATTTGAACACTTACAGAGGGAGATGAAGACTACTGAAGCTGAATTGCAGGCCCTACATGAAGAGAGACAGGCTTAGGAGAATACACAAGAACACCTTGAGCAAGTACCAGCAAAAGATCAAGAGTTGAAGAAGGAGAAGGAGCAGTTACTGGAAAAAGTGGAGGAGCTAGAAAAGCAGCAGAAGATCATCTTGACAGCAAATGATATGCACTCCCAAGATCTGATAAAGGAACATCAGGAACAGATCTCTTCGTTGCTCCAGCCATTCAAAGAACATATCTTAGCCCAAAAAACTAGAATGCTCCAGCTACAGATTGCTCTAGAGGAGGAAAGGTGTAAGGTCCTTCCAATTGACAACCAGTTAGGGGAAATCATGGAGACCTCCTCCTACTTCGTCGACAGATCCCAGGAAGTTCTTGAAGTTTTGAATGCCAGAATGGCAAGGCTGGAGAACAATGCAGAGACTCCAGTAGAGCTACCAGCCAAATACCATCAAGCCCTTAAAAGAGATCATGACCTAGTAGAGTTCACTGTCAGCACTATGGAAGACTTCAAGAAGACCGTCAAAACGATGCAGGGAGCATGCTCATAATACTTCAGGAGGCTTCTTAATACATTTAACCGGTGTCAGACAGACGCTGAGCATAAGCTTAATGAGTTCCCAGACCATGAAACCTTCATAGAAATATTGCAGAGCAGATATTAGGATGTAGAGGCCAGAACACAACAGATAGAGGCTATTGATGACCTAGTTTTGAAGAATGAGGTGGGCCACTCAGCCATTAGTGTACAATTTTTGGAAGATCAGCTTCGTTTGAGCCCAGCAAGGATCGAGGCTATCAAGAATCAAGCCGAGAAATTTGAGATAAATATTCAATTTTTGGAGCCTAGCACTTTTGAAGGCATTGCTAGTGAAGTTGCAGTGTGGAAGAAGTTCCTAGAAAGCCAAGCGGGGCCCTCTTCATAAGGGATGGGTCATCTTTATATTTTGTAATATTTTGTAAAAAACGTTGGGGAAAGTAAAGCATTGGGACAATGAAAGGTTGGGAAGCCCAAAGGCTACTTTGGGTAGCCCAACCATTTCACTCTTTTTTGTATAAATATAATAGACTAAGAAGAGAAGATGGCTTTTCCCCCAGAAGACTGGAGGACATATTGTAAGAAGAAATATTTCCTTTTGCAATAAAAAGTTACAGTTTGCTGGTTGGAGAAAGAGATGTGAAATTTCCTAATGTTATGCAATGGATGGCCGAAGAACGAACTACTTTATTTTTCAGCTTGTGTCCATAAATTGTGAGATCGTTCCAACTTTGTGGCCTATGTCTTGTTGAATGATTTCTGATTTATTTTTGTGGAAAGTTCACCAAGAGTAATGTATGTTGCTTATATAACAATTAGCTATCTGATTGTTAGAATATTTTTCTCATTCATGTGTTGTAAGTATGAATATCAACTATCTATAATTTCTATTTATCATACATGGAGATAACACATTACTAACAAATAATCATTCGTTTGGCTCCCCGGGGATATATAGATAGGTGATTAGATAGTTAATTGATTTTCTTCATAGCTGCATATGTGATTTAGATGTTTGTGAGCCTAAGACGAGAGGTAAGAACCTGCGCATCACATTGTGTAGTTCCTTACATCTTTATCACCCTGCATTTGTTAGTTAGGCATTTGCATTGCATACATTAAGTCAAAATTACAAAAAATCGGTGCACCGGGCCGCAACCGGTAAAGCCCTTTGTTTTGTTACCTTGACCTACGGTAGCCGGACCGCAAACCAGATGGATTCCCTACACCAATCAGTCAACAGGCTAGTTGGGAACGTTGATTGGGGAGAATCCTTTACTGTTGTCGCCTGCGAATTTCCAGGCCCTAACACCTAGAAGAAAGAAAATGTTTATTTTTTTCTGGATCAATCAAGACACAGCTAGCCCCTGATCCTTGCAATGTTTTAGAACCATCAAAATAAAGAGTCCAAAAACTATCTACCTCTACTGAATTTGAATTACAGACTACATCTGAAACTAGATCTACTATATTATAGTCAATCTCATCAGCCCGTGAAAATTGAATGAGATCGGGATGGGTATCAGGTATACTACTAGCTTCTTCAGCTTGGTAATTTCCCTGTTCCAATTCAATGAAATAATTTCCCAATACAGAGTTTACTGGTTCATTTTTTCCCTCTAACTAAGTGACATTGTATTTCATTTGAGGGTCTCTTAATACTTTTATCTGATTTGGACGTCCCTTATGAGGCAACCATAGATGTGACCAATCTAATGTAAAGTATCCTTCTAACCTTGCCGACCAGTCTCGGCTCAAAACCAATCCATATGCATCTGGTATGTCTGCTACTACAATGTCAATGTACTGACATACCCTCTCATCTGTGGATAAGTGAATTAGGACATCCTCCATTTCTCCTATTACTTTTACAGCTGTGCTTCCTAACTGAAGAACTTGCCAAGTAGATGGTTTAGGTTGACCATTGATTTTCTTGCAGATTGAAAGTGGCATAACGTTGACCGATGCTCCTGAGTCTACTAAACAGTTTTGCACATTATAGTTAAAAATTTCAAAAGTTAGGAGAAATGCTGGAGTTTTATACTTAGACTTCCCTCCTAAACTTGCCTCACCATTTTCTTCTTCAGGTTGGTTGTCACTGAGAGGATCTTCTTCTGGTATATCAAGTGCTTTTAAAAGCTTCTCTTTTTGTTGAGGTAAATTATACATTTCAAATAATGAGATATTGGCTTTAGCTTTTTTAATGTCTTCCACAATATCATATCCCATCTCAGGTTCTTTGAGATTCTTCTTGACATTATCAATCTTAACTTCAACAGGCTTAAGAGGTGTATTGATTTTCTTCGGATCTTAACTCGAACTGGTAAATTCAGGCATTTTAACAGTTGCAGTGTTTTTCTGTATCTTCTTCATGTTTTCTTGAAGTTTCTTAATCTTAGGAAGTATCGACTTATCTTCTTTCAACAGACTCTGACTTCTTGTTGTTACATTGGTTTCTGGTGTTTCCCCTTGTATTAGAAAATCTTCTTCTTCTGTTTCAAACATAGAGACATAGTCCCATAAAACTAAAGTATCTTCCTCTTGTTTTTCCATAGGTTCATTATCCTTTTCTTCCTCCTTACCAGTTTTTGTCAGTTTGGAGTCCAATAATTGATTCATTACTAATGTCATAGAATTAATTCATTGTGGGAAATTCTTCTTAGAATGAGGTTGCTGATGAAAAGTACAAAAATTATCCATGCCTACATCAGTTAAATTCATTGCTGCAGGACTGTGTGGAGGAGGTTTAGGTTGACTGTTGTCTTCCCTTTTTTTATAATAAGGCTTATATGGTTTGTGAGCCTCCTTTTTCTTTTCTAAATCTATCACTTTGTTGGATAACTTCTGCATCATCTTCACCATCCCTTTGAAATCCTGTGATTGCTCATCCTTAGTTTTAGTCAGTAATAAAGGTTTCTTGTTTCCAAAAGTCTTTTCTTCCGACTGCACAGGATAATTTTCTATACTCTCCATCTCAGTTTCTTGTTTCCAAAAGTCTTTTCTTCTGACTGCACAGGATAATTTTCTATACTCTCCATCTTAGCCTCTACCATCTCAACTTCTTCATAGGTATCTGCTAATGTAGGTCTCACTGATCTCTTGGCAAACATGGCTAGATCAGGCCCAAGAACTGAGGTATAGTATTCAATTAGAGCATTTTCAGATGGCTTATCAGCTGCAGTGAAATTGTTTAGGTAAGCAACAAATCTTTGAGTAAAATTATGCACTCTTTCTTTCCTTTCTTTCTTTAGAGAACATAACCCTTTCATTAAAGCTGGATGAGTCTTCTGAACTGCATATTTACTTCTAAACATTCTCTCAAAGGTGTTCCAATCTGTGATTGAAATGGTAGGAAGGGAAAAATACCATGAGGCTGCCTTTCCTTTCAGAGTGTGGGGAAACAATCTATATACCACATCTTCATGCTCTCCAACTCGTAGTCCTTCTACAACCAAGTAAAAACTCTGCAAATGATCATCTACCAGAATTCCTTCACTTGGTTCAAAATTAGGTAACATCTTGTCAAAAGCCCGATGCAAATCATGCAAGGGAGGTGTTAAATTTAAAGGTGACCTAGCCCTCCAAGCAGGTTGTGGAGGTGGTTGGTTTGCATTTACATTAACCATGATTCTGAGTGGAGTATGAGTTTGCGACTGAACAAGGGTCTAGAAAGGTGAACAATAAGGTGAATCTGGATCCAATTGATTTAAAGGTTGGTAAACTTCTTGTAAGGCTGCTTCTACCATTCTTCAAGATCTTCTACCAATACCGAGTCTTCTAATTGAGGGCGATCTTTCTTCTGATACTCTCTTCTAGTTAGGACAGAGATAATAGGTAATCCTCCAATCTTTTTCACATATGCCCTGGTAATTCTTCTTAAATCATCAACCACTTCGTTATCGATAGGATACAGATACCCTTTCTCTTTATCTTTAGGAGTGGGTTTGTGAAGCAAACTACTTTCAAAACTATCACTGGTGGAGTGATTTTGAGGAAGTGGGCTTCCTCGTCCAGCCATGCACTGGTGGCCCTCCTTCTAGCACCAAAAACTATTGAGGCCTAGAAAATTGCAGGTAACAACAGTGAGGGATTCTCCCCAATAAACGTTCCCAATTATCCCGTTACTGTTTAGTATGGGGAATCCGTCCAGTTTATGGTCCAACTACCATAGGTCAAGTAACAATTAAAGTGTTTTACTGGTTATGGCTCGGTCCACCATGTATATTTTTAGTTTTTTGATGTTTAAGGTATGATGTGCAAGTGCCTAACTAAATTACAGATGATAGAGATAACGAGGAGGGTCACAATGTGATGCCCAGGTTCTTACCTCTCGTCTTACCTCTCTCACATCTAAATCACAAACAACAAGATATTAACTAAGACTTACTAACCTATCCCTAGGGAGCAAAACTATCATTAATGGTGAGTAATGTACTGTAATGCATGCATAAAGAAAATCACAGATAGCTATTAATGTTTTAGAACACATGAACATCAATAGAAACATAAACAACAAGATAGCTTATTGTTAATTAAAACCTTCATTACTCAATGTGGACATTTCACAGAATAAACTAGAGTACATTCATAACATGAAAAGAAATTCAATGAGTTAGAACGATCTCACAATTAATGGAAATAAGCTGAAAACAAAATAGTTCATATCCAATTGGTCCATAGCAAACATTTGAAACAATCCATAGAACTTTCTCCAGCAAAAACATGTGACTCTTTATTGTAAAAGGAAATAGTTCTTCTTACAATACTCTCTCAAGATAATCTGGAAAAAAGGTCCATTCACGGTTTTCTTGAACTCTTCTGCTACATTAATCGCAAATTCTAGTAAATCATACCCTTGTTTTAAAATCTGCTGATCCTTTACTGCTAACTTCGTGGGAGATTCTTTATTTGTTCCTACCCAGACCATTCTTCCTGTTAGAATCTCCAAAATATCTTGAGATCTATCCAAAAGGTATGAAGTAGTGTCTATAATCTCATCTAGTTTGGTGTCCATCTACAAAATTTTACACCTTTCATCTTCTATGCATATCTATAGTTGGTGGATATTTTTTGTTTGAATCAGAACGTGTTCTTTCAAAGGCTGAATGTCAATTTTCTGCTCCAAAGCATCCTTAAGTGATGCGGTCAATGAAGTGTTTTGCTCTTCTAAGGCTGCCACCTGCATTTGATACTGCTTCTCCTTCTCCTCTATGGTAGCCTTCTCGATTTCTAACTCAGTAACCCTACTCTGCAACTTGTTCTTTTTTGCACTTAAATTCTCATATGATACCTGAAGATCACCCCTTTCAGTTTTTAACATTTGATGTTCTAGCTGTAGCTTTTGTAATTCAGCTAAGCTATCCTAAGCATTCTTTTCTATTGTCTCTGTAGATATTTCTAAAGCATTCTTATCCGCTTACAGAGTCTGGAATTCTGTTCTTGAATTCTTAACTTCACTCATCATATCTTCATACTTCCTTTTCAGCTTTTGACTCTCATCCCTTTTCTTCTTTAGAGTTTCTTTCAATTGGGCTGCATTCTTTCATGACTGCTCTAGATTAGTCATCATCCTGTCCATGTTGTCCTCAGTCGCTAAGGTTAATGCTACCCCAACTATTGCTATCAATCATGGATATTTATGTGTACAATGCACCAATGTTTTATCTGTTACCATTTTTCCTGACTGTCCTCCAGTCTCGACTTTCTTCTTAGTTATTTTTACAATTATTTTATTTTCTTTATCGTAAAAAATGGTACTAAAAGCGGGAACCTCCTCCCCTTCTATAGGAATGAAAGGGATCAAATTTATGTCAGAAAATAAAGCTTGTCCTAATATGCTACCAGAAGATGCAGCAGGTTCCATGGGATCAGGATAAGATTGTCCTTGTTCTTGATCTATTTGATCCTGTACTCCTTCTATATCCACTTGCTTTGTAGTATGCTGATCCTTTTGAGATCCTGTTAGTCTCAAACCTTCACTTTCTTCTTGATTTTTCTTGATTCTAGTTTCTTCTTTTTTCTTTCTTTCTTCCTTTTCCTTCCTAACTGCTTCCTTTTCAGCTTGCTTCTTTTCTTCTTCTTCATTCTTCAACCAGCTTTCCGCTTCCTGTGCTAGCCTTCTAGCATCTTCTTCTCTCTTCTTTGTCTCTTCTTCTTCCAATTTCTTAGCCTTTTCGAAATTTTTTCCCTTTCTAGCCATATTAGTTATTTTCTGTTTGAATCTCTTCTTAAGGGCGGTTATGTTCTTCGCATTTCTGAATGTCTCCTCGTCCTTGTCCCAAAAATCAGTATATTAAAAACTGATTCCTTCTTCTTTGCAGTAATCCGCTACTTTACTGTGGGAGTCATTACTGTGAAAATTCATTTTGCCAAAATGAAAATACTCCAGCTCCTTAACAAATTATGCTGCCTGCTTTACTCTTGAAAACTTGTAGCTACCAAGCAGGAAAGGTACTGCAGGATATGTTGCCTTTTTATGCTCAAACAGAAAGTTGCCTACACCATCAATATACAGCTACCTAACCACATCCTTGTGGAGTACATAATCTGTGGCATACTTTGGTAGTAGGGAAGGAGCTTTGGAACCACCGTACATCCTTATATACAACCCATCCTCCATCAAATAGTAATCTCCAAAATCCTGCATGACTTTGAATGCCTCTTCAGACATGCAATTACATTCAGTCAAGAAAATAAGGGTATATAAGGGCATGATGAAATGTTCACAAATTTCCCTGTAATAACTATAGTACTTATGTGCCCATAACAATTTGTAGGCTGTGTACACTGGGGTTCTGTCCTTCTGCCAGTTACATCTCAAGGTAGGAAAAGACCGAGTGCATAGTATGCAGTCAATCAGGATAGAGATCATATAAAACTCTGATATCTTTTGAGATACCCCTCCTAAGGCTGCTAATATGCATGCACTGAGGTTGTTTGGCACAATATTTTCCCAGTTAAAGATGGTTCCTTGGGTAGCTACAAAGAAAATACATGGTATCCAACCTATCTTGAAGCTCTTCCCATGTGCTCTGCCAAAAATCCTATCTAACATCAACGCGATGAACTTGTAGGGAGCGCAGAGAGTAGAGGCGTCATACTCTTCAGAAGGTCTAGTTCAGAAGTTCTTTCTAGGTATAATCATTCTTTTTACTGTCTCCACTAGAGTCATAACTATCTCCTTTAACCAGCTTTCTGTCAAATAAATCTGGGGTGAGGGTAGATGATAAGCCATAGAGACATATGTAGGGCTATATGCAGCATAGCCTTGCTTGGCAGTGTTCTCCAGAATCATTGTGGTTACATCTGCCCTAGGAAGAATTCATCCTATCCCTTCTGAACAAGGAAATAACTTGGGTCTCGTGGCTACTTTCATTAGAGCTTATTTCTCAATGTTGGCATAGATGGTCAGCTCCTCAAAACCGGTATCAGGTACATTCTGGTTGGTAATCATTCTATAGATATCTCCCCACTTGTAGTCTGGTTCGACCCTAGTGGAGGCTTTGGTGTCTTCGTAAATATACTCTACTTTGGTGATGATCTCCACTTCAGGTTCTCCTTCAACCATAGGAGCTTTCTTCTTTTGTCTCTTTGACATGTTTTTGTTATAACAATCACCCTGTCATAGTCAAAACATGTTCTTAGACCAACTAAGATATTAGCAAGGGTTTAAACAATAAACATAAAACATATCAATTTATTTACCTCCTCAACATGCATGTTGAAAAATAAATTAAACACAGTATTTTACGAATGAAAGAATCAATAAAAATATCCTGTAGGCTGCTTCCGAAACTGCCTAAGCCCTAATGTATGAAAACTTCAATTTATCGAACAATCCTATATCTCAACCTAGGCCATAAAAAACTAATCCTATCACTTGTTTTCACCATTCAACTAAAAAATACTAAACCCTACGTAGTGTCCATCCTTGAGGAAAAATCCTAAACCGACTGAAAAGGAAAAAACCCCGCAGTCCCATGGGATATGGTAAACGAAAGAACAATGACTTAAAACCCCTGGCTGACCATGGAAAAACCAAGAAGTGAGTGTTGCAGACAACAAAACCCTTGTCTGCAATAGTGCCCTAACCTCTTGCGCTGGAGCAAATGCATCCATAATGGTTCAAGAATCACACAGACTTCGGATTCTTTGTTTCCACTAAAGAAACTCCAAGAAACTTAAGACTCCACACCCTCTAAGTAAAAACAATTGTGAAAAAACTGTAAGGGCAAGAAATCCTTTTATACAGGCAAAACCTAACCCCTGGAAAACCTAATAGCTCACGAATCAACCAATAAAACCCAAAATAAAAAAGTTGTGGTTTACCTAACTGGAAAATAGCAGTGCGGTCGATTGGACGAAACAAACTTCCACGAGAGCAAACGAACGAACCAGTTTCTGACAGCTGGGCACGCGTGAATGGTGTAGACGACAAGGACCAAATGTAAATGACAAGTCAAAACAGACAAAAAAATAAAAACACACCCCTCATATATATATAACTCGGTGGTCATAACTTATCGGTGATCAAAACCTAAGTCAATCGAAAGGTTACATCAGAGGACTACCACAACGGCGGGTGCACACAAAACTATGGGCCTGGGATAATTTAACTTTATCAAACATCGAAAACACTAGACTCTAAGCTCAGATCATCTAGACAGATCCTCCTCCGCAACATCGAAAAGATAACGTTATATTATCGCGGCTCTAACTATTCTAACGGGTGTCGGCAATCAGAGAACCTAAACTCTAAAGATTCAACGAGGTAGAAGACTATACTTTCAGAATGTCTCAACACTAGGTTCCCGCAACGTCGGCAATGTAAAAACTAGGACTCCAGCTCAATGTTGCCAAACATCCTGACAACGATAAAAAGTAATCGGATATCGAAACTTCTAAAGGTTAAGTTAATAAAAATGAAAACGAGGAGAAAAGTACCTGAGGTTTCGACGTATCGGCGAGGCAGTCTGAAGTTCTTTCGGTAGGCTTGTCAGTTTGGCTTTCACAACGTCAGAAAGATAGTCTACTATGCTTCTGATATCAGGAGGATAGTCGACTAATCTTCCGATACAGAAAATGAAAAAGATCAAGTTTTTTGAGGAAAAAACTAAACTCCTGGGTAACTTCAGTGAAAACAAAATAATCCTAGGCCAGACTTAATAAAAGAAAATAAAAAGGAGGGCCCTTTGGGAAAAATAGTTGCAGCTGCAACACCTTCGCATGGCTTCTATTGTACATGTTGAGCACCATAAGTCATTTTGTCGCATTGTTAAGTGTTGCAGAGAGCTTTGTATATTTTCAACTTTTTCTTCTAGTCAGTGATCAGCTGGTCCAGATGTATAGTCGATATTTGATTTTAACCATAACGATTTATTTAAGACATATTTATATTTTGTGTACTCATCCATTAATGTTGGTGTCTTGATTCATTCTTGGAGTCCATCGACACAAAATTGATTACTAGGGCAGGATTTATCTTAGAAGGCATCTAGCTCAGAATATATTTGAATCTTTGGTCATATTCTCTGACACTCTCCTATTCTTTTCTTGATTTTCTTAAGCTTGTGTCCCACCATGTTCTTTGTATCATCGACTTTGAGAAATTCCAATAAATTGTCTTTTATTTGCTGCTTGGACTTAGGACCTTCTTCCAAAAAGTTCATATACCATGTTAGCACTTTTCTTCTAAGTCCACTTGCAAACTGGTTAGTTTGCTGATTTTCATCGTCACTTAGCTTATCTTTCTACAAGGCTTCACATACAAACCAATTATTTTTAGGGTCCATGTCCTCGTAAAAAATAGGGGTATCAACAAGAATTCAATAAGCCATTGTGTTATATTGTTTTCAAACTTACCAAAGATGATGAACTATTAGACACACTTACTATTTGTCAATAATTGCTGATCTCTTGTGACTTTGACGTGTACTTATTCTACAGACTCTTCATCGGTACGTCAACTCTTCGATGATTTAGGAGGTTTAAGTAATAATGTGTCTAGAAGGTGGGACACCTCCTATTGTTCTAAGTTAAATGAGTTTCCTCCAAATTCCGGGGTAAAAGTAATCCAATTACCTTGGTCTGGCCTTTGGATCATAAATTGGTTAGTAATTTGTCCACCTCGGTTTAGTCGAATCCATATATTACAGTCGCTATGCACTAGTCCCATGTTGCATTCGACTATTTTCCTAGTGGTTGGTAAAATCATTATCATTGTAGGTACTACATCGACGTGGGTCAAGCCTTTTGGGATTGTAATAAACAAATTTTGTGGGGTCAACACTGTCATGTGCGACCATTCCTGGGGCGTTGGAACCACACCTTCTCCAACTAGTCAACTTTCCCTCGAAGAAGGTAGGAATTTTGACATCCTCACCATCTCATCCATTTTATTTATACATAGTTTTGCATGTATTGGGATTCCAACCTCCCTTATATGTTCGCTTCGCTTGCACCTCTTTTATCATTTGATTTTTTGTATGTTTGCTGTTTGTTTGTGACTAGCCAGACAATATTTTTGTCGGAGTAGACTATAATTTTTACAGGGATTCATTCTTTGTCTTATTTCATTGATTATAATTTCATACCTTTTTACTCAAAAAATTTGGTCGACTACCCCCCCCATCACCTACCCAATGATTACTATTAGACGACGGCCAGTATGGCAATGGTCATCATTTACTTAGAAAGTACTCCCACTATCGTTTGTTGACAAAGTGCTCCCAGTCTTTTTTCTTTTGCTGCCAATTTGCTGAAGCTGGTATTTTCTCGACTATATGGATGCCTCCATTCTCAATCAGAAATTTATATAACAGTGTTGGGATAGAACATAGGAATCCTTTGTTAAGTTCGGTATAGAATTTCCTTTTGACTTCTTCAAGAGATGTTCAATCTTCTATGGTGTGGTCTTCATAGAAATCGTCGCATATATTTTCTAACCACTCTTATAAATTTATTCTTCCATCGTTGTAGGGTCTGCGCATCAACAATCTCTCATTCTTTTTGTCCAAGTTGGGCATGGACAATATATAAAAAATTCTTAGTCTCACGGGGAACGAATTCTATAAATTTCTCATATGGTTCACTGCAATTTCTTTCCCTTGCTTGTGCAAGTGTCAGTTTATTGCACCTTGCATAGTTCTAGATGTAGTTTGTTACCTTCTTATCCTGCCACTCTTGCATTTCTCTTTCAGTTATCATTTATCCATGCTCATCACATCATTCAGATGATGTACTACCAGAAACAGAACCAATGTTGTAGTCTATGGGTTCGGGTAATTACCAACAATACATAATTCTAAATAAAAAATATCATTCACATGATACTAACCATAAGATGAATAAGAGTAAGTGGGACAACTGGAACTAGCTTTATATTATAGATCAAAAAGTATACATGTACAATGAATAGACATATTTTTGGATTTGGATCACCAGCCTAATTTATACATGTTACATTTAGTTATTTAGTTAAAAATGCTAGTTAGGTCGACCAACCAACTAAATGTACCGACTCAACCATAGTCGATTATCCGACTAGGATCCTCAAATAATCATTATGTATTCTTGATTCTTGAAGGGCCCTCTGTGTGATCTTTAATGAATTACTGGTGATCTCCAACTCACTAGTGAGCCTTTCCGGTTCTTCCTCTTCCTTCTTAAGCGCAATATGGTACATTTCAGCCACCATATGGAGACGATCTCTATATGATAGTAATTTCATGTAAATATCCTTCATCTTAACCACTCCTTTAATTGATATGATTTCTTCCAAAAAGTATTCTCCTTCCAAATATCCTCTATAAGTTTTCCAATAGCATCTTGTCACCAAGGCATTGGTGTCAACAAAGTTCTTCATGGATGCCATAAACTTCTTTCCATCCTTGTTTATTGATACACTCAAATGATGTGACCAAAAAAGAATATCCTCCACCAAGGTTTCTCCTTCCAATGGATGACACCTAATACCATCTTGCTTGTGGCATGTATCCACAACACATATCTCATTCTCTACACACATGTCAACATTATGATCTTTTGTAGAATCACTTCCATGGTATGAAGTGGAGGGTAACTCTATGGGTTGCAATGAAATGTGAACTTTGAAAAAATCAGAAATTACATCATACCTTGGCATTTTATTTTCATCCTCTTCATGTAGGGACATTATGGTGGCTTGCTCTTCCACCAAACTCTCTCGTTCACACCCAAGTGGTGTGGCCTTATCTTCTTATTTGTTATGAAACTCAAGTGGTGAATTCAAATATGATTTATAAATATTTTTTGGATCTTATCCAAAATATTTATCAACACCCTCACATGAATCAATATCCTTAGAAGTGATATAGAAATCACCCATAAAGAATCTAGAAGTGAATTCATCTCCCACACTACTAGCAACCGGATGTTGAACTGCTGGGTCTTTAGTTGTGCATGGCCATCTTCATATTCTTTTTGTAATAATGGGGCACAAGTAAGATATTATTGGTAATATTCCCTCAAGAAACTTGAGGTTTATCCATATTAAATGGTATTGTGATCATCACTTGTGGAGATTCTTCTTGAGGAGAAACCAAAGAATCTCATAATGCTTGAACATGCAGATGGATTTGATGAATATTTAATTTTGGTTCCTTATTCTTCCTATTTACTCAAAGAGGTGGAACAATTTGGTTCCTCTATGGATGGTTTGCTTCTCTCGGAATAATAATCATCAAAATTCTGTGTCTAAAATCCATACTTGAGATAGCCATACTCCTTGAAATTCATTATTGCACCGATATCCTTGCTGAATGCTAGATACTCCTAGTAGCAATAGGGCATTTCTTCACATACTTTGATAATCTATGCCAAGTATTTCTTAACCATTGGGAGATAAGAACTGATTTCTTCTCTATATCATGGATTATAGAAATCATCATCCTAAACTCTTTGTATAACTCCATCAACATAGACGATTTATTCTTCATATTGTTCAAAGTCTTCCTCTATCACTGGTAGGAGCCTCATAGCTGCAACTTTAATAAGTGATATGAAATATTTATTTGAGATCTTAATTTCCATAGGAGTAAAGGAAAGAGCTATTATACCACTGTAATGATCCAATCAGTTCCGATTGGTCCTTAAATCCTTAAAAGAAAAGTTTAAAACAAGGTTCTTGAGCAAGGAATTTTAATTGAGTAATTGATCAAAGATTAGTTAAGGAGGATCAACCAAGCTAGGGAGAGGGTAATTAAAGTTTAGGTTCATATGCACAATGTGTTGGGACAATTGATGTTTCGAACATCAGCCAGGATAAAGTCCACTCCAAGGCTCCTGGAAGTCTGAACATATACAAACTAAAACCTTCATTGTTCAATTCTTAGAGACTAGTGGCATTTGGATTTAAGTTAGGGAGGCTTGAATATATGTGATAGGGTGTTATTAATCAGTAAAATCAGGTTTGTGTAGGGCTGTAGTATAATTGGGAGGCTATGTGGTTCGTAATATTCAAACTAGCTATGAGGACTACTCATAGGAATTGACTTCTGGGATTCCCAAACAATAGAAAATGGTCACAAATTCTTGGATTTGGGAATGTAAACTCTACATAAGAGTGTTAATAATATATATATATATATATATATAATTCATGATAGTATTAGTGAGTAAAGCTTAAAATTGTAAAACTAGTCAATTTTACATTGAAAACTAGGCAAGGTAGAATAAACTTAATTGAAGCTTAATAAAACAGATTCATATTTTCATGAAAATTGTAGAAAGAATTTATTACATCAAGTATAAATAAAATATTTCTAAATACATCTCACAAAAGTCTTAATGAAGCATCCATTAACAGAAAGTAGTAATATAGAGAGAATGGAGGCCAATTTCAGTTAGGATTTGGAATGTTCGAATCCCAAACTTATGAAACAACTAGAGCAGGTCTAGGTATGATAAATTAACCTACAAAATATTGAAAATGGATGAAATCCATCAATACTCTCTCATGAAAGGAAAAGCAGTTGATGAATAACTCTCGACTGTGTCTAGGGGCACATCTCCCTAAGACTGAGAAGCTAAGTTCTCAATTCAAATGATATAATGACCAAATTATGCGAGAGGGGTGCATTAAGATTATTTTATAGAAAAAATTGGCTTCATGGTATAATTTACTCTTCATTTGGCCCACTTACCTCAACCAATGCACCCTCCTTAGTCAATTAGGCAACTACATGCTGCTGAGTGCGTGGCTTTGAGGATTGAAAGGATCTGCAGCTGAGTGCGCAGATTAGAACTGTCGTTTTAGTTGTAAAGAGTTGAATAAAACACAGTTTTGTGGATGTAACCCCTACACTGGGGGTGAACCATGTTACATCTGGTGTTGTGGTTCATTTGTGTTGATTTGTTATTATATTTTATGCACTGCTAAGTAAATAACCGATAAAGTAAGATTGCTGTTAATAACTAGCTTCGTTGTGAATTCCCAGATAAGGGATGTGCAAGTAACTATTTGTTTATCTAACTGTGAAGCTACATATTTGATAATAGAAGCATTGTGTTAAGTGATTATCAATAGCTAAAGACTAAAGGTACAATAAGATTCTCTCTTCTGCTTGCAGAAACCTGATTCTGCGGCACCCCATAGCTGTTTCGGGTGAGACTGTAGCCTGTTCGTAGGCTGCTGCTGAAAGGGCCAACACTGTGGGTCTTTTGTTGGTGCGAAGTTAAAGATAAAACCCGGGTCTGCCCAGTTAGCCCAACAAATTGGTTCCGTTTCCGGTTGAACTCAGTATCTGGTGAAGAGGGATCTACATCGTACCTCAAGGGCTATATTTTGGCGACCCTCTATAAAAGAAATTGGTGATTGGATCGAAGCGACCTATTTGAAGTTTGCAGAACAGGAAAATAAAGATCCCCATCGTAGCGCAGAATTTTTTTTGCAAAGGTACGTCTTTTCTGATGTTCATGAAATTTTCTTTGGTACTATACACATAGAGTTGCACCAGTGGTTATCCAGGTTAACAGAAAGGAGGACGGACTTCCAAGAAAACCAGTTTCCTCCCTGGACCCCCACAAGAATCGCTATCTTGAAAAGAGTGAACAACGCGATCTCGCGAGCCGTCAATTTCTGGACTGCGTGAACCCTCGAAGCATTTGTGACGGAGTTTGCCATCGACACAAGTACCTCCTTTAGCGAAGATGAAAGAAAATTTTTCAAAGGACCAAGGGATAAGTACTTGAACCTGTTTAGTTTGAATATTAAAATACTATTGGCTGAAAAAGGAATCTTGCTTATAGAATCAGATTGTTAGATCTAGTATTGCTAACCTATGATTGGAAGTGAATGGGACTTCGATGAGCAAAGTGGTTTGCTATGAAGCAGCAAAATATATAAGAGAGATATTGGCCCCTCTACTGAGTATACCCATTTAATCTCTGAAGCCTCTAAGTCCATCGAATACCCCTTTGTTAGAAACCCTCCGATAACCCCGCAGCAGAGACCTATTATCCCCGAGAACCTGCCGTAGTCTGAAAGTAACCCTAGCCTGAGTATCCCTGTCGCAGGTCAGTCTTCCCCAGCTAGTTCAAACCCTTCCTCCCCCCCTAGATCCCAGATGGCCCATGTTCATGATGACATAAAACTACCAGTTTTTAAAGGAACTGGGTCAGAAGATCCAGAACAGTTCTGGTTTCTATGCGAAGCTGTGTCGACCGCGAAGAACATTACGGACATAGATGTTCGACGAGCGCAACTGATCACTTCTTTCAGAGACTGAGCCCTAACTTGGTTTATGAAGTTTGCTAGCATGCAGAATCCTGTCTTGGCTGACATCAAAGCAGCACTGATCCGAGAATTTAAGAAACTTGAATTTAAGAAACCTAAATCAGAGTCGCAGTGCATCACTGATTTAAAAGAGATTCAGCAGCAGCGAGGTGAATTTGTGTGGGACTTTGATCAGAGATTCAAAGTTCTGCTTGACCAAGTTAGCTTCACAATTGGACCAGCACAACATAAGGAGTGGTTTATTGCAGCATTATTACCTCACATCAGAGCTCCACTCATGCAACAGAAGGTTGCTGATCATCAAGAGGCCTTAGAGATTGCCATAAAGCTTGAAACCGCACCTATCAAAGATAATTCTGGCATAGCTCACGGAGATGGATTTAGAGCTTCGCGACATGAAAAAAGGGAAATCCACCCGCGAAGAGGTATGGTGTATACGTTGTTGAACAGAAGGCCATGACAAGGACCAATGTCCGGCACTGAGAAACTATTTGAATACTAGCGCACCAAACCTGCTGAATCCTAGTGTTTTGTACTGTGAGATCTGTTGAACTACTGGCCAGCATCGACCAAAAGACTGCTATCTGTTACAGAGGTATGTTCAAGTCCCGAAGAACCGTTACTGTAAATTCTGTAAGTTAGTAGGCCACAATGAAGATCAATGTCATAGCTTCGACCTTATGAGGGAGCGGACCTATGACACTTATAGGATCTACCTGGATGCACAAGGAAATGATGGATATGGTTACCGAGGTGGTCGAGGTAGTTTTAGAGGCCGTGGTCGTGGTATGCCTGGAGGAGGTCGAGGTAAAGTTATTTTCTATAACTGCAATTAGGCAGGACATCTAGCTCGAGACTGTCAAAACCCAACCACAACATGCCGATACTGCAGAGCAGTTGATCATGTCATCGAGCAGTGCCCACAGTTGCTAGCTAAAATCCAAGAAAGGAACTGCAAACCTATTCCGAGTGTCCAGTTGATTGCTATCGAGCCACGACCAATCCCCGCTGTTAATGTTGTTACAAGAAGTGGAGCTACGACAGATGCGCAGTGTCAGGCGAAGCAGCTCGACGAAGCTTGGGTTCGCAAGGCCGTAGAGAAGACTCCAGCATTTGATGTTCGACGAGAAAAGAAACTTTTTTGGAAGCCAGACAAGACTTTGCTGATCCAGATTTGCCAGCAGCAAACAAGCAGCATCAGCAGCTGCAATCCCAGGCAGACTCACAAGGCCAAGTAAGTACTTTGTCATCGCTTTTACAGAGTTGCATCAAATTGTTAAGAAATCAGAATGCCTTAAATGAGTTACAAAAAGTTATTCAGTCTTGCAAACCTCAGCAAAGCCCTGGTAAGGAAAAAGCTGTCAGTAGAATTAGAAGGACTGGAAGAGAGATGAGACTACATGCTCAGATAGGGGAATATGACATGAAGGATATTATTTTAGATCTGGGTTCAGAAGTCAATATCTTAACTAAACATACATGGGAACAAATGGGAAATCCCACCCTTGACTGGTCCCCTATCCAATTGAGATTAGCCAATCAGCAGAGGATTTTGCCTTTAGGAAGATTCCCTAGAGTACCAGTGGATATAGATGGAGTCAGTACTGTAGCAGATTTTGAAGTTATTGAGATCATTGATGACAGTAACCCCTATCCAGCTTTGCTAGGAATTGAGTGGGCAATAGATAGTGATGCGGTTATCAATCTTAAAAAGAGACAAATGAATTTTGAAGGGAAGGGATTGAGAGCTATACTACCATTGGATCCTTCTCAAGGAGAAAGATATATGGAGCCAGTCAGAGAGGAAGATCAGGATATTTTGGACCACATCTATAATATCACAGCTAAAGAAGAGGATTATGTCGATCCTAATGCCGAAGGTGTAATGGATTGGCAATGTGATAGCTCCTGCATGTCTGATTCAGATGATGGTCTAGAGAATTGGCAGAATCGACTTTACGAGCTACATGGCCATTGATGCACACAAATTACCAAATCTCTTAGATGCCTTAGTGCACAGGCCAGAGATTTGCCTACATATGATGGGTTGACAGACCTAGGAAAATTTATTATGCAGTTCTCATAACAAGTGCCAGAATCACAGAGAATGTAGACTCTGGAAGCAGCATTAAGAGCTACAGCAGCAAGATGGTGGAATGGCCACAGGAAGTATATTCACAGTTGGGAAGCTTGCCAGAAATTTCTACGCCTCAGATTCATAGACCAATCTCAAGAGGTGCGAAGCAAGTTCAATGGGCAGAATAGTCCTCAGGAACATTTGAAGCAATGTTATGCAGCATGGGAACATGTACCTCGTGAGGAATGGGTGCATACGTTTGTGCACACTTTGGAACCTATAGCAAAAAACTGGTATACGGAGGTCGAGCTTCGACATGGTACTGTAAGTTGGGATGATCTTGTTGATAGTTTTATGCTTACATTTTCTATTAACGAAGTTTGCCCTAATTTAGATGCAGATGTCAGACTGATCCATGACAAGGCAGTTGATGATCAAGAAAGAACTGAGTACCAAACTAAGGAGTAGAACCAATAAGTTAGTGCACCAAACCTAACAGCCCCATCGCAGATCTTACCAAGGCAGGCCGAGGGTCAATATTGTGCCGAGACTGCCCATTGTGACGAAGTTAAGACAATGATTTTGCCGGAGCACAAAAACACGGCGGAGCTTAAAATCTGACTGTTGGAAAACAGCCGAATTGGTGGCATTGGCACTTTAATTACCTTAATTATTTGTACTACTGAGATCATGGAAAATCCAGTACCAGTCGGACAATATTTTTATCAGATTTGGTGCCTTAAATGCATCATCCTAAGAAGATCCCTAAGTTGGCAAAAATCGCATTCCGCATTTCCTTGACATTTATGAGTGAACCCATGACAGACGAGCGAGAGCTTCAGGATCTAGTAAGAGAGTTCGAACAAGGGGGTCTGTAGAGTCGTTCCGATCTCCCACATACCTCTGCGCCCCGTGAGGAAGCTCACCCAGCACCGCCGCGGCCGATGCAGACACGGTCCGTCAGGAAAAAAGTTTAAACCTGAAGTTCGTTCTAAGCGAAACGAAGACCAACACAGGAAATCAAGGAAAACATCAGGGACTCACCAGATGGACCCTCCCAGTTCAGCATAGGTCCCGACTAGAGGAGATGAGTACATTGCACCACTGCGGCCACCGTATCTCCAGCCCGTTCGGCCAGGCGTCCAGCCACCCCAGCGGACAAAGCAGTTTACATTAAGCACGCCCTCGCTGCCACCGGGTGTACAGCTGGTCGGAACCATGACAAGAAAAATAGACCGGCTTAAGTATGCCGACCATGACACAAATGATCATAGCAAGTTTCCACAGTTCGCACCTACTCAATACTTGCATCACGTCAAATACCCATACAATGGCGTGACACTATTGGAAGTGAAATAGTGGGCTGTCGGCTTGGACACAGCTGGCCTGCTAAAAATGCTTGATGTTCCTCATTTTGGGCGCAGCACACAGGTGACCATAGTAGTTAAGCAGTTGCTAGCATTAGTACATGAAGGCCACTTATGGATAGGAGACAAACAAATTCCTATCAATGGCGAGCTCATTCATAAGATCATAGGCTTACCGATAGCAGGGCCTGATCTGGGAATTGAATTTCTGTCAAAACACGAGGATACGAAGCTTGCGCAGAGCATGAAGGACCGTTTCGGCCTGACCAAGGGGAAACAAGGGTATCACACTTCCACGATTGAGGACCAGAACATTCACTTCGCAGCTGAGCTCTTAGCGTGCAAAATCTTGCGAAATTGCAGGCCCAATGAAGTACCTGCCCCGGTTATCAGAATCACTATAAACTGCACTGAAGGTTACACTTACAACTAGGCTGCATACCTCACGAGAGAATTCCTGGAAGATGCTCGTGATGCGCAGGAAAAAGGTAGACCCTTTCATTATTCCTGGCTATTAATACTTATTGCACTAGTTGGGTGGAAAGAACCCACTGAGGCTCAGTTCGTGGAGGCACCCCCAAGCATGCCGGGTGCAGTAAGGTACGCATCCCTCTGGATGTCGTCAGACAAAGCATCTCAGCAGATGACGAACACTGTGTTCACCTTTTATGGCATGAGTATACACTACGAGATCTTGCGATCACCACGGCTTACCAATGAGTTGTTCTCTCAATATGAAGGCGCCGCAAACTTCATTGCCGACATGCATCATGTTTTCATTCAAGCCCATGCAGATCCAACACATCAATGGTTTAAGTTACCATATGTAGTAACTAAAGCAGACATCTTGGGCATAGTTCAACAGTGGCCGGCTGACTGGTTGAAAGATGCAGGAAAAAAACCCACCATTCCAGTTCCCCCGGTTACCAATATGGGCGTAGGTACCAGTCAGACGCAGCAGCAAAACCCACCAAAAGACAGCGAAGACCCAAGTGACTCGCAACAATATGGAGACGACCAGGGTGGAGATGGTGAACATGAAGAAGAGGATGAGGAGTCGGTCAGAAGTCTATCAGATCTTAATCGATCAGCTAAGCTCAAATCGCCAGAGGTAGAGGAGGTAACCAAGCCTCAGTCCCGCAAGAAGACAAAGGCATCGAAGGACAAAAATCTAGATGAAGGAGTCACTGTGACACTGGAAGAGTTTGAGCAAGCTCTCAAAAAATCTACTGAAACACTAACTCAAAAGTGGTCACAGTTTGTGGATGTGCATCTTGCTGCGCTCACAGGCGTAGCAAACAGGGTGTCAGAGCTGAGAGAGTTAGCAACAAAATCAGCAACCAATACCGCGACAAGTAGTACTCTAGCATCCGTGCAGCAGGATATGAGGCAATGGCCAACCAGAGATAACAAGGGCCAAGTGTCAAGCGCAGCTCTAATACTGCCTAATGCAGATTCCGGGTCGCAGATGAGTATGACAGTTGGGGTCGATTACACCAAGCTATCTATGACAGAATTGCACCTTTGCCAATTAGCCATCATGAAGGAGATCCATGCATGAGATCGCTATTCTCAAAGCCAGTTGGAGGACACCATGAAGCAAAGCCAGAATCTCGTAGCAAGGCTGGAAGAAGTTGCGCAAAGAAAGAAAGAGGCTGAACATAAAAGAGCTACACTGGTGTGAGCGCTGGATGAGGCATGTCGGAGTCTTCCTGACTTCGACATCCAGGACGAAGAGGAACCAGAGCAAAGAATTTCCAAGCTGAGAGACTACGCCCAACAGTCTCGCAGCAAAATTGAAAAGTTAAAAATAGAACACCAGAGTCAGATCGCGGAGCTTCAACTTCGCATCCCCCCAGAGACGCCACCTGAGGTCCAAGAACAGCGCCACAGGGACATTCAGGCCTCAGCAGCAAAAATATCAGATATTGTGGGCAGCGTAGCAAAGCTACTGGAAGACATTATCGAAGCCTGGGTGAACCTACAAGACCACCCAGATATAGGTAAGCTACAAGAAACCATCACTCTGCGACAGGAAGAACTGGATATAGTCAGAGCAGAAATTAAGACGCTGCATCCTATGCAGAAAATGGCTAAGGTGAAGCAAAGCAAGGAAGTCCAGCAGGAAATTGAGTCCTGTAGGACGAAGGTAACACTACTGGAAAATTTGCTGCAGCCACTTGTTGATGAAGCATTGGAATTGAGCAATGTTGCGGAGAGTCAGCTCAAAGTTTTGAAGACCTATGATACTTTTGCGCAGGAAAAGGCTAATGAATTATCATCCTCAGTGTTACAAGAATTGGTGGAAAAAGAGAAAGAAGCTGATGACATTATACACAACGTCAACAGTCGTTTCCATATCCTTGCAAAGAATATTCTCCCACCAGAAGAGTCGCAGAGTGCCCCGGGATGGGCCACAAGTGAGTCTTAGGGGCCTGTTGGGGCTCCGGCCCTAAGGGTCCTTAGTTTTGGTAACTCCGTGGTTTTTGTGGAAGTGTAAGTGGAGTTACGACCCAAAATAGTCTTAGGGGTGTCGCGGGTGGGTCGAAACCCCTTTTTGTAATTAACCCTTGGTATAAATCCAGGGTTAGGGTTTTGGGCGCCCATGGTTTAAGGCCATGGTTTTGTAACAGTGCGCTATATAAATAGGCACTTATGTAAAGAAGTAGGGTTAGGTCTTTAATGATTATCTTACGAAGCTATTGTAATGCGAAGATAGGAGATTGTATAAGGGTTTTTGTAAGAAGGTTAAGTCCCAGCTGTGTGTGTGGACGACCTCTGCAGCTGTGTGCGCAGAGGGGTTTTTGGTGAAAAGGAAGATCTGCAGCTATGTGCGCAGAGGCCTACTACTGTGTGCGCAGCTTTGAGGACTGAAAGGATTTGCAGCTGAGTGCGCAGATAAGAATTGTTGTTTTAGTTGTAAAGAGTTGAATAAAACACAGTTCTGTGGACGTAACCCCTACACTGGGGGTGAACCACGTTACATCTGGTGTTGTGGTTCATTTGTGTTGATTTGTTATTATATTTTATGCACTGCTAAGTAAATAACTGATAAAGTAAGATTGCTGTTAATAACTAGCTTCGCTGTGAATTCCCAGATAAGGGCTGTGCAAGTAACTGTTTGTTTATCTAACAACGAAGCTACATATTTGATAATAGAAGCATTGTGTTAAGTGATTATTAATAGCTAAAGACTAAAGGTACAGTAATATTCTCTCTTCTGCTTGCAGAAACCTGATTCTGTGGCACCCCATAGCTGTTTCGGGTGAGACTGTAGCCTGTTCACAGGCTGCTGCCGAAAGGGCCAACACTGTGGGTCTTTTGTTGGTGAGAAGTTAAAGGTAAAACCCGGGTCTGCCCAGTTATCCCAACAAGCACACAACCTAGATATATACCCATGCATCTATGGGTTAAGTGAAACATATGGAAGGGAGGAACAAGTTCTATTTGGAGAAGTTCACTGAATGTAGTAATCCATGCATCGATATTTCAATTGCTAGTGAGTGAGGTTTATGTGGATGATAAGGAAAATATGTCATGGAGTTATATAAAACTATAAACTTTCATTATAATGAGGTCATATCCCTTGCAAGTTGATATCAACTACCTGTAATTCCCAGAAGTATTAACAATGAATAAAACTTGAGCACTTGGTCTACATATTTCCTCACTACACACTTCCTCTGAAATATTTTACACAATTTTTAGGGTGCTTTAGGAGATATGGGGTACATGGTGTAGAGTGATGGAGTATGTGTGGGATTGTGACATAGTGGTGTGAAAACACTTTTCCTAGCTACATCATATTGGATCCCTGTTGATGGCCTAGACTTGTAGGTTGATAGATAAACTACAAGGAAATCAAGATGAGGAGATAGTATAAACATAAAGGCTTCAAATCGATCCCACATAGAGATGTTTCTATCCCTGAGTTGTTTGATGTAACTAACTCATATGGATACAAGGCCTCCACTGGAACAAGGTTTTCAATATCCAAATGGATCTTCTCTTCCTACAAGGAAGATCTAGGAAGGTTTTGTAGTGACTAAATACTGGACTGTCTAAAAAAACTGAGACAATAATTTTGAATAATTTTAAGTAGAACAATTGGATGTATAATTTTATGAAAAATAAATATTAACATAACACATAAGAATATAAATCAGGCCTGCTCCTTTTGCCAACTTTGAATGAAACTGAAACAATGAAAATTGCATTGCTTTATCCAAAGTATTATATATGTATAATTGTTCTATCAGACTAATAGCAATTCAAAATTCAGTATGGGAATAAGTGATTGTTCAATAGCTGCAATTAATGGCATATGAATTAAATAAAGACATTTATTTAATGCATAGACAATGGATTAACATTGTAATGAAAAATCAATACAGTAGTTAGCATGTTTGATAAATAAGAAACATATGATCATTTTATCGGGAAGATAACAGAATAACCAGAATCCACGAATTAAATTTAAAGGATAACTAGAACATGAAATAAGAAACGATGTAGATTTTATTAAAATGGTAAGAAATTATAATCTTGCAAAATTACATAGCATCCATGGTGTTTCCTTGGTGGTTCTTTCTCCTATTGTCCCCGTATAATTACTCATGTGAGCCTCCTTTTTTGGGAGACATCCCTCCCCTTTAAATAATTATTACAATGTTTTACAAAGAAAGAAAATCTTCCCAAAATATGGGGTTACAAAACATCAATTTCAATATTTGCCAAGGCATACTGCCACTTGGAAAATACATCCAAAAAAATATGGTATGTTGTGATATTGGGCATGTTCTATGTACAGTTGAGCCTCGCAAATCAAGAACCTGATCTCTCTTTTCTTAACCTTTCCCCATTCTCAGAGGAAGAGGTCAATTCTCATATGCGATGCGAGAGGTGACTCAATTAAGTCCTTGATGTCTACCAGGTGAAGTTGACTAATATATTGAATCAGCTCCTTATAATTTGTAAAATCACTCTCTATCAGTTCTAGCTTAAGATTCAGGGGTAGAGATTCTTCAATTGGATCTAGAAGTGGAAGGTCCAGAAAACCTAGAAAAGTTTCTGAAGGAAACCATCTATTTTGGCAGGTCACCTGTCTGTCTCGAATGATGGATTCTACCAGTTCACAAACACTTTCCCAGGTTTCAATTGAAATATGGATTCTTTTCATCTTACCATTTTCCAATAGTGGTAAATAAACCCTTGTGATTATTCAAGTTGTTGCTTGAGAATATTATTCTGGTCTTGGAGTTGCTTCAACTTTTCTTCATACCCATTCTTCAATTCTTGCAATTCTTGTTGATGTTGTGCATTGGCCTGAGCTTGATTCTTCTTGAACTTCTAAAGATCATGTTCCTTTTCCTCAAATTCCTTGTTGAGCAAGGAAACTGAATCATAATTTTCTATTTCAAAGGCCCCCATGGCAGTTATAGTCTCTAAAGCATATTACTTGAAATCAGTGGAATCCCTCTTCCATAAAATATGTTTTAGCACTGAACCTTACTTAAAGGTCCATTCCCTAGATATTTTGGATCCCTTTTTAACTACGTCCTTTTCCTTCCTGATCCAAAAATACTCCCCTAATGAAACAAATGCATCATCACCAAATTCAGCCACCTCCTCTACTATTGAGATGGTTCCTCCAAAGTTTGTAACTATGGGGTTAGGCTGGGAAGTGTCAGGGGTAGGGATCGATATGCTAACTGAGGGGATGGTAGTAGAAGGTTTGGAGGCATAGGAGGTAGGGGGTGAAAAGATGGAAGTAGGAAGATAAGTGATAAGTTCATGGGAATTGGTAGGGATGGAAGAGCTAGCAGGTTGTGAAACTGATGAATGGGTTTGTGGAAATGTGGAAATGGTGGGCAAATAAAATGGTGGTGATTAAATGGGTAAGGTGGAAAAGGGGGTATAAATAGGCATAGGTAATGATACTACAAGTGCACCATTAGTGGCAGAAAGTAATGATACTACAAGTGCACCATTAGATGGCTACTTTTGTGTTGCTTTTATCTTTTTATGCCTTTCTTAATATTTCTAATTTTATCCTTGTTGAAATTTAAAATGACAACTCATTGGGTCCATAAGGATTCATGCACCCTTCCTTGGCCACCTATCATATCCACTTAATTACAAAAATTAAATATATTCATAATATAAAATAATCAAAACATGAAAATTTTATCCTAAGTCTAAAGGTTGCACACAAAGATATTTATTATATATCAAAATTAACCCCCCTTTTTAATCAATATAGTTCTCCACTATGAACCATGGGGTTCTCAAGGGCTAGGGATTTCTCCATGGTGATATTAAGAGAATGGGGACATTACAGTGATAGTACCATGAAACAAGCAAATATATTTCTCTTATACTTGTGTATCTTGACCTCATGCTTAACTCCTATGTGAGAAGAGATTTCATGGAAAATACCTTTCATTACTAATGGATTTTACTCTCTTTATTGACTCTAGTTGCATTTTCATGGCCTTGGAGAGTTTTCTTTACAATCATAATCCAAGGCCCTAGATGCTAAGCTAATATTGGTTTTCTATGGACAAAAAGATGTATAAATGATTTTAGTTAGCATTTATTTTATGGTTTTTCTTAGTCAAAAGGGTGAACAAAGTGAACTTGATGTTGTTTTGACTCCTCTTGACTCTTAAAAGAAAGATTGCAAATATGTAGATGCAATTGTTTTCTTCGATGAATATATAAGATAAGGAATGAAATTTTTTCCTTTTAAAAATGCAATGTTCAGTTAACAAAATCTCCCAAGGGACACTCAAGCCAAACAATTCTTTTAATATGATCACACCGGAATTCAAACAATCCAAAAAATGCTTATGAAATGAAAACTCAAACCTATATGATGATGAAAATGCACTATTTTCTACTTTTCGTTTCTCACTAACATGAACTAATGAATATGAAATAAAGAAATATGTCAAGCACACTTTCAAATAGAAGAAAAAACGTTACAAATAGAGGTAAAAATGATTGCTCACTTATACCACTATCTTACACTATGACAAACAAACCGAAAACTGATGACAAAGGATGACTATGTAATGTGGAAGATTATTTGGAAATCACTTGAAAAATATATAAAAAAGCAACAAAATAAGCTTCAACAACATTAGAATATCATTCGTAGGCTAGGAAACTCAAATCACATAATTATTGACTGATTTAAGGTGATGCAAAACAAACTTAAACAAATGTTAAAAAAATAAAATATATCTCAGTCAAATGAGCAAGAGGATGTTATTTAGGTATTATGATGACATATGCAAACCATAAATACACTCCTTGAACAAAAAATAACCTAAATCTTAGACAAATTGCAAGGAGGTCAAAAAATTTCACCTACAGGACAATATCACCCCTATCAAGCTATGTAGGGAAGGATAAACATGGACTATCCCTCCCATAATCCTAGTAGAAAGAGATAATATTGCTCTATACTTCATTGCAAAGGGAAATAACCCAAATAAGGAAAAAATTCAAGACTTAGCTTATATCTGAAGGGTTTCATGTTATTCAATGACCTTGACAATGTCTATGGAGGAATCACAGATAAAAATGACTTCCAAAAGGATAAGAGAAAGAAATAAAATTTTAAATCAAAATAGGGAAAGATCACAAGGTTTTCCCTAGTGGAGTCTCTAGTTCTGTTAGGAGAGGTTTCCCTCATACAGATAGATTGGACCTTGATTGTATCTCTTTCCCTTGATCTAAGACAAATGGGGGGTAGACCACTAAGCTTTCGACCCCAAATGTAATCATGAGAACATAAAAAAAGAAGGTAGAAAGGTAAATTATGTTGCACTAGTGATGTTTGTTGATGTTGATTCCTTGTTGGTATATAGTTGCTAGAATTTTCTCTAGATCCTTTGCACATGTTGCCTACACAATTTCAAATAATAATATGTGATGTCACCAACCCTAACCCTAAGGCCAAGGTCACTCAAAAACCCAAGGGGAATGTTGAATAAAGGTAATGCACAACAGAGTAATATTATATAAGGCTAGGATAACATTCCAACAAACCAATTAAATTAAACTATCCTCCCTTTAAAAGACAATGCAAACTTGCGACACATATCATTTTCCATATGCACATGCAATGCAAGGTAAATGCAAACATATATGAGCAAGTTATCAACATGTATATAAACATCAAATATCAGATTTAATACATCCATTTAACCATCAATATAATCAGATCTACAACTATCATAAACCATATAATAAATAGATTTACAGGATACCATCTACAACCACAATAACAATATTAAAAAGAAGATCCACAATCTACCATCCCTAACTATATCAACATACAAAAATTAATATATGAATGATTTAATCTACAACCATATAACATTTTATATCTTTTCTATCACCTACAACCATATATATCATAAGCAATAAGATCCATAAGCACATATATTTCCAAAAATGCAGTAAATAATCATATAATAAATTACTCATCCCTGACTACCAACTATTGTCATATCAACATAAACAAATTTAGATATGAAAGATGTCATCTATAGCCACATAAAATCATATCTCACAGCTATCACCTATGACCATACAAATCATAATTGAATCAAATATATAAGCACACATATTTATGAAAATGTAGTAAATAATCATATAATAAATACTCATCTTAGTCATGGGCACTAGATTCAATAGGACAACCTTCCACCCAGACTTAGACATGCCATGCTCATGTATATTTCAACATGATAGTAACCCCCGATTTTAGGCCATATATCCACATGAGAAGTACTCTCAAACCAAAATGTATGGTGCACTCATGTCAACACCGAGAACATCACCACACAAAAACAATTGTTTCTCAGTCAAATGGAACCCTTATTCAATGAAAAAAAGTATTCCTTATTGGAAATGACATTCTGGTCGCAATGGAATAGGTTTCATAATCCAAAAATGCTCAAAAAAATCTGAACTAGAACATATGGTTGTGCCCCTCTCAACACCATGAGAATACCATAACTACACCTTTCACCATCTACAATTTCCCTTCCATCTACTCTACATGGTGAATTGTGATTCCCCTCACATCACAAGCCCTTATGAAATCACCACCTTCACGCAGGATATACGATCTATATTCGGACAGAGACAAGCAATGGGATGAGGAATCATGTTTTGTAAGCATAGATCAGTCTTCAATCCCCATTAGAGGGTCTTTAAACCTCATTACAAGGCCTTAAATGTTCCAGAATACAATGCATATTCTACTAAAGAGAATGTATTTCCAAATAAGAGAGCATACCACTTCATTGGATAGATAAAGAGAAATACTAGAGAAGAATGAGAGAAAATTCATTCCAATACACATATAGCCATTTGAATCTCCTAAGTGAGTGACTCGAATTCCAAGAATGGTAGCTCCAAAGGTTAGTGTTGGCACAGTCCCGACCAAAAAAACCTAGTCGACGGGGGTTCCATTCTGTCGATGCTCAACACGCTGTGATATCCTTGAGCATCGGCCTAGATAGGTTTTACCCTGTCCAACAACACCCGCAAGGTAGATGAGGTCTCACCCGAGATTTTCAAGGGAGGGATGTGGGAACCAAGTTTTTGCAGTATAGAGGAGGGTTGGAGCATAAGAGGTTCATCAACTTACTTGCTAGATCTAATCTACTTACTGAACCATTCCTTATGTCGCAATCCCTCTTTCATCATTACAACAGATCTACCAGTGGAGAAAACATATCTAAAAGATGATAGTATCCATAAGCAGAAAGCATCACATTATACATTCATACAAGATCTATTCATCATTCATCATTGGAATCACAGTAATGTAAAACAGGAAAAGATAACAGGAAACAATAGTTCAGATCAATCCACATCACATCATATTAAATCCATAGAACAACTTGCAAATAAAAAACAGACAAACATCCAATATCACTCTGTCCAGTATTCATTCTCCTAAAATAATGTTAATCTCTTACATGCATAATTCTTCTATTTATAGGCTTGCACCTTTACATTCAAGGTCCAATTCTAACTAACTTCTAACAAACTTCTAACTAACTTAACCACTAAGGACCAATATTCCGAAGAAATGGTGAATAAGTACAAAAAGTGACATGAAATATCAAAAAGTGGACTATTTTCTGCCTATCACGCTATCTTTTCCTTGTGCGGTGCCATGTGAGTATGTGCAACATCCTAGATGCTGTGAAACTCACTTACCCCCAAACCCTTGCCAACAAGACCCCAACATAGTCTTATGGCTCATCCTCGAGCAACATCAGGTGGGCCTGGTGCACGCAACAACCTGAAGGGAAGAAAAATTTTCATAGGCAACAGTGTGTTACTCTTCTGAACTTGCCGAATTGTGTAGAAGGCTACAACTACCTCCGCCAAGGTCAACTATGGCGGAACTTGGCATACCTTTGCAAATTTGTGTCCCACGGTGCCATCGTACTCCTGCATCCATGAATACTGGTTGTTGAACTTCTTTGAATTCATTGTCACTCTTCGAGAGGCTTCCTATTGCCCGAAAATTGTCTGCAACTAAAAATTCTGAAGCCAGTCCTACTTCCGCACCCTTGTGCTTCCTTGCATTCAGACTCAACCCGGGATACTTGAGGTCGAACCGGTTCCCTGTTCCTGCAGACTTAGTCAAGTGGGGAAGGAACTATGGCCCCATCCAGATTCCTCATGGGTATCTTAGTCTGTGCCTCAACCCAATTAGGAGAAATGTAGCCAAGGATGACCTTGCTAGACACTTCCATCTCGGACAAGCTATCCCGCATACTTGCAACTTCTTCTTCAGATTCTGCTAAGAAAGTATTCTCACTCACAGTCTACCCCGTATCAAGTGTAGTCTACATTTCCCCTTATATGGTCGTTGCCTTAGGCAACAGAGCTTCCTTCAACTACCCATCCCAACCCTTCTGCAACTTTGCATAGTGTAGTGCCGCCTAATGGTGTTTTCTCGACTGCTGGTCCTCTGCTTATAACCCTATATTCATGTCAATTTCCATCATGAATCTCTCAGGTGCATCATTATGACTTAATCATTCATTTATGTGCCAAATACCCCGCCGATTCTGGCACCCCACCCCTTGGATATGCTATAATTAGATGTTACATCAAAAAGTTCTGTTAGTCACCTGCTTTGATAACCATTATTGAGTATTGATGTGATGTCTGGTCACTGTCATGGTTTCTTCTGTACAAAGGAAGCCACTTACTCTTGCACGTCGACCTCTTATCGCGCAAACCTTTCTATTTTCAGGCACAACCCTTTTCTCCTGGCGCAACCCCATCCTTGCACACAACCTTTTCCATTCTTGGGCACAACCCCTTTCTCTTGGCACATCCCCATCCTGTTGTGCAAATTTTTCTATTTTTTATGTAGCTGCTCAAATAGTGCATGGTGTTGTTTGGTTACCTAAATTGACGACTCTTTAACTAGTACTGGCTTTGCCTTGATTGCAACCCTTCAACTGTTGTGACAGATCCTTCTAACTACACTAATGACTCCTACGCTTGCGCAACCCCTTCTGGTGCGCCCTTCCGCTTTCTGTCTACCATACCTCTACCTATAATTTGTGTCTTTCTCTTTCTATCCTTGTTCTTGGGTATTTCTACCTCTATCCTTTTTTTTACCCCGTGCTACCTTAGGTGTTGCGTGGTCCTCCCGTTGTCCGATAGGGATTCAAGCGACTGCCATTCATGAGCTTTGGCAGTACCACGCCATCTAACTACTGTAATTGAACTACACCCACAGGGGTAATGGAATTGACAAGATATGGGCTAAGCTAGTGCATTTGTAGCTTACCCGGATGCTTCAAGAACTTGCTATCGCATAGCAGCACCAAATCCCCCTGCTGAAATTGTTTGTTCTTTATGTGGCGATCATGCCACGCCTTCTGTTGGTATTTCTCAACACGCTGGTGGAAACCTGCAATGAAACGGTCTTCGTCGAGCTATATCAGTTGCACGACATGCTCCTCTAGTGCAATGTCATCATCCATTCCGGTCGCAGTAGTAATGCGCATACTGGGAACGATGTATTCCATAGACATAACTGCCTCTTTCCCATATACCAATTTGAATGATTTTTTCCCTAACAATCTCTTACATGTGGTGTGATAGGCCTGCATCACTACAGAAATATTCATATCTTGATCATCTCGGCCAGTGTTACATACCTTGGGAAGTGCGTGCTCCAATATTTTGTTGAATTCCTCCATAGTTCCATTCTCCTGCAGATGGTATGGTGTACTTTTCTTATGCTGAACTTACAATTCTTCTGTCAATGATCTTACTGTGTGATTGATAAAATGACTACCCTGTTCACTCATCAAAATTATCGGGCACCCAAACCGCGTTACAATATTCTCGAATAGAAATCAGGCTGTCGTCACAGCAATACAATCTACAACTAGTGTAGCCTCTACCCATCACGTTAGACAGTCCATCACAGTGATTATGTAGCATGCACCAGTTCTCTTCCTAGGTGGATTGACTAGACCCACAAATTCTACCACTCATTTATCAAAAGGTTGCAAAGTTGCCTCGGGTACGAGCGACATCTCATCCTGTCGCGATGGTTTTCTAATGCCTTGAAAGACATCGTAGCTCTGTGCATAACCTATCTTGGGAACTGAACCATTTGTTGGCGTAGTCCCGACCAACAAAACCCAGTTGACAAGGGTTCCACTTTGTTGACGCTCAACATGCCGCGATCTCCCTGAGCATCGACCCAGATAGGTTTTACCTTGTCCAGCAACACCCGCAGGGCAGATGAGGTCTCAACCAAGATGTTCGAGGGAGGGCTATTAGAACCAAGTTTTCATAGTATAGAGGAGGGTTGGAGCATCAGAGGTTCATCATCTTACTTTGTGGATCTAATCTACTTACTGAACCATTCCTTATGTCGTAATCCTTCATTCATCATTATAGCAGATCTATCAGTGGATAAAATAGATATAAAAGATGACAGTATCCATAAGTAGAAAGCATCGCATTATCCATTCATATGTAGATCTATTCATCATTCATCATTAGAATCGTAGCAATGTAAACTAGGAAAAGATAACGGGAAAAAATAGTTCAGATCAATCCACATCACATCATATTAAATCCGCAAAACAACTTGCAGATCAGAAACAGACTAAGAGATAATATCACTTTGTCCAGTATTCATTATCCTGAAATAATGTTAATCTCTTACATGCATAATTCTTCTATTTATAGGCTTGCACATTTACATTCAATGTCCACTTCCAACTAACTTCTAACAAACTTCTAATTAAATTAACCACTAAGGATCAATATTCCGAAGAAATGGTCAATACGTACACAAAGTGGCATGAAATATAAAAAAGTGGACTATTTTTCGCCTATCACGCTATCTGTTCCTTGCGTGGTGCCACGTGAGTATGCGCAACATCCTAGATGCCGCGCTACTCACTTACCCCCAACCCCTTGCCAACAATTAGAAGCCAACTCAAATTGATGAGAGAGAGGATTTACACATTCATGAGATTCATTCCTAGAATAGAAAAAGGTGGAGTAAAGAGGGAGATATACTTTCTCTAAGGAGTGCACGATAAAAATATTCAGTGAGGGAACACTAGCATATGAGGAGCATGGTAAGATGCTTGGAATAGCTAAGGAGGGAACACTATCCAAGGAGGTCCCACCAAACATCAAAGGGGGTGTAATACTACACCCATAAACCAAAATAATAAAAAATAGGGTCCAACTAGTAATGTTAGGGAGAGAAACAAATTCTAGTCCCCACCCCCCTCACAAGTGGAATCCATGGCCCCCCATTCTCGTTAGTTGTCCATGTTGAGCTAGTTATTTAATTAAACAACAATACTAACAATAATTATAATGTCCAAAGTTCATAGTCCCGACACCTAGTTCCCAATAATGAACAAAATAATAACATATGTTTGGGGCTTAATATTTGCGGTATTACATCCTCCTCCCCCTTAAAAAAATGCATCATCCTCAATTCATACTTATTACATACATTCCATAATGAAAAAATTCAAAAATGATGAGGGTATGCTTCACTCATAGCCTCTTCCAGCTCCCAAGTAGCATCTTCAAGACTATAATGGGTCCATTGGACCTTTACCTGCCTGATCTTTCGATTCATCAACAACTTCACTTTTTTGCCCAATATGGAAATTGGTTGTACCAAAAAATCCCATTCTAGTTCCACCTGAATCACATTCCCATCAATCACATGATTAACATCAAGTATATACCTTTTCAATGAAGGTATATGAAATACATTATGCACTGTAATGCAAGTAGGAAATGCAAGCTCATATGCAATGGGACCTATCCTAACTAAGATCTCAAAGGGTCCACAATATCTAGTGGCTAGCTTGCAACAATTCCCCAAGTTCAAGGAACTCTTCTTGGGTCTAACTTTCAAAAATACATGATCTCCAACTTTAGACTATCTGTCAGTTATGTTATGATTTGCATAAATTTTCTGTCTATCTTGAGCTACTTTCAAATTCTGCTTCATTCTAACCATCTGATCTTCCATGTCCTTCAGTAATTCCATTCCAATAATGATTCTATCTATTAGATTATCCCAACTGACTGGAGTACTACACTTTCTCCATACAATGCCTCAAAAGGACTCATCTTTAAAGAGTTATGATATCTATTATTATAAGCAAACTCTACCAAGTGTAAGTAATCTTCACACTTGGATGGATGATCCATCACATACAATCTCAACATATCCTCAATAACCTAACGAACTCTTTATGTCTGACCATCTATCTGAGGATGGTATGTTGTACTCATGTTCATATTTTTTCCAAATCCTTCAAACAATTATTTCCAAAAGTTAGAAGAAAAATTTTCATCTCTGTATGACACAATATCTTTCAAAATTCCATGCAGTTTGGCAACCTCTTTCATATAGATGTCTGCAATGTTAGTTCTATTATGAGTTGCTTTCACTGGAATAAAGTGTGCAACATTAGTTAACTTATCCACCACCACCATGATGACATCATTTTGTAGTCTTGTCTTAGGAAACTTTGTGATAAAATCAATCATCACTACATCCCACTTCCATTCAGGTGTCGATAATGGCTACAACAGACCATATAGGTGTCAATGCTCCACTTTAACCTTTTTACATTCCATGCATCTGGCTATGTATTCTGCAACATCATTCTTCATTATTGGCCAATAGTATTGCTTCCTCACAAGTGATACTCTCTTTTGATAATCTCAATTCCCAACATAAGGTCCATTATGCATCTCCTTCAGAACCATGTTCCTTATATATCCATAGTTTGGCACATAAAATATGCCTATATGCATGAGTATTCCATCACCTTCTAGTCTATACTTATCAAAATTATGTGGTACTTTCTTCTGTCACAATCCATCTCTTACCTGCTAGTAATGCTCATCTGTAACATTGGCTTCAATGATATTATCTTTCAAATATAATGTACTAGTACTTATAGCTACTACATGCATCACATGTATCTTCCCACTAAGTGTAACATCTGTCTTATTATCCTTGCCTTTGATGTGCATGATATCAAGTTGTATTCATACAAAAATTCCATCCACATTCTCTGTCTTGCATTCAAATTAGGTTGCTCAAACAAATACTTCAAACTGTCATGATCAGTCCTTAATTCAAAATTATTTCCCATCAATTAGTTCCTCTACATCTTTAAGGAATGAACGATAACAACAAGCTCTATATCATAAGTGTCATAGTTTTTTTCATGTTCTTTCATCTTTTTGGATTCATAATTGATTACATGGTCATTCTGAGTAAACAATCTACCAATGAGTTGCTTACATGCACCGGTGCATACTACAAAGCTTTCATCAGGATCTGCAATCTTCATAAATGGTGCATTGGTAAGCATTTCCTTGAGTCTCTGAAAATTGTATTCACACTTAGAATTCCATTCTAACTTCATGCCCTTCCTCTGCAAGGGTGTACTAGGGTGTGATAATTTTGAAATGCCTTCAATGAATCTTCGATGATATCCTACTAACCCCATAAAATATCTCATTTCTAATACATTCCTTGTTGTTGGCCATTCCATAAAAGCTCTTATATTTTTAGGATCCATTGAGATTCCTTCTTCTAATATGATGTGTCCCAAGTACTGAATTCTACTCTGTAAGAATGAACACTTAATGAGCTTGGCATACAACTTTTTCTCTCTGAGTACTTGCATCACCAATATTATAAGTTCTTCATGTTCTTCTTTTAACTTGGAATAGACGAGGATGCCATATAAGAACACAATTACAAACTTATTCGAATACTTTATGAAAACTCCATTCATCAAACACATGAATGTTGTTAGTGCATTTGTCAATCCAAAAGGTACCATTTTAAACTTATAATGACTATATATTTCCATGAGTGTTGTGTTATTTATGTATTCATTCTTGATTTTGAATTGGTGATATCATGATCTTAGATCTATAATTGAAAATACTTTTTCTCCTCTCAATTGATCAAATAAGTAATCAATTCTTAGCAAAGGACAGTTGTTTCTAATTGTTTCTTTGTTTAGTTGTCTATAATATATATATAGAGTCTCAGAGTTCCATCTTTATTCCTTACAAACAACATAGTATCTCCCCAAGGTAACACATAGGGTATTATGTAACCTTTCTTCTAAAGATATTCTAAATACAACCACAACTCTTTCAACTCTAGAATACTCATTCTGTAAGGCGCTTTAGATGAATTAACTGCACCTGGCACCAAATCAATAGTGAAATTGATCTCTCTCTCTCACGTGGCATTCCTGGAAATTCTTGAAATACATCTACAAGTTATTGTAACGTTGGGTAGTCTTGTAGTTTCGGTTCTTTTCCTTCTATTGGTTCTTCCACATGAGCTGCTTACAACTGACAAACTTTCCTAAAACACTTCTTTAACTACAAATCTATGATCCGTCTCAAAGATATGGGTCTGGGTATACCTCTCACTATCAATTGACTTCCTTCTTCATCCAGACAAGTATAAATATTGTTGTGATAATTAAGTATGGATTTATGTGCATCCAACCAATCCATGTCAATCAATACATCATATGAACCTAATGGTATGATGTTCAAGTCTCCAAAGTTCTTTAGACCATTCATTTTCAAAGGACAATTTACTACTAATTTTGTGACCTTCCTCTTGGTACCTGTATCCAACTACACAATACCTACTATCTCCATCTTGCTTTCCTACTACCTCAATCATCCAGGATTGATGATCAACTAGTCTACCATCTAGTGCTGCATAGATTATTGGAATACTTCTTCAAACATCACCAACAGTTGAGGCTTCTTGAATGTTTTTAATGGTACTTCCCTTATGTGGACACTGCATGGCATAGTGATTTTCCTTACATGTCCAACATTCAATAGGTGGTCTTTGATTTCTATCTGAATCTTCTCTTAATTTTCTTCCCTTTAGTTTTTGTTTGCTCTTGTTGATAGGAATTATTACTATTTTTGAATGAAGGAGGCTTGAATCCCTTCTTTCTCTATTCTTTCTTGTCTCTTTTCTTATATTTATAGTCCTTCTGATATGTATATTTGTTCTTATTCTAATCATATATATTCTTTTCCTCCCAAATGGACAATTTAAGAGTCTTTGGTATGTCATGCTAATTCTTGTATTTATAGGAATTTGGTAGATCATTAAGGAATCTCCGAATCTTCACTTTCTCATCCTTTATGAAATATACATACTTCAAGATTTCTAGGAATTTTTTCTCATAAGCTTCCATGGTCATGCTTCCCAATGTGAAATTCTGATTCACAACAAGATCTAGAAGCTAAGAGAATCCTCACAACAAAATAATTTGACAATACATGAAGAAAGTAATGTAAAAGAGAAAAATTAACACATAGAGATGGTGCCAATAACTTGGTTTTATATTACATCCCAACATTCCAACATGTATGGAACATGATTATATTACAATAGGAGAAAATCATTAGTCTTTGAAGGCAAATTGGTGTCATACATATGGCAGGCTTAGATTGGACCTCAAACCCCTCTAGGTGGACCAATAAGCTCCAAAACCACCTAAAAGGGCCAGTTAAGGCCATGTGAACATTAGGAAAGCATGCTTGGTCATAAATAAGGGTCAAGTAGGTGTGTTGGAGTGCATGGGTGAGTGGGAGTGGCTCTAGACAGTCATAAATGGTCCAAAAAAACCAAAAACACTAAAAACCAATGCATGGGCACCTTTGGTCAAACCATATCCATGATTTAAGGAGTGGGAGCTCCCCAAGGGAATAAAATGTCATTAATTAGGGTTTTCATGCTCCTGGTTGACCAAAATGTGGGTGATGGGTGTAATCAATGGTCCAAATCCCCCAATAACCTTAGGAATCCATCATAACCAATGTATGGACTATGCAACATAAGTGAAAACAAATGTGAGTATGGTCCTAGATGGTATGTGACTGTGGTACTAAGTGGTATGATATTCTAACACCCCTCATTAATCCTGAATTAGTTTAACCACATCGAAAGTTAAGGCCTTGGCAACTAAGGCTCAATCACCTCTTACAGAAATTTATTTGTCCATATAACAAAGGTAAGAAGGAAAACCACACAGGAATAAAACCTCCCCTCTAAAATGGACATGGAGAAAAATATGAAAGTGAATATTAGTCATCACCATGTGTCACCCACCCTAATGAGTGATCTAATATAGGTGAATGTCTTCTCTGTGAAGCTCTTGGTGAAGATGTTAGCAGTTTGCTCTACATATGAGAAATACTGCAAAGATAGCACATGTTCATGCACCAAGATTCTGATGTAGTACATGTGAATCTAAATATGCTTGTTCCTCTATATCTATACTAGATATTTTAATATATTTATTTCACTTTTATTGTCACACCAAATGCAAAAACAAATTTCTCCAAGAATGCCTTACAACCACACACGTTATGTAGTTGCATTCACTTCTCCTTTGTACTTGGCCTCAGTTGATGAAAGGGAAATAGTGTACTATTTCTTACCTGAATAGAATATGGGACCATGTGCAAGAATGAATGCATATCCTGAAGTGGAATTCATTTTAGTGGAATCTCCAATCCAATCCAAATCAATAAATCTAACTAGTTCTAGTGGAGGAATCCCAAAGTGTTTTGTTCCTTGCACATAATGCAAGATACTTTTGGAAGAATTCAAATGGATCTCATTAGGATCCTACAAATATATTGCAACAACACCTACTGCATAAGCCAAATCAAGTTGAGAGTGTGTGAGGTAAAACAAGCTCCCAACTAGTTGCCTATAAAATGAGCTATTTACCAATGAAGATGAACCAAAATCATCTAGTTTTACTACTGAACGAAAGGGACACTTAGTTGCTTTACATTCATCAATTTTAAACTTTAATAATAGGTCTAAATCATACTTTTATTGGATGACCTTAGTACCTACATCATATTTCTCAATCTCCATGCCAAGAAATTGTTTCAAAAATCCTAGGTCAGTCATAGAAAATGCATTATGCAATGAAGACTTAATTCAACCTAGATCAACAATGCAACTTCCAGTGATCAAAATACCATCAAAATACAATACTATGATCTCAATAGAGTCATATAAATTCTGAAAATACACATTAGGATCATATTGCATATTTCAAAGCCTTGTGAGAGAAGAAATTTGTCCATCTTGGCATACCAAGCCCTGAAGCTTGCTTGAAGCCATAAAGAGACTTCTTAAACTTGGAAAAAAGTGAAGGATAATGAATGAAAAATTTAGGCTGCTTCATATAAATATCCCTATGAAGGTCACCATTAATAAAAACACTCTCCACATCCATATGGCACACCTCCCATCGCTTAGATGCAACAATGGCCAAAAGTAGCCCGATTGAGTCCATCTTTGCAACCAATGGAAATGTCTCTGTATAGTCCACTACATGGAATTGAGAGAAGCATTTTGAAACAAATATGGCCTTATACTTCACTCCTGAACCATAAACATCTATATTGTTCCTATAAACCCACTTACATTGCACTAGTTTCCTCTTGGAAGGTAGAGGAACCAACTCCCAAGCTTCATTGTCTTGCAAAGAATTGAAATATTCTTGAATGGATGTTTTCCATATTGTTTAACGTGATGATTATTCATATGAATGTGTATCATATCCAACAATAATAAAACACCTCTCTGGAATATTCGAATCATAAGTGGAGAAAGCATTGTGAAACTGAGATCTAGTCTTCCTAGAGTCTAGTGGATCTCATGCAAGATCACCAACTGCTTGTATGGTTTTCACAGCTCATTTTTGCCTTATGGGAGAGTCATGATCTAAATGCATGTCATAATATTAATATTCCATATTACAATCAGAAAAATCATAAAGAGAAATATCACTTACATCATCATTGAGTGGAGGGTGTGAGCAATCCCCCTCTACTAGCTCGACCTCTTGCATGGGATCTTCTTCGAACCGTGCACATATCTTAATGAATTATTTTATGATATGAGGGATAAAATATATTGTAAAACTTTTCATATTCAACATATACAACCATTATGGACTCTTTTCTTTGAGGTTTCAAGGCTTTTCTCTTCTCTGGAGGAATTCTATCCCAAGCCTTTGAGCCAAAAACCCTGGAATGAGAAACATTTGGCTTGTGACCTATCCAAGCCTCAAATGGAGTTTTATATTCCCATTATTTGTGTGAAAATATATTCTAAACATATTCATCACAATTTATGGCTTCATCCCATATCTTAGGAGACTAATACTTAGCCTCCAACATGCATGTGGCCATCTCCTTCAATGCTCTGTTCTTGCACTCTGCCATATCATTTTGCTGTGGTGTGTAAGGAACTTAATGTTGCATTTGAATGCCATTATTTTCACATAGATGATATAGGTTATTGTTGACATATTAATTTCCATTATTATTCCTTAATACCTTTATCTTATTCCCACTAAATTTCTCAACATAAGCTTTGAAAACTTTGAAGATCTCATACACCAGATTTTTGCTTGAGGAAAAAAACCCAACGAAAACCTTGAGAAATCATCTCTGAATGTTAAGAAATACCTTGAGTTTCCATAGGAGGGTTTGGGAATAGGTCCTATCAGATATGAATGGATCAATTAAAGAACTTGGACATCCCTTCTTTCCTTCCCCTTATCATACTTGCGCTCTCCATGTTTCCCAACAATGCATCCCTTGCATGTGTCGTTGGCCCAAACTTGATGCTTGGAAGTCCTTCAACCATGTTTTCTTTGCTAAAAGGATGAAGATATATGTAGTTGAGGTGTATAAACATCTCATGCCATATATTATTGGTATGATTGGCATGTGATAGTTGTGCATTCCCTGAGGAGTAAGGAAGAAAGTGTGAAAATTTGTACATTCTTGATTCATGATCTGCAATACCCACTGCAACAACTTTTCCTGTAGAAATTTCTGATATTTCCACATCATCTTGAATGAATGTCACTCTTTTGGCCAAACCTATATGTGTCATTTGATATACATAGAGTAGCTTTGATGCAATATCAGGAACATATAACCCATTGTTGAAGTACTCGTTGTCAAGATTGATCGTGCCAATCCCTTTGGCTAGGATCTCAGTGTCATCACCCATGAGGATGGATGGACAATTGTATGGATGTAGGGACGAGAAGGAGTCTTGTGTAGAATCCATCTTTCTTGAGGCACATGAATCTATGAGTGTCACGTCCCCACCCCTCATACTGACGATGGAGAGGATGCGACTAGGCTACTGTTGCTGTCAAAATGGGAAATCTAGCCCTATTAACATAAAAATATAAACATGCATTGGGATTAAAAAAATAGATAGATGCATAAGACATGTAAATACATATCAGAATAAAAACACATTTATTCAATCATTCAAGATCTTCACATTAATTCATAAAACAATAGTTTGTATAGATTGAGCACAAGAATACTTATCTTGAAAATAAGTTGTCCCGCAACTAGCCACGTCACTGCAACGTTCCACCCAACCATAGGCCAGTGTGCTCATTAATATCTCAGCATCACTGTCACCCCCGATCTAGGCATGATTCCACACGACACTCAAGAATAGCATGCTCACACATATCCCAAACCATACGTCCACAATCAATCCAACACACCATTGGGTTTCACAGACTGTTAAAGGAATCAACCAATAACATGGAGGGTCCTTGGACTTACTCAGCCAAACCAAACCATACATCAAACACACATTCATCCAATTAAAATATGGTTCCTTGGGCATACCCAACTAATCCAACCTGCTAATCAAGCACATATAACCATCTAATAGATGGGTTCCTTGGACTTACTCAGCTAAGCCACACTTTGCCTCAAACACACCGTCAACCAATTAATCAAACACAACCACACACAACTGTAGGATATGAAAAAAACATTTCTGGGCAACAAAAACGAAATGGATGAGGGGAAAACAACCCTACATGTGCAAATACATTTTCAGGAAATGTTCTTGGGCTTCCCAGAGGTAAAAATAGCCTCATCAAACCCTCAAATTGTAGGTCTATTCTCCCATCCGGTGGTAATTACCAGAAACAAAATTTGCAACCACAAACGACCCAATAAAATGGGGAAAACATCCCTCTGACAGCAGTTAAATTTTCAAAAAATCCTAGGGGTTTTACATGGGAAAAAATGGACTCAACAACCACCCAAAAATCATGGGACTGTTCTCCAATTCATCGGCAACCCAAAAATGAGTTTCCCAGCTTGGAGAAAATAGGAAAAATGCAGAAAAATGTGAGGGAAACACACAACATGCTCCAGCTGCATGAGGGAGGCAAAAACGACCTGTCAAATCCCCCAAACCGACATCACTGCTGTACATTCACACAACCATACCCAAACATGAAATCCCCAGCCACAGAGAATGGGAAAACAACAAAAATCATGAGGGAGAATGCCCCAGTTATCTCCAGCTGCATGAGGAAGCAAACACATGGGTGCATAATGGCTTGGGCCTCCTTTTCCAAGTATTTACTTGGCCCATAAGTCAAAATTCGTTTTCCCAAAAATGGGTGGCTTCCCCAATACGAATTTGACTCCCATGCCTTGCCCATCCCAAGGCAATAACTTCCTTCACCAACCTTAGATGACTGGGCATAAAGACAAAAAAGGTAGATGACAAATTTATGGTTTCTCTCATAGACATTTGGATTTTCCCCAGGGCCCAAGGGTTTGATTATTTCCCCCTCCCTATTCCTTGTGAAATCATGCCCCCATCTCTTTAACGTTGTAGTGCATAGCTAGTTGTGGTATTTTTATTAATTTTTCATTTTACATGATGTCTCAAAACACATTGTTCCTGGCTAGCACATAAACTATCGGCATTGATTTTAATCGCTGAAACATAAAACACTAAACCCATGGTGGGGCCTTTTCCTTGAGCTGCACACCATGATTTAATACAATATTTACATCATATGCAATTTAATACCACGAGGTCAAAACCAGGGTGTTACATTCTCCTCCCCCTTTAATAGCACTGTCCTCAATGCTTTACAATTTTTTTTTAACAATTACTACACGGGCACCACCCTCAGTGCTCTGCAAAATTGAACCAAAAATGGATGTGATAGTCACATGGCATCCTCCAGCTCCCACGTGGCCTCTTTAGGACCGCAATGCTTCCTCTGCACCTTTATCTGTCCAATGGAACGATCTAGAACTCTTCCAAGTCCTTCCTTGCATGCATCATCACACACCACAAGATATTTTTATGGTCTTGGAGAATCCTTTTCCTCAGCTTGGAACATTTCCAGTTTCTTTGGAAACCAACAATACCTATGCTCAAGCCCCAAGCAATGAGTCAATTCCCATGTTAGTATTCACAAGATTTTCCAAATCATAGATGAATCATATGCACATGTATATTGACATAAAATCAACAAATTTTTCCAAGTGAACCAAATACTCATCTGCATAAGTATCTTCTTTTGGTTCCATAGGTGTCTGACTGTTCTTTATACAACCATGGCACTCACAACCCTGCCCCACCCCACACCTGGGTGTGCATTAAAGGGTAGCCAAATTTCTACAAGCCTCAAATCACCTGAAAATACCTCTCAACCGAGGTCTGACAACTCCGTTCTTGAGCCCAACACCTCTTTGGGTGCTTCAATAGCAGTTCTATTCAAGAGCTTGCACCTCCTCTAGGTGCTTACCAAGCTCAGGTGCTTCCTTTCCAAACACCACAACAGATTAATTCACATGTTAGATTCATTCCTAGAGGATGGAATCTATAACAAGATTTTAAAAATCATAGTGGCATCATATGCTCATGTACATTTACAGAAAATCATCAACAACAAAAGTTTGATAAGTAAACTAAATACTTATTTGTATAACATCTCCCAACCGAGGTCTAGTCAACCTCGCTTTAGAGCCTAACACCTCCTTAGGTTCTCAATGAAAGCTCTAGTTTACGGGCCTAACACCTCTTCCAAGTGCTTACCAGTGCTCAGGTGGTTCCTTTCGAGGTGCCATAACAAATTAATTCACATGTCAGATTCATTTTTGCAGGATTTGTTTCTTAACAAGATTTTCAAAATCTTAGCCGAATCATTATGTACATGCGTAATTATAGAAAATCAACTAGGATTTTCCAAGTAATCCAAAACTTATTTGTATAGCATCTCTCAACCGAGATCTGATCAGCCCCGCTTCAGAGCCTAACATCTCTCTGGTGCTCAATAACAGCTCTAGCTTAAGGTCCCAACACCTCCTCCAAGTGCTTACCAATTCTCAGGTGCTTCCTTTCAACACATCATAATACCTAGGGGTTATTCTCTTCACGGAGCCCCCACTCTCGTGATAGTTCCCTTACGGTGTGAATGTGTATGAAAAGAAGTCTAATCGGATGTATTACACCCTGGGCATCCCTAGTGATGCATATTGGTGCCTAGCTGGCACGAGGGTGAAGCTATGTACCCACATACATCCTTCCAGAGGAGCCATGTACTCCCTGTACATGTTTTCATCATCTTACTTGCATTACATATAGACATGCAGTTTTCATCAGATTTCATTATAAAATTTCAATCATAGGTTTCCAAACCTATTCTAAACACATCCCTTCGAGAAACTATGTACACCCCATACATCCCTCCAAGGAGCCATGTACATCTAGTACATATTTTCATCATCTCACCTGCGTTACACACAAGCATGTAGCTTATATCAGATGTCATTATAAAAATAATTGCAATAATAGGTTTCCAAACCTATTCCAAGACATTCCTATGAGAATCTATGTACACCCAATACATCCTTCGTAAGAACCATGTACACCTAGTACATCCTCTAGAGGAGTTATGTATCCCAAACACATCCTTCTGTGAAGCTATGTACTCCAGGGGCGTACTTCCATCATCTCACCCGCGTTACATGCAAGTGTGCACTGGTTCACATGAGATGTCATCATAAAATTTTAATCATAGATCTTCAAATCTATTTCATGCACACATGATTTCCCAAATATCAAACAATCCATAACATTGATATTCAAATAAAAATATGAGTTCACAATTATGCTTCCTGCAGAAAATCAGATTTTTGCAACCATGAGGCCATCCTCATGTTGTTTGGATTTTGCAAGTGGGGAGTACTCATCCCTTACTTACACATTCTTCCCAAAACCTAGACATCCACATACAACATGTCATCCTGACACAATTTTTAATTAGCCAAACAGTCACAGTTAGTCAATAGGAAACTTTAGTCATCAAGCAATGCAAGACAAGCATATCCATGGTTAGCATGATTCAAAACCATCACAGGAGATCACAGTCTCCCATAATCTATAGAAAAACTTGCAATCTGAAGTTTCAAAACCCGTTCTCAGTCATGAGATCCTTCTCATGGCACACAACAGCTTCCCGCCCTAGGTTTCATTGGGAAAAACCATACAACTCTGCTTAGGTCATTCTACCTGCAGTATTCAGGAAATCCTCATATGTATGCACACACACACAAGGTCCATTTCCTCATGGAACTACAAGTTCACATGCAGGCTTCCTCAGCCTATTCATAGGCTTTTCCTGCAAAATCTTCTTCAGTGAACTTCCTGCAATACCATGCAAGTCCCACAAAAGATATTACATCTGTTAAATTTCTTGGAGGAGGTTAACTCATCATGGCCTCAATCTTTTTAGGGTCTCCGAATATTTCCTTTATATGAGATAATGTGACCCAAATAATGAATTCTATCTTCATAGAAGTCATAGTTGCTCAACCCTGCATACAACTTATGCTTCCCAATCAATTTCAAATTCAGCCTTAAATTTTTCACATGTTCTTCCTCATTCTCAAAATAAATAATAATGCCATCAAGGAAAACAAGGACAAACCTGACTAGAAACTTATCGAAACATTATTCACGAGGCACATAGATGTAGCTGGTGAATTTGTGAAAGCAAATGATACCACTACAACATCATAAGAACCATACCTTGCTCTGAAGGTTGTCTTATGAACATATTTATCCTTGACTCTTACCTAATGGTCACTAGACCCCAAGTCAATCTTGGAAAAATACCTTTGATCCTCTCACTTGATAAAAGAGGTCACCGATCCTAGGAAAATGATACTTTTTCTTCACAGTGACTTTGCCTAGCTATCTGTGATCAATACACATCCAGAGTATATCATCTTTCTCCTCCTCAAACCAAACTGGCGCGCCCCATGGGGACACACTTGGCTTGATATTCTTCTTTCTCACAACTCTTGCTGCTGTATTTTTAGTTTTGTCATTTCTGGTGTACTCACCTTGTAGGGTGTCTTGGACACTGGTGCTTACCTAGAACAAGTTCAAAGGTAAAATTAATGCCCCTCTTTGGAGGAAGCCATGGAACTTTATTAGGAAAAACATCCCTGAATTATTGCAACACATGACATCCCTCCAAACTAGGAGTATCATTCTCTGCTGCCTCCAAAACATGAGCTGCATACACTCTGCAACATTTCCCATTGAAATTATTCAGTTGCATTGATAAAGATAGCCTTCCAAAGATCACTTTTTGGAAATCCTTTCACAACCCTTAGGTTTCCTTCTTCATCCAAGAACTCAAAAGTCTTATTATAACAATCAAGCTTTTCTCTATGTGCTTCTCACCAATCCATTCCAATGAGTGTATCATAGGATCCAAGTGGTAGAACATTCATATTTTCCTGATCCATGACCAACAGAAATTGCTTACCACCTTACGGACTTTCCTCCGGGCTCCAGTGGCTAGTTGGACTAACCATGATCCTTTATACTTTGACTTCTTCAAAGTGCACATCTCACAAGTCAAGGGGTGATATAGTAGGTTGATCAGAACATAACAATTTTCCCAATAATCTCACCCTCAACTTCCACCAAAGTTGAGTTATGACCTTCCTGGGGTCTACTACACAAATTTTAGGAATGATCCCCGATTCTTGACCCACAGTTTCAGCTTCCCAATAGTGAACATAATCCCCCGTCAATGGCCCAATTCAATATTTGCTCAAGCATCCATCCTATGCTTCACAACCTGCATGGATACACCATCTAAATGTACTTCAATACAATTTTCATATGGTGTCCCTTCATCCATAATAGAATGGTGTTTTGCTTTCATAATTTCTTCTTCTAAGGTGACTCCCTTGATTCTGCTTTATAGAAATGTCCTTGTACATTTCTTTTTCTTCCTTCATCTTCTTATCATCTTCAACTGACTATCTTAGCATCCTCATTTTTTTTTGTAAATCCTCCATTTTTACACAATATGGCGCACAAAATCGCTGCCATTTTTCATCTTTCTAACCCCTGCATTCCCATTGAAAAAACTGCTAAAATATCTATTTCGACGAATTTTTCAACTTTCCTCCAATCGACAAAACTTAGCCGACGTATCGGCTGAAACTACACAAGTTTTCCAATGTATCAGCTCCATTTTCCTCTTCCTTCCGACATTTCGGAGAAATTCCAAGTTTTCAGTTGATCGACAAAAAATAGCCGAACTTTTCGCCGTGTTGAAAAAATTTCCAACTTCTTCCAATCAACAACTTGCCAAAACTGCCGCCGTTGCGGAATTTTTTTTAACTTTCACCCATTGCGCTGCGTTGAATTTTTTTTCAAATTTCATCCACCGTTGTGGAAATATTTTCTCTTTCCACCCGACACCATTGATCAAAAATCCCAAATGTTCTCGATGTGCGTTGGCCGAACTCAGCCGTCGTATCGACAAAATTATCCAATTTTCGCCGATTTTTCAACACTTACAAAAAATTTTTGAATTTTTTTTCTTTTCCTTCCCATCGGCTCAACCTAACCAACATGCATTGGCTAAAACCCCAACTTCCACCCAAAACATGTCGGCTCGATTCCCAACTTCCACCCAACACGTGTCAGCTCAAATCTCCAAAGTCTTTCGATTCCATACTTAGAATTTTTTTTCGAAAATTTTCTTTCTTTTCTCGGCTTCGTCTGCTGTGTCAATGAAAACCAAACAATATAGCTAACGAATCGGCTTAGATTCACCCGATTCTTGTCACCAATGTCACTGCTTCAGTGCATCGGCTTCCATTGTCACCCTTCATTGACACCATCGGCCAAATTTTGCCGACATGCTGCAGCTTAGCTCCGATTAACTGAGCCGACATAACTTTTCCGATTTCCTCGTCGACGAATTCTTGACGACTTTGTTTGATGTGTCGAAAAAAAGAAGGAAACATAGCCACCGTGTCAGCTCAAACTTCATCTTCTTCCTGCCGGATAGAAAACTCTTAGAATAATTTTCTTTCTTCCTTCATCGGCTCCATTCGGGCCAGCTGACGTTTCACCTCAACTTCAAATTTCTAAGCGGATGTATCGACAAACTTGTCGATATTTTTTTGATTTTTTTTCAACACTTATAGAAATTTTCAGAAAAAATTATTTCTCTTCTTTGTCCGCTCGAATATCCCTTTAGCACTAACATGTATCGGCTCCACTCTGACTAACTCAACCGAAATGTGTCGGCTCGACTTCGACCAACACAACCGATATGCAATTTCCAATACTTAGGGAAATTTATGAAAATTTCTCCTATCTGTTGCTTTTTCTGTTGGCCACCAAGGGTGATCTTGCCTCTATCAACTGCTCAACTTGTCCCATTGAGGCCCAATGATGCAACCAGTGCTATGATACCACATTGTCAAGTCCCCACCCCTCATATCGACGATGGAGAGGATGTGACTAGGTTGTTGCTACTGTCAAAATGAGCAATCTATCCCTATGAACATAAAAACATAAACATGCATTGGGATAAAAAATAGATAGATGCATAAGACATGTAAATACATAGCAGAATAAAAACACATTCATTTAACATGTTCATATTAATTCATAAAACAATAGTTTGTAAAGATTGAACATAAGAATACTTATCTTGAAAAGAAGTTGGCCTGCAACTAGCCATGTCACTGCAACATTCCACCCAACCATAGGCCAGTGTGCTCATCAATCTCTCAGCATCACTGCCACCCCCGAGATTTGCATGATTCCATAAGGCACTAGGGAATAACATGATCACACATAGCCCAAACCATACGTCCACAGTCAATCCAACACACCGTTGGGTTTCATAGACTGTTAAGGGAATCAACTAATAACATGGAGGGGTCCTTGGACTTACTCAACCAAGCCAAACCATACATAAAATACATAGTCATCCAATTAACGGATGGTTCCTTGGACATACGCAGCCAATCCAACCTTCTAATTAAGCACAGACAACCATCTAATAGATGGGTTCTTTGGACTTACTCAGCCAAGCCACACTTTGCCTCAAACACACAATCAACCAATTAATCAAACATAACCACACACAACTGCTGGATATGAAAAAAAACATTTATGGGCAACCAAGACAAAATGGATGAGGGGAAAACAAGCCTACATGTGCAAATACGTTCTCAGGAAATGTTCTTGGGCTTCCCAGAGGTAAAAACGGCCTCCTCAAACCCTCAAATCGTGGGTCTATTCTCCTATCTGTTGGGCATTACCAGAAATGGAATTTGCAACCACAAACGAACCAATAAAATGGGGAAAACATCCCTCTGACAACAATTCAATTTTCAAAAACTTCTAGGGTTTTCATGCAGGAAAAAACAGACTCAGCAACCACCCAAAAACCGTGGGACTATTCTCCAATTCGTTGGAAACCCAAAAACAAGTTTCCTAGCTTGGAGAAAATAGGAAAAATGCAGAAAAATGTGAGGTAAACAAACAACATGCTCCAGCTACGTGATGGAGGAAAAAATGACCTCTCAAATCCCCAAAACCGACATCACTACTGTACATTCACACAACCATACCCAAAAATGAAATCCCCATCCATGGGGAATGAGAAAACAATAGAAATCGCGAGGGAGAGTGCTCCAACCATGTCCAGCTGCATGAGGAAGAAAAAGTATGGGTGCGTAATGGCTTGGGCCTCTTTTTCCAAGTATTTAACTGGCCCATAAGTCAAAATTCATTTTCCCAAAAATGGGTGACTTCCCCAATACGAATTTGACTCCCATGCCTTGTCCATCCCAAGGCAATAACTTCCTTCACCAACCTTAGATGAATGGGCATAAAGACAAAAAGGGTAGTTGACAACTTAATGGGTTCTCTCATAGACATTTGGATTTTCCACATGGCCCAAGGGTTTGATTATTCCCCCCTCCCCATTCCTTGTGAAATCATGCCCCCATCTCTTTAGCATTGCGGCACATAGCTAGTTGTGGTAATTTTATTAATTTGCATTTTAAAAGATGTCTCAAAACACATTGTTCCTGGCTAGCACATAAACTATTGGCATTGATTTTAAATGCCGAAACATAAAACACTAAACCCATGGTGGGGCCTTTTCCTTAAGCTCCACACCATGATTTAATACAATATTTCCATCATATGCAATTTAATACCATGGGGTCAAAACCGGGGTGTTACAATGAGGAAGAACCAATATCCAACAACCAATACATGGATTCTCTCATTGTTTTCAGAATTCAAACATCCATCTTTTTTCTTTGCACCATTTGGAAGGGGAATGGTGTTCTTCTCAAGGAGTTGTGCCATCATTTCAATGGTATTCTTCATGCATACACTCTCTAGATTCCAACCTTTGTGACAATAAGTGCATTTGGTCTTCTCTTGCTTCTTTCCTTTGTCCTTGTTAGGATTCAAGCTCCCATTAGAAGATTTGGGATTCTCCTGCTTATTCTTCTCTTGTTTCTTTGAATCCATGGGCTTCTTCTTTCCCTTTGCTTGATTTGAAAAACCTGAAGCAAGGGCTTGATCCTTGGTGGATTTGATGGTACCCATTTGAACCAACTTATCTTGTTCTTGAGTCAAAGACTCCATGAATTATGCTAAAGCTGACATTCTCCAATTTTGAATTGTCATCTTGCCTAAGTGGAATGTCGAAACAAACATTGAATATTTAGGCTCTAGATTCAAAAGTATGGAAAAAATAAGCTCCTCTTCCTTATTTTCGATGCCACATTGCTTCAGTTGAAGAACCAAGGATTTTGGTGAAGAAATCTTGGATCATCTCAAAGTGAGTTGGATTCAAAGTGATAAACTCATTTTTGAGTTTGTGACCACTTAACTCATTAGTCTTCCCAAAACGTGACTCGATCTTGAGCCACACTTCATTTGGTGTTGTAAAACTATCTACATGAAATAGGATATCCCTCGAAATACTGAGACAAAGCATCCCAAATGCTTAATCCAATTTGTTGAAATACTTAGACTTCTCAACAGCTGAGTTTGGCTCATTTTCTATCCCCATGGTAACTCTATAGAGACCTATCGATCTCAAGTGGATCACCATCTCAGCTTTACACTAAAAATAATTGAATTGATTGAGCAAGGTAACATGAGCCTGCTCCATTTGCTACTGCACATTGAATGACAAAGAACACTTGAACAACCTGCAATGCAAACTCTCAATCTACTGGAGGAGACCCTATATTGCAATTCGAACCCTATGAACTCTCTGAATTCGAATTGCATCTCCAAATATCTCTAAAAACATGTGAAATTATGATTCAAATCAAGATCTAGAAGCTAAGAGAATCCTCACAACAAAAGAATTTGACGATACATGAAGAAAATAATGGAAAAAAAGAAAAATTAACACATAGAGATGGTCCCAATAACTGAGTTTCCTATTACAGTACAACATGTAAACATGTCTAGAACATGATTATATTACAATAGGAGAAACTTTTTAGCCTTTGGAGTCAAATTGGTGGCATACATGTGGCAGGTTTAAATTGGACCTCAAACCCCACTAGGTGGACCAATAGGATCCCAAACCACCTCAAAAGGTCACAAATGGACATTGGAACATTGGGGAAGCATGCTTGGTCATAAAAAAATGTTAAGTAGGGGTAGCAGAGTGCATGGGAGAGTGGGAGTGGCTCTAGGCAGTCATAAATGGTCCAAAATAACCAAAAACACTAAAAAACAATGCATGGGCGTGTTTGGTCAAACCAAGATCCATGATTTAAGGAGTGGGAGCACCCCAAAGGACCAAAATATCATTAATTAGGGCACTTATGCTCCTGTTTGACCAAAATTTGGGAGTTGGGTGCAATTAATGGTCCAAAACCCTCAATAACCTTATGAATCCATCATAACCAATGTTTGGACTATGCAACATAAGTGAAAACGAATGTGATTCTGGTCCTAGGTGGTTTGTGACTATAATAATAGGTTGTATGATGTTATAACACCCATATTGAGTTCAAAGAATTCCTCCATCTTCTTGTCATAGTAGTTCTCTAAGAGATATTATTTCTAGAAGTATTTCTTGAACTTTCTCTAAGAGATTCTATCTTCATCAATATCTTTTAGTTTGACTACTCGATCCCACCAAATGGATGATTTACCTTGAAAATGGTACATTGATACCCTTGATTCCTTGTTTGATATGTACTGATGCAACTGGAAAAACTTCCTAAGCCGCAACAACCAAGCTTCAACATCTTCACCTTGCTTTATTTTTCCATCAAAGGTTGGTGGTTTGATTCTTCTTAGTTCACCCACCAATTCATTATGTGCAAAGCTTCTCTTCTTATGTCTTATTGGGGATATTTCATGTCTTCTTTCTATGTTACTTGATGAATACCTCTTATTCTTCATTTCATAGGGCATATGCTGGTGTCTTCTTGAGGATGATGTATATCTTTCATAATATCTTCTTGGTACATGTCTTATGGCATCTTGATTGTTTCTTAGAGCTGATATTTGGGTTCTTTGCAATTGTTTCAGGTCCTGCATGATTTGTTCCTGAATGTAAATGATCCTTTCATTATCCTCTGAACATTTTCTTACCGAATCTTGAAAATGTAAGGATTCACTACTTCTCTTATGTCCATATGGTATTACTTGTCTTCTTCCAACATACTTCTCTTCAGGGCTATATGGAATATGTCCTTGTTTGAAATCCATATCTAAACTACGATATTTGTAGATTCCTCTTCACTATATTTAATAATTCTTTGGTGTTCATTACTTTGATCGGGGTTTAAATTTTGTGTTTCAATAATCACACTGCATGCTCATTCATTAGCTGACATAACCGGGACTATAATGTGTTCATTATCAATTTCTGTCAGTACAAAAAAATATCAGTATGTATGTTTCCACAGTATTCAACCATTGTGTAAAAAATTATGGAATGTCACTATCACCCGAAATGCGTCGGTCTATTAAAATTTCAACACAGTGACATTCTAGAATTTTTGACACAATGGATGAATACTGTGGAAACATACATATTCAAAATTCCCACCTCCATGGAGAGGATTGTCTCAAAGAGACTCAGGTTTTTGAGAATATTAGAATGAAATTGATGAATAACATTCTTTTCTTTTGTAACAAATCTTCCTATGATCTTGAATATGGGTGGAGTGTCCACCTAAAATGCGCTAGTCTACCAAAATTTCAACACAGTGACATGCCATATTTTTTACATAATGGATGAATACTATTGAAGCATACATACTCATATTTTTCACCTCCATGGAGAGGATTGTCTCAAAGAGACTCATTTTTTTGAGAAGCTCAAAATATAATTGATGAAAGGAATTCTTTTCTTTTATAACAAATCTTCCTATGATCCTGAAGACAAGTGGAGTGTCCACCCGAAATGCATTGGTCAACCAAAATTTAAACATAGTGATAGTCCAAATTTTTTGACACAACAAACAAACTATTCCATTTTATATATAATGCATAAAACCAACTCTTCCATTTACGTAAGGGAGGTCAAACTTTTTTCACAACAAATTCCAAAAATAGAGTTATAAAATTGTAGAAGGCCCAACATCTGCAGAGTTGAAACCTAGTTCTAATACCACTATGTGATGCCCCTAGCCCCAAACCTTGTTCGGGTACACAGGGTACTCCCAAAAGACTGAACACCTTGAGAAACCGCTTCACTTAAATAGATCACAGATCAACACACCGATGTTTGTCACGTGGTTAAAACCCTTGAGAGGGAAATCGTCCATGGCCCTGGCCAAATAGCTACTTGGAGGAATTTATTATGCAAAAGAAAGAAAGTTACATGAGATTCTCATAATCGATCAACTAGCCAAGGACCCTCTATGCTCTTTAAATAGAGATCATAAACCAATTGGGTGTTAAGCCACGGATCACTGGTAGGTATGATCTAAGAGAATTTGAACCATCGGATCACTCTATGTCTGGAACATATCGTGACCATTGGATTAGAATATTTACAAGTGCATACTAATGCATACTAAAGAAACACACTTTTACCTAACAGATATATTACACAAGTTGATCTTAACTAACTCCTAAGTGTCTAAATATCCTAACATTCCCCCTTAAGAACAACTTGGGATAGGATTGAAGGATTTACAAAAGTGAATCTATTAGGAGAAGGAAGGAGGCATTAGAGCCTACCCCCCTTAAGGACACATTCCTGAACTCCTAACATAGACCGAAGTTTAGAAAACTTCGCTTCTGTAAGAGACTTGGTGAAGATGTCTGCAACTTGATCATCTGTAGGGCAATAGAGCACTTCAATAACATGATCATGAACAAGATTTCTGATGAAGTGCATGTGTAGCTCAATGTGTTTGCTGCACTGATGTAGAACTAGATATTTGGCAATCTTGATGGCACTTTGATTGTCGCACCAAAGTGGAGTAGGTTGCTGCTGTTCGAATCCAAACTCTGAAAGGATCTATCGAAGCCATAAAGCTTCCTGACTGGCATTAACTACGACTTGATATTATGCTTCTGCTGAAGAAAGAGCAAGAGCTTGTTGTTTCTTACAAGCCCAAGTGACAGGTCCAGATCCCAGACTGAAAACATAACCTACAGTAGACCTTCGATAATTAGGATCGTCGGCCCAATCTGAATTAGTGAAACCAGAATGAAAAATGGAAGATTGTCTTTACATAGTTGTTGCAATGAGCAATAATTTAAGTGACCAAATCGCTCATGCCAAAGTTTGCTCAAGTTATCACTATGAGCAACAAAAACTGAAGGAAAAGGTGATGACCCAAAGTTGTTAAATTTGTACAACTTGGTAATACCATCAACAGTTCCAGTAGCAAGGAATTTTTGAGGATTTTTAAAATCCTTGATTACAACGTGGTGAGGTGTAAACGTCATAGTTTTACCTTCACCCAAATGAGTAATTTGATAGACTGATAACAAATTGCAGGAAATTTTTGGAACACATAATACATCATTGAAATGACCATTTTCTACTGGAACTATTCCAGATCCTACAACACTTAGAGATCTATCATCACCAACAAATATTTGTTTGGTGTTACATTCATGCATAGTAGAAAAGATGGCTTTATCCTTAGCCATATGATAAGATGCTCCAGAATCAATGAGCCATTCAATTGAAGTAGAAGAAGAAGATGCAGTATAAGAGTAACCAGAAGCACAAAGTGCATGTCCATGAGAGTTACATTCTGAAGATGAATCTAGGATGATGTGGTGCTTCTTCATTGCTGCTTCCAAGGCTGCCATCTTCTTGAAACACTTAGATTCATCATGATTATCTTTCCCACAAAATTTGCAATGACGCCCAATCTTCTTTCCTTTTGGCTTGGATCCTTTGTCATTTTCTAAAGAAGGAGCTGACTGAGAGGGTTTGGGATCCTTGTTGTTTGGATTATTATTGCGAAAATTCTGTTTCTTGGGAGGCTTGGACTTTTCTTTCTGTTGTGACAATAAGGCTTTCCTAGATGTATCTGCATTGTTAATTATTCCAAGGTGAATGAGCTTATATTGCTCTCTAATTAAGGAATAACAAAAGGATTCAAGACTAGGCTCTTGATAGCTAGCTGCAGTCAAGGATTCTTTCATGGAGTAGAATGTAGATACAAAAACAGAATATGCAGGTCCAAGTTTGGAAAGAATATGATAAATACATTGTTTGTCTTCTTTCTTAATCTTGCATTCTGCACATAAGAGTCTAAGAGTTTTATACTTAGCTAAATAGTCTTGAATGCATGAAAAATCATTTGGATTTAAGGAAAGCAACTCATTCTCAAGTTTATGACCCCAAATTTCATTGTATTTACCAAACACAGATTCCAACTTTTCTCAAGCTATATCAGGTTCATCAATTCCAGATATGTGGAATCGCAAATAAGTAGAGATTGACATCCCAATCAATCCACGAGCTTCATCACATCTATTTTCCCATTTAATTTTCTTATCATCATCAATGGGTTCTGTTTCTTTCCCTGAGGTTATCCTGAAAAGTCCTCTACTTCGTAGAACATCCTCCATATGAGATTTCCATGAGAAATAGTTAGAACTTGTAAGTATAATGTCATAAGGGGTGGCCATACTATAAAATAATGGCTGAAAGAATAGAAACTAATTGCCTAGATGCAAAGAGCTTGAAAAAATATGCGATTTAAAAAAAAACGACATTGAAAACTGTTTCTGGATGATGAAGTTATGCTTGATAAAAAAAAATGTTGAAGATGTCCCCAATAGTGACGTGGCAGATATTAACTTGACCAACTAAAAAAAGAAGCCCCCTCTTCCCAAGATCAACCTTTGACAATCACTTTACAATAAAGTTGCTTTGAAGTGAATCACTTTTGTAGAATAAGTGATGTTCACTTTTACAATAAAGGAATTTTAAATAATGCGGCAATAAATTAAAAGACTTAAGTGACTCACTTTTTATTTTATTTTATTTATGTGAGATGCACTTTTACAATAAAGTAACTTGAAAATAGAAATTGCATATAAGACTTGAACTCAAGACCTATTAAGGTATAAAGCAACTTTGGACCAAGTGAGCTAAGTTTAAAAGGTATGTAAAAAAATGGAAAGAGGAAGGGGGTTTTATTTATATTTTTTTACTTTTCTCTCTCGTTCTCCGTGCTTGCTTTCTTTTCCTGCAAATCACAAAAAAATGAAAAACAATTTTTTTTTCCATACAATGGGGTTAGATCTTGGTTAGCTTACCCAGAAAGTCTACATTTTCAAGTTTTCTCGTTGTTTCTGATTTGCCATGATCGCACAAGGTGCACGGCAAAGAGCATACATAGCTGAGAAGATGAGAAAAAAAAATTTCTCTCACTGTTTCTGATTCGCCGCGATCTCGTAAGGTGCATGACAAAGAGCATACACAGCCAGGGAAAGAAACAGTCTAAGACTAAAACAAAACATATCTAATAATAAAACTGATAAAATATGAGAGATTTAAAAAAAAAATACAAATCTGTCACTGTAACATTATACCTTCAAATTTGCCAAAATGGGTGTTTCTGGAACAAACAGAAATGGTTTTCGGTGAAATGAAAACTATTTCCCAATGGAAACGATGCTCCAGACGCAATGGAATAGATCCCATAGGCCAAAAATGCATAGAAAATACAGATTCAGAAACCCTTTCAAAGTTTTGACAAATCGGTTCAAGATCTTGATCAAAACTAAAAGCAGCTCTTCATAAACGCTCTGATACCATGTTTGGGTACACATGGTACTCCCAAAATACTGAACACCTTGAGAAACTTCTTCACTCAAATATATCATAGATCAACAAACCGATGTTTGTCACGTGGTTAAAACCCTCGAGAGGGAAACAGTCCATGGCCCTAGCCAAATAGCTACTTGGAGCAATTTATTATGCAAAAGAAAGAACTTTACATGAGCTTCTCATAATCGATCAACTAGCCAAGGACCCTCTATGCTCTTTAAATAGAGATCATAGACCAATTGGGTGCTTAGCCACGGATCAATGGTAGGTATGATCTAAGAGAAGTTGAACCGTCGGATCACTCTATGTCTAGAACATATCGTGACCGTTGGATTAGAATATTTACAAATGCATACTAATGCATACTAAAGAAACACACTTTTACCTAACGGATATATTACACAAGTTGATCTTAACTAACTCCTAAGTGTCTAAATATCCTAACAAACCCAAGGCCAAGGTCACTAGGAAACCCAAGGGGAATTCTAAATCAAGGTGATGCATAGTGCATTAAGGTTATCTAAGGCTAGGACAACATGCCAACAAACCAATTAAATTAAGTAATCATCCCTTTAAAAGACAATGTAAACTCCCGATGCATATCATTTTACATATGCACATGCAAGGCAAGGTAAATGAAAACATAAATATAAACAAATTTGGTCAAGTTATCAACACGTATTTAAACATTAGATTAATACAACCATTTGAACATCAATATAATTATATCTACAATTGTCGTAAACCATATAATAAACATATTTACAGGCTATCATCTACAACCATAATAACAATATTAAAAAGTAGATCGACATACTACCATGCCTAGCTATATAAACATAAAAAATTCAGATATCAAGGATGTTATCTACAATCGTATAACGTCAGATCTCTTGGATGCCACCTACAACAATATAGATCATAAGTAATCAGATCCATAAGCACATATATTTTTGAAAATGCAGTAAATAACCATATAATAAAATACTCATCATTGACTACCAACCATACCCACATCAACATAAACAAATTCATAAATGCAAGATTTCATCTACAACCATATAGCATCAGTTCTCATGGAATTTATCACCAACCATATAAATCATAAGCAAATCAGATCTAGAAGCACATATTTATCTGAAAATGCAGTGAATAATCATCTAATAAATACTCATCTTAATAATGGGAAACTAGTTTCAACGGGATAACATTCCACCCAACCTTAGACATGCCATGCTCATGAATATTTGAACATGAAATCCAACCTTGAGCTGATTCCATATTCCCCTAAGAGAGGTACTCGCAAACCAAAAGGTATGGTGCACTCATCTCAACACCAGGAACACTGCCACACAAAAACAATTGTATCTTAGTCAAACATAACCCTTTTTCAATGAAGCAAAAGGTATTCCTTACTGGAAACAAAGTTCCATATGTAATGGAATAGGTCTCACAACCCATAAATGATAGAAATATATGAACTATAACATATATTTTTTCCCCTCTTAACATCGCTTGAATACCACAACTACACCTTTCACTGTCTAAACTTCCCCTTCCATCTACTCTACTTGGTGAATTGTGAGTCCTCTCACATCACAAGCCCTCAGGACATCAACACCTTCACCTAGAATTTACGAGCCATTTTTGGATATATGTAAGCAATGGGATAAGGACCCATGATGTGTAAGCATAGATCAGTCTTCAATCCCCATTACAGGCTCTTCAAAACTCATTACAAGGCCTTGAATCTTCCACAATACAATGCATCTCCTACTCGAGAGCATGTATTTCCAAACAAGAGAGCATACCACTTCAATGGATAGCTCAAGAGAAATACTAGAGAAGAAAATTAGAGAAAACTCATTCCAATACACAAATAGCCATTTGAATCTCCTAAGTGGTTGAATCAAATTCCAAGAGTGGTAACTCCAAAGGTTAGAAGGAAACTCAAATTGATGAGAGATAGGATTTACTCATCCATGAGATTCCTTCCTAGAATAGAAAAAGGTGGAGTAAGGAGGGAGTTACACTTTTTCCAAGGAGTGCAAACTAAAAATAGCCACTGAGGGAACACTAGTACATGAGGAGCATCACAAGAGGCTTGGAATAGCTAAGTAGGCTACACTAGCTAAGTTGGTCCCACCAAACATCAAAGAGGGTACAATAGTACCTCCATAAACCAAAATAATAAAAAATAGGGTCCAACAAATAATCTTAGGGAGAGCAACAACTCCTAGTCCAAAACCCCCTCACAAGTGGAAACCATGGCTTCCCATTCTCATTAGTTGTCCATGTTGATCTAGTTATTTAATTAAACAAAAACAACAAAAATTAATGTCCAAAGTCCATAGTTTCGACAACTAGTGCCCAATAATAAACACAATAATAACAATGTCCGAGGCTTAACATCTGGGGTATTACATAATACCCTTCTCAAACCTATCAAGAATTAATATGATCAAGATATAAACTAGATCAAGACAATCAATATACAATCTAGATCTAATCTAATATGCTCAAGGATAGATATGATGCTCCACATATAGTATATGTACTCATAAGAACGATACATATAATGAGAAACAATAAATGAAATGGAGGGGGAAATTCACAATCCATACAAGATCAATAAGAAATATACATCATGCACATACCTTGAGTCTCAATGAAAGTCTCCTCCCAAGATCCTTGCTCCAATCCTTCCTTGATCCAATCACATACATAATTATCTGAATGAGAGATTTAAGGATTTACTCTGGTATCTAACAACCTAACAATACTCTCCTCACTCCCCCCCCTAAATTGTCATTATTATTTAGATGGATGGAGGAGGAAATGGGATGAGTGTAGACTATTAGGGCTTATCACACTCAAGTTGGCATTGTGAGTTCCCAAGCCCATGACATGTGGATCCAACTCATCATAGTCATTTCCTAGAAAACTAACAAAATGTGAAGGTTCTAAGGATATTGCTTCCTGTACATAGTGCATGGTGGGATAAAGTCACCCTCTACTTGTATTGCAAGGATAAATAGTGGAAGATTATTTCTCTCTCTCTCTACACAACGAAAGGAGGGTGATAGTCCTCAAACTCGCAGTAATGCTTAGAGTCAAGGGTCATAAAGAAAATGTTTAGGCATAACAAGTAAGGTATGCCTCTTATAGATCCCAAGGGTGGAAAATAAGGGTATAGCACCACTATACCTCTAGTTTATCACTAAGTTTCACTTCCAATATAACTTCAAATTCAACACCAAGTTTAATTTTAGATTAGGTTTAAGCTTTTATTCCACTTTAGCACTAAGATTTGTTTCCAATATAAATTCCAGTGTAGCACCATGTTTTGCTTCCACGTAACATACCCAAATTAGGTTAAGGTTAAATGTGGGCATTTAATCTAAATTAAATTGATATTGTAATATGTTGTAACAAGTCAACCAATGTGAAGTATTATGACTCTAAACTCATATAGGTTGGGAGTCCTAGAATCCTGAAAGTAAGCTTCAACATTGCTGATGTATGAAATCTCAATGACCCCAATTGCCCATATGTGAAGGAACTGAGTATTAGGATATAATTGGTCAACTTCTGCATCTTCTTGGAGCAAAAACTTTTGAAACTTACACGAAATAAGAGATGAATCTACCACTGATACCAAGCAATTCCTGTGACTGTGGTCATGTATCATTGGAATTATTACTCAAGAATAACAAATCAATGTATTGCATATACATGGTTTCATCCAAGTGGCATTAAAGCTATTATTGCTACTACATGAATGTTGACCTTAATTGTCACTAGGAGGTAGAGAGTTGTTATGGTATTTTTTGTGATGGTGGTTTGTTGTTACTCAAACTTGGATAAATGATGAAATGAAAAGCATAAGTACCAAGTGTTGATGCAAAGAGTTATATGTCCACAACAACTTTCAAATTCCTGTTCGACTAGGTGGTAAGAGGTGGGATTGGTTTATAGCCTCCAAAGAGGAGTCAAATTCATGTGGATAATCAAGCAACTCAACCCTATATCCTTTGTCGTGAGTGACACAATGTGAAAAGAACAATCCTGCAACTTGCATACTCAATGGAGGTATGAACAAAATAATGAAAAAAACTATTTATAAAAGTTTGAAGCTGTTAGGAAGAGTCACGTATCTTATGCAATCAACGAAAGAAATGAAATCAAGTAATATCTAAGCTTTATGAGTTCACGGGCATGTTATAACAGTACTACAACTCACATTACTGATATATACATATGTTAATAATGATCCTATTTTAACATTATGTGCAACCCCTTTAATTTTCCTATTTTGCTTTCTTGATATTGTTGATTTTTTTGTTTTATTAAAATTAAGATTTATTTATTTATTTTTATGGTGTGGTTCACAAACCTTTTAGTAGGGATGTTACATCTATGAGAAGAAATCACAAGGGACCCACTAGAAGGGGCCACATCCTATTTGTTTTGATTGCAGAGCTAACCCTATGTGAACATCAAGTGAAACCCTTATATAGCAATGCGCAACCACCTACGAATTTGACCCTGAAACTTTATGCTCACAACTTACAACACTCAACCAATTGAGCTAGCCTATCAAACTATAAATACAATAAAGATTAAAATACTTAAACCAATAAACAAAAATATAAATTAACTACTATAATAAAAAAAATAGTGTTAATATCTTAAACTATATACATTAAAAATACAAAATAATAATGAATTATTAAATAGAGAAAGGAATAGAATGAAGAATGTATTAACGAAATGATATTTACATATATGCATATAAGACAAATACAAAAGCATATAAATAGAATGTGGCTCTTCCTTTGAAGCTCTTTTGATTACCTATGTTTAAAAGATATTCTCAATTTTTTTTAAATGAAACTCTTTTGATTACCTATGTTTAAAAGATATTATCAATGTTATTGTTCGGTTTTGTTTATAATCAATAACAATATAAAAATGAAATTTAAAAAAAAACTTTCACCTAATACTTAAATCTAACACGACTTATATTTAACAAGAAAATAGAGTAGCAAGATTAAAAAAAATGAATAAACAATTAATCTTTTAATAAAAAAGTTGCATACACAAGATTAGCTTTTAAAGAAATAAGAAGACAACAACACAATCAATAATTTATATTGTGCAATAAACACATGAATATAAATGAAATGGAACAAGATGTAACAAACAACCAACAAAGTAAGACTAACAGATAATTTATCTTTTATTGCTTCTACACAGAAAAACTTCATACAACACATTTTATCTACTTCTATAATGTATCTTATATCATTAAGAAAATTAATCAAGGTATGTCAAAATATTATTTTCTTTGTCAAAAGATGTTTTTTCTTCTGATTGGCTAGAATTTGCTAGACTTTTTTTGGAAATATAATATTTTATTGTAAATAGGGTTTGTGAGTCAACAAATAGAAAATAATTTCGTCTGATAATAAAAAAATTAAGACAATTTATGGACGAAGAGATGGGTAAACTAGCTGTGTTTTTGGTTAAACATGAGGTAGTGAGCCGAAATTTTTAACCGATGGTGGGTTTAACATAGGTTAACTATCTAGATATTCTAAATTTCATTAAATACCAAATGTTTTCAAAAGTGAAACTTACATTTAAATTATTTTTTTAATATCTATGTAGTCAAGATAAGGGTGGTGTAGTTATGATAATGGCGGCAGTAGATTTGCATGGATTCATTTCATTAAATACCAACCTCTTTCAAAAGTGAAACCTATAATTAAAATAATTTTTAATGTCCACATGGTTAAGATCGGGGTGGTGTAGTTACCAGCATAGATCCATCTTAAAGGTGGAACTACCAAGCACCGAGAGGGATCAAATCTCTCAAGGTGCAAACCCTTTCCCCTCTAGAATCCAATATTCACCCATTTGTCGTTAAAATCACATAATGTGTAGTTGAAAGGCAGGTTGTCATGGATTATCATGCTAACATTATTGCACACTGCCATGAATGATACACAAAAGGGTATCACTTCATTATTTGATTGTGCAGGTAATATTTGTGCTAATTAATATCATATTAATATGGCACTCTATTAATACTCTTATTCCCTATGCAAATCAATTTGTTACCATTATTATTGTTGCAATATTTGTATCCACTGAAAATGATAATATTGTTGCAGTGAATTGACAAGTAATATTTGTATCATATCATTAATGATCAATTATATGGATGGCTCAAATATTATTTTCATTACATAGTTGGTTGATATATTTTTCACTGGAAGAAATAGAGAACTGCTAAATTATTTGCAGGTTTGCATTACATAGTTAGTTGATATATTTTTCAGTGCAACAAATGGAGAACTGATATATTATTTGCATTTTTTTTTTGATCTATGCGCACAAATGGAGAGTATGTTTAATTTCCACATGATAGTAATGTTTAAATATGGTTATACTATTTGAATGTTTTAATATTTATGGTTTTAAATATTAAGCGGTTATTACAAGGGATTTAAGACATAGGATTTAGATGAGATTTCATTATTTTTGTATATCATGGTGATTACTGAATGATAAAAGTTTGAGTAGTTAGTGTGATAGAGTGTTTTGAATTTGAGAACTGTAAGTGAAGCATATTAATTATTGCTCATGATTTATAATCAAAAAATATTTTAAAATCAAAAAATATTTTCAAAAGTTTGAAAAATCACCACAATACTACCCACTTGAATATATTTTGAAAAGTTTGAAAAGATCCAAAACAATGATTAATGTGGTTTAGTTAGAATCTGGTTATCAAATTTAACCTAAAGGAGTTGATTTTTTTTTTTAAATTTAGCTTTAAACTGATATTTTTAATGCCATGTTAGTTTTTAAAATGTTATAATGTGAAAATGATAAGAGCATAACCTTATAATGGTGGCATTAGATCTACGTGGATGAATGAAATCGATTTAGTGACCAGTCATTCTAGCGGGTAACTTCAAAGTTTTCATTGCTGGAATGTTTTTTTATTTTGTTTCCTTTGGGTAAGATGCATCCTTCGGAAATTGGAAGTTGCATGAGCTATTTTCAACCAATACTATTTGATAAGCTGTGGATGCTACATTAATCGAACTTAGAAAATTCAGTTCATATTGTTGCATTGAAGGTATTTCATGATAACCACCTCAACTATGTTGTATTGGTTGTTGGTTCTATCGAGTCTATTTCTAGTTTGCATGGACATTGGATGTCTTGTTTTTATTTATTTTGTAGCAAGTGGATATGAGCTACTCAAAGTTGCAACTAAATTAAATTTGGGTGTTCCTTTATTTTCGGATTGCGCTATTCTGTGACCCACTTTGGCTCGTGGAGAAATTATAATTTTCTACTACACTTTGATTTTAATGTTATCAATACAACACAACTATTGATGGCATACATTTTTTTGAAAGAAAAAACATAAATTCTCTACTCTAGTAAAGAACAAAAAATACATTCTAAAGGTGTTCCATGCACTATAAAAGTGATAGAGATAATTGGACATCTTCATAATCATTAATTTATTTTATTTTATTTTTATATAGAAACTTTGTCTTTAATAGGCTCTGTTATGGAGATAAACTTCCTATGGCTTGGGGTGTACCACAACATACAACTTTGACACTAGAAATCAATCTTTCCCAATATGCAAGAGAAACCAAACATCTAACACTAAGGGATACCGAATCGTACCTTGTTCCGGACAGTTGAAGTAGATCCCCATTGAGCTTTCAATTTCATGCTTGTATTAGAAATTCACTCTCAACAACAGAAAACAAGACAAGCATGCTATATAATAGCGTTTTATACCTACTCTAGCATATATATTCAATGATGCATAAACAATTAAACATATCCATGGATTCAACATTCATATTCAATTGCACATAATTGGACATGAAAAGATATTTCTATTAATAAAATCAAAGATTACAATAGTGACAATCTCTATCGGCACATCTACGAACCAGAGAAAATGAGTCCTCCATCTCTCAATAGCAAGCTCACAAGCAAAGGCAAGCTTGGTAAGAACACAAAGTTCTCCAAAGGGACAAAGGGATGCAGACTCAAGTATATGCAAATGTGGAAACAATGGACTATAGTTTACTTGCTCTTCAATTCCTCTCTTTCGATGTATCCAAGGGGTTCCTTATATAGCTCTCCAAAAGGGTAATGGAGGGTCGAATCCGAGCATTCTCAAGTTTGGAAGGCCAAGAGTTAACTTATTCGGACTCACATGTGGAAAACTACAAAAATATTTGGACTTATGCACACATCCTGATGTACGAGGGTTTAAGGTCAAAAGTCGCGTGTATATGCGACTATGGGCTTAAAAGTCACGTACAACAATAAACATGGGATTTTTAGGGATGATCTTGGAACATCAAAGGATAATACAAGTCCATGGGGTCTTGTTGGCCTGATTTTTTGACCTAGGCCAACAAGGAGATTATGCCCACACAATCAGCTTAAAGTAGCGTCCGGTGTGTTTGGAGTAGCAAAATCTCGCAGGTTATGGTCCTGCTACCAATTGAATTTTTCTCTTAAGGAGAAACTAAAATTCAGTGAAAATTTATCCTAAAGTTATACCTATCTAACTGAACCCTAAAATTAGTTTTAACTACCAAAGTTATCCTATACTTGCTTTCTTAAGGAAAGTCTTTGATTTTTGAAGGTTTTTATTATTATTATATATATTTAATTTTCAAAGTATAAAATACTATTAAAATTACTCTAAAAATTACACAAATCCTATTTAACAACTGTTAAATGTAAACTATACTAGGATAATAACAACTGAACTACCTTAACTTATCCTATCTATCCTATCTCAGCTGAGAGCGATTTTAAATATTATATTAATTATTAATTAATATAAGATTAACAGAAAGATAAAGGGTAGGATCTAAATAGAAATATTTAAGCCATACACACTAAATCATTCTGCTACAAAATAACTTATCAGAAAAACTGAGCTAAACAATTATTTCAAATTTTCTGAAGTGTCTAATTAATTAATAACTAATAACCAACATTAGATATTTGAATAAGAGATAATGATCAGTATGAAATTGTAAAAATACAAATGATATCTAACAGACATAAATATATATCCTTATATCTTGAATTTACAGTAGAAACACTAGTAAATTCAGTCACAATGACATATTAATTCAAATATAATATTGGGATGACAAAGTGAAATACTGATTAATAATCACAAGCATAACCAAGTACACTGTATTAATATTAAAATAGAAGATCATATACTGAAATATAAAGAGTATCCAAAACAATACCAGTCACAATATCAACTTGGAGATTTCCAGTCACATCCCATATCCAAAGATAAAACTTCAGCCATGAACAAGATTAGCATCAAAATAGTATTTCAAGTATTTTTACTTCAGTCACTCCCAATATTATATTTGAATTAATATGTCATTGTGACTAAATTTACTAGTGTTTCTACTGTAAATTCAAGATATAAGAATATATATTTATGTCTGTTAGATATCATTTGTATTTTTACAGTGATTTCATATTGATCATTATCTCTTATTCAAATATCTAATGTTGGTTATTAGTTATTA